>JAJTUV010001053.1:1200000-1686226 GCA_021653895.1 Mastomys natalensis
CAGCCATGCACTCAGGTTAATCTAGTCCAAATCTACTTTTGTCAGCTTTAAATATTTTCTGCATGACCAAAGCAATAGATAATCAAACAATAAATCCATCAATAAATAAATGAGATCATCCCAAGAAAGAATCAGATATAAGAATGTAAATGACATAAGATGCATTTCAATTCCATGTTTACATCTAAAACATAACATAGAAAAAAAATGCAGGAATGGTACATAAAACTGTACAGTTAAAATGTTTTGTCTTAAATATTCCTTTGCATTAGTTAAGTGTTTAACTAAAATAGTTTAAAGGAACAAAATAAGGAAAAGGGAAAGAAATAGTAATAATATACATTTTATATATAAACCTGAAATATGGTTCTCTGTTATCAGTCACATCAACAACTTTTGGGGATTCCTCAAGTGAATATTATATTTTCTGGTTCAAGAGGACTATATTTATTTCTGTATTGTCCATATATTTATATCCTATATATTGTTGTATTACTATGCATATAGGTGTGGTTGATATAGTATCTACATTAATTTAATTTAAGGTTGTTGCAAGTTAAAAAAAAAAGAGACATCTTATTTGTAACAGTACTAGAGCAAAATACAGAATTATTTTAAGCTCTAGACCAATGGTTCTCAACCTGTAGGTGCATATCACATATCCTGCATGACAAATATTTACATTACAATTCATAACAGTAGCAAACAGTTACAAAGTAGCAATAATAATTTTCATGGTTAAGCGGTCTCCACACCATGAGGATCTGTATTAAAGAGTCACAGCACTAGGAAGGTTGAGGAGCACTGCTGTAGACAGTGAATATGGAAGCCTTTACAGATTATCGATCTTTAGATTGTAATAACATCTGATCTACTCATGGACTTAGTGATAATAAGATAATCATGGTGACTATATCCTAACATATTAAGGTAGAAATTAATGAATAGTGACCTGAACAAATACAAAGTATTCTCCCTTCATTTTGTATATATGTTTATTTGTTAATACATTTTGCTCATTAAATAAGCAGTAAAATACTTACAGGAGGCTTTGGGGATCTTAGATACTTGTGTCTGTAGGTGACATCTGTTGGTGACTTTTGTATTACAAACTTTTCTGTTATTTTCCCTTGAGCTAATTCCCTGAACGGCATATGCTCAATCTCATGCTCTAACACCAATAAATTTAAGCACAGTGACAGTTTTGAGAAACTAGTCTCTTCTTCTTTCACATAATCAATCCACTTTTACGCTTTCTCTTCTTAAATACATTTTACATATTTAATTATATTCGTGGACAAAAAGTTGAGCTTCACGATTACATTTATAACTACACATGAAAGAAAACATATCGACAAACTTAAATTGCTGATCATAAGTTAGAAATGGCTTGACATAGAGTTGACAAGCTTAAAAACATGATAATAATGAGCCTTGTATGAATACATAAATAAACAATTCAATCAAGAAGTAGAGCTTGTCTTAGAACCTAAATTTAAATGATGTATGTGTAGATCTGTGGTGGACTAATGAACTAAAATGTTTCAGGCTCTTAGCTGAGTCCCAGCCCCACGGATTTTATATTTTACACATGCGCACACGCCACACACACACACACACACAACATACACACGTGTGTGTGATCATATATATGTTACACACAAGGTTATACAAATAACCTTGTATTTTCGATTTATTTTGAAGTTCTAGGGGTTCTATATTCAAAATGTTTAAACAATGTAATGAAGCATATGTCTCTACTTTTATCAGGACACAGTAGAACATGTTAAGATTGTGAACATAAATTACAGATAATGCAGCCCACTACAATAATTAAATATGAAGTAATTTTTTAATCTGTTGGGTTTTTGGTTTGATATTACAAAAGTATAATTTGGGTTTATGTATTATGAAAATATTAATTACCAAAGAACCAAAGATTTTTTTAAATAAACCAGATATGTTCCTAATTTTGTTTTAAAAAATATTTCTTACATGATTATTATGAAAATTAGAATTACATTTGTGGCTCACAGTATATTATTAATGAGCATTGGGCCCAGAATAAATAGACCAAAGTCAAGAGAGTTACTTTGATTGAAAAATCTTTTGCATGCACTCTGTTGAGAGGCTCTAATTTTCAATAGATTACAGTATCTCAGAGCAACAGTGGATGGATGCTTGAGGCCATAAAAATTAGGGACACAGATGCCTAATGGAATAGGATCTGCCAGGAAGATCTAAAAGTAACCAACCTTAACCCTGGACTTACAGGAAGTGAATTGCCTAACGTAGAGCGATAATCTACACAGACTCACCATGGCTAACTTATTGGGCTACCTCACACATGATGTTAAATGTGCCTTGTTTCATTGTTCAAGTTGTACTGAGTGGGGGCTATCCAAAAAGCCTGATAGGAGTTCTTCTTCAGCTAGTTCCTTCCTCTATCTGGCTCAATGAAGGAGCCTACCTCTAAGCTAAGTGGCAGGGGATACAGAGAGGGTACTCAGATAAAAGAGATGGAAGGATTGCGGGAGGGGTGACTGGGACGGGTTTAAAGTGAATAAGGCAAAACATAAATAAAAAAAAATAAAAATAAAATTGTCCAATGATTTTTTCACATATGTTCAATTTATCTTTGAGTCAGCCACTGTTATTAGGTTATTGTTGGCACCCGATACATCATTGTAAAGACCAGAAACCTTAATGCGAATGGAAGTAGACCGCCATGCTGACTTTGAAATACACACAAGCTTGCCAAGAATAAATGTGAATTTTGAATTGTCTCACAGAAGACTGCCAATAATTCTCTGCCAAGATTGCAACCAATATTCAATATTTCATTGGAGCATAGTCACACAGTGAGAGTTACCATTAATTGCTCTAGATTTCAAAGGGTTTGTAATATATGAGGAGGGTTACGGCAGATAAACCACTGAGGGAGAGAACTTCCTCACAAATGTTCACTTCTAATCTCACTCTCCCTGCATGATTTACTTCCATCACTTGTTTAAAACAGACAGTGACCCAGGCAGTGGTGGCGCACACCTTTAATCCCAGCACTTGGGAGGCAGAGGCAGGCAGATTTCTGAGTTCGAGGCCAGCCTGGTCTATAGGGTGAGTTCCAGGACAGCCAGGGCTACACAGAGAAACCCTGTCTCAAAAACCAAAAAAAAACAAAAAACAAAAAAACAAAAAACAAAAAACAAAAACAAAAAACAAAAAAAACAAAAACAAAAACAAAAACAAAACAAAACAAAAAAACAAACAAAAAAAACAGACAATGACGAGCCATCATTTCTAAATAAAAGTGTTTCATTGACCATTGACCAATTTATAATGCTCTCAATTTTAATTAGAGAAGTCTTGTTGAATTGGCTAGTGCTAAATGCAGGAACTCATTACTATTCGAAGTACAGAGAAGGAGGCACTTTGAGTCCTGTATCAGAGGGCAGACTAGAAAGCAGAAAGCCTACAAAAGCCAAAGCTGGGGGGCGATATGAAATGTCTTCATCTTCATGTGAAATATTGGTACATACATAACCTACACTAATAGGTATCATTGCCTGTATTAAATCAAGTCATTTAAACCTTTAATATGAAGGGATTAAGGGTTAGGAGTTCCATAATGATTGGCAGTTGATGTTGATAGATGAAGGAGAATAAATTTTCTTTGGGGTTATGACCACTAGTAGGTTTCCAGGTTCCAGTGGATGATCCTACACCCATGGGCATTTGGGCAACATTAATTAAGGGGACATGTAGTTAAAAGGGAGATGCAATGCAGGGAGAAAGTTCTGAAGGGAGTAGAAAGGGAGAGTGGAAAATATCTATACATGTGTGAATCTCTCAAATATTAAAAAAAAAAACTTTAAAATAACATCATCATCAAAACCCAATAAAGCTATTATATAAATCCAGATGAGGTATAGCACTCTTTCAATCAAGATCTTAGGAGAAAGAAGCAAGGGGACCAGACATTCAAGGTCATCTTCATCTATATAGTAAATTCAAGGCCAGGCCAAGCTACAGAATACTCTGTCACAAAGAAGACAATCAATCCAACAAATGTACAACAAAAACACATTATGCAAGTTGTTTGAAGATATGGAAATCTTCATTTGCGACATTTTCCACTAGAGGAAGGGGTAATGAAATATTTGTTTTTTACATTTTTCTTTTGTTGTTTCAGAAATGAAAAACAAAATTCTGAAGGAACAAAATAGAAAACTGGCAAATTAATATAGTAAATAAACAATTCTATAGAAAAAATCCAAATCTCAAAGTACATGTAGTAATAGAAGATTAAACAAGATTGGCCACCTGTGAAATTGTCATGTGGTTATAAATTACTTCAGATAATAATCAAATTGCTACATAATGAGACACATCAGAGTGAGACACAAAAACAAGGTAAAAGGAAGAAATAATCACATTCTGGACAATACAGTTGTGTTGTGTTTAGGGAGAAGATTTAAAGTTAGACTTTTTTCATAGACCTTTTTATCCAAGTTTATTCTTTATTTTTTGGGAAGCTAGTGTTGTGTTGTTATAATATAACTATTGAGAAATTTTGTTTAAGAAGAAATGCAAAATTAGTGTGCGTTCTTATGCATCCTGAGAGAACAGGGTAGGTAGGAGGTCCATCATTTCTTTGGGTGTAGGATGTAGCTTTGTCGTCTGGTGTCTGATGTCAGTATCTGGGCACCTTTGAAGGTTGAATATATGATGGTTTACATTGAAAGTTTACTAAGCAAGCCTGGTGTTTCCAAGTTACATTTTTCATACGACACATAGGACTGTGAACATAAAATCATCATTTAAACTGCCTACAGAGTCATTTGGATTACTCATTAACTGTTTGGCCCCAAAATATCAAGATGCTTTCAGGTACCTTATTAGTTAGGCTATGTGCAGATTATAGGATATTTGGAGGCGTTTATGTATGGTGTGATTAGTAGATCCTGACATTTCAAATTAGTTGAAAATTTCAATTGAATTAGTACTTTAGGAAGAAGTATACTTCCTAATGGAATGCTTTCCAGAGTTACACCTTCCACTGTGTTTACCCTCCCGACAACAGATATGTTATAGGAGCAGCATTGCAGAGGTCTTAAATGGATGCGGGATTTATATAATACCGTAAAGACAGATTTTCATCCACTTCAGCTCTTGGTATTCTCATTAGCTTTTACATGATGTAACATTCCCCAGCTACTTTAGTCAGGACTCCAAATTTGTTTAAGTAATTTTTGATGATAATCCTATGATGATGTGCTCTTGCTGTACCTGCTGGCATTTTCTTTGATCATGCCCTAGGAATCATGGAAGCATCTCACCCTTGTATTACAGATCTAAACTATTGACTGAGGAGTACAGATGAAGAAGGTGGTGAAGGAGGAGGAGGAAGAGAGCAAAGAGGGGGATTAGAGGGAGAGTTGTGATAAGCTGGAGGAATGACGTGGGTAAAAAGGAGGAAGCGAAAATTCATTATATTAAGTCTTTGGGATGAGGTTGAGTAAAATAAATGAGCAAAACCATTTGAAGACCATGCTGGAGTTTCTTCCAGTGCTGTGCTTCTCATATTACGAATGAAAAAAAAAAAAAAAAAGAAAATAGATTTATTTAAACACCAGTTGTCCATAAATTATTGAAAAGACAACAGCTTTTCACTGTAGTTCCTCTAACAACATTCATTAATTTTCCAAGATTATATTTTGCCTGAGAAATAATTAAAGCAGTGGATTTGAGAATGACTTTGGTCAATAGCCTTTTATGCAGTTCTGAGGTCAATAATTGCTTCCTTTTGATCATGGCTAGTGTTTCCCATGGTCGGAGGCTGCTGCTTTGGGAAGAGGAGATGATGGCAATTTTATGTCCTTTCCCTGATCTCGTTGATACAGTTATCTAAAGTACATATTACCTATAGCAAAGGTTTCTCTGTTCTGGCTATATATTATAAGAACAAGGAATTTTGATGTTAGATCAGGGTGCATGGGGACAAACTCAAAGATATTGTGTTTCTCCATAAGTGTATTATTCTGATCTTTAGATTCTGTTTACATGGATTTTAATTTTTTAAAAAATATTACCAAACTAATGCGTTTCAAAATCATTTTTGAACTTTTTAACTTCATATTCATAATAAATAGTGGGTTTTATATATATATATATATATATATATATATATAATATATATATATGTGTGTGTGTGTGTTTGTGTGTGTGTGTGTGTGCACAGTTATGCAAATGAAAAATTATTGAAATAATTTATTTTTGTAAATTTCAATTCATGGCATTTACTTATAGTAAAGACCTTGAATAGAGGACTGAACTCATTCTAAGGAATATAAAATATGAATCAAAATGGCATATATGACAGAAAAAATATTCAATAACATAGTATTTAACTTACTTTATATACTTACTTTGTTACAGAAAAAAATTGTCTGTTTCCATAATGTTTTTCAAGAACTTTGAGCTTTCTAGTTCAGATTAGAGTAAAATTTGAGAATTAATTTGAAATACTCCTAAGAACTTTGAATCAACCTTTAAGCTTTAATAACATCTGCAGACTTCTCATTCCTTTTAGTTTCTTGATGTGAAAATGATGACACACTTCTAAAGTAGGGTTGATTCTCCAAATTTCATAGCTAGTGACTTAAAACCTCGTATTGTACTCTTTCTGTGGCCTAATAAGAAGCTCATCAAATTCATAAACATGCATATTGAAAGCAATCCTTGGTTTGAAGTGTGCGCTAGCTCATGTGGTTTGAGAAAGTCTCAGCATAGATGACATCAACTTTTATAGGAAGCCACTGACCCGGAAAAGATGTGCCTCTCTGTTCTCTTGTGCCGACTCTAATGGTCCCAGCACAGGGATGGATTTATATTGGTTAAGGTTCTAATTAAAGTCTCTTAGATATCAGAACTCAAGTTTTATATTAAAAGTTTCAAAATAGCTCATTAGTTGTCCCTGAATAGCTCGACCTGAAGCTGACCATTAATTTCCTTCATGAACATATTTGCTGAAGTATAAGGGCATGTGTTAACACAATAAAAATCTGGGCCTAATTTTAAAAGTTATGCAGAAAATACATACTCATTAATAAAAATTAATTTGGAACCAGATATAGTGGTGTAGGTTTTAGGTGCTGGGCTTTCATCCCAATACACAGAGACAGATGCATTCAGGTATTTTTGAATGAGGATATCTACATAGTGATTCCCAGATAACTCAGGGCTTATATGTAGGCTGAGAATGCTTTTCAAGAACTTTAGCTTTCTATTTCCTAAGATCAATTTAGACAGAACTTGTCAAAAATATTAATCTGAATTTATTTACTAGGAAAATAAAATGTTACCTTTTTCCTTGCTTGAAAAAGTTGTATCAGTACTTTGTCTGAGACTGGTCCCTTGGTCTTTCATTAGCAATCTGTCTGAAAGTTTTTATTTACTAATGCACCATAAATATGAATAATATTTAATAAATTTGATAACATTTATAATTTTTTCAATAGTACATCAGATTTTTCTCACAGTCCATAACAGAGTATTGATTCTCACATTATACTATGATGGTCTGATAGTGACTCAAATATCTTCTATCATTTCTGTATTTCTGTACTGTTCTTGCTATTATCTTACTTTCTTTTTCAGTAACGCTATAACATACGCCATTTACGTCTCAAATTCCTCAAAGACATGTTAAAATAGATCTGAATTTATATATTTTCTTTGACATATATGCTAGGGTTTAATGAAAAATGCTTAACTTTCTCCTTAAAACTAACAAACGAAAAATCTTCAGAAAAAAAGCACAGATGCCGAACATACATTATTTCATCCAAGTGACTAGGATCATTTTAGATCTTATTTATTTTACTACTTTAAATGTTCCTTTGGGTTTATATTTGAAACACAGAACTGATTGTACATTTGCCATATTACTATCTTTAAATATTTGAGACATTCCTGGCATAACATTGACACAGGGGTTCTCTGAGTGTGTTTGACTCTCATTCTCACTTGGTTGTTTTGACATGCACTTTCATTTTCAGATTAAAATTTAGATGATTAATTTTGATGCAATCAACACTACTTATTTTAAGGTTCAAATATTTGACTGTGTATTAATAGGTTCTGTGACCTTTACACTTGCTATAGTCATATGACTTTTCTTTTTTTTTTTTTTTTTTTTTTTTTTTTTTTTTTTTTTTTTTGGTTTCCGAGACGGGTTCTCTGTGTAGTCCTGGCTGTCCTGGAACTCACTCTGTAACCAGCTGGCCTGAACTCAGAATCCGCTGCCTCTGCCTCCCAGTGCTGGATTAAGCTGCGCCACACCGCCGCTATATGACTTCTTTCATACCACTGATTCCCCAGCAGAAATATACAGTGTTTCCGGACATAGATTAGCGCAGCTGAGCCTACAAAATTGCCCTTTCTCTTTTTAAAATCTCTAACTCTTCCATTGGGGTTCCCAATGGGGACCCTGTTCTCAGTCCAATGGTTGGCTGCAAGTATCCCCTCTGTATTTGTCAGACTCTGGCAGAGCTTCTCAGGAGACAACTATATCAGGCTCCTGTCAGCATGCACTTCTTGGCATCCACAACAGTGTCTGGGTTTGGTAACTGTATACACAATGGCTCCCCGGTGGGGGTCTTTCGATGGCCTTTTCTTCAGTCTCTGCTCCACACTTTGTCTATGTATTTAATCCTATGAGAGTTAGAGAAAGGATTGAAGGGGCAGAAGGGCTTTGCAACCCCATAGGAAGAACAATAATATCAACCAACCAGACCCTCAGAGCTTCCAGGGACTAAACAACCAACCAAGGAGTACACATGGAGTGGCCTATGGCTCCAGCCAGATATGTAGCAGAGGATGGACTTGTTAGGCATCAATGGAAGAAGAGGACCTTGGTCCTGTGAAGGCCTGATGCCCTAGTGTGGGGAGTTTCGAGGGCAGGGAGGCAGAAGTGGGTGGGAGAACACCCTTATAGATGCAGGCGAGTGCGGATGGGATAGAGGATTTCTGGGGAGGGGGACAAAAAAAAGGGGTAACATTTGAAATGTTGAAATATCCAATAAAAAGAAAAAAGAAAAAAGAAAAAGAAAAAAAGTCGTCTTCTCCATTTGACCTTTTCAGCTTTCCAAATTGCAAAGTGATTCTAAACTCTGGACCCCCAAATCATTTCCTTAGGTCAAAGGTAAATTTGGCCATAGAAAGAAATGTTTAGGGAACTACCTCACTAGCTCTACTAAATTCATTTGAAGTCTTCTATTTTTAGTGGAAGTTTCAGTTGATTTCAAGGATTAAATCATCATTCGATCTACATGACCTTTGAATATATAATAGAAATGATATTCAGGTTGAATGTTTTATAAGTCTACCATGAGAACAATCTATAACCTTAAAAATATGGGAGTGAGATGATTATGGGGTATATGTGCTATACTCAATACATGTGTTTTTCTTTTTTGTTAATTGTTTTATTGGATATTTTATTTATTTACAATACAGATGTCATCCCCTTTCCCCATTTCCCCTCTTTAGAACCCCCATCCAATCACCCCTCCTCCTTTATGCTTTTATATCATTTTAATTACATGCATGTATTAATGTCCGTTCTAGGTTGAGGGTCTAGTAATATAATAGACACCAATAGTCAAGGAACTACAAGACAATAAACACAAATAGTCAAAGAAATACTCCATGATGGGTAAGGAAGGCATTCTTGTCAAAGTGACCTAAGACAGGCTCAGTGTTGTTAATGAAATAAAAAAGGGGGAGAGGCAGAGATCCCTTGGGGCTGTTTGGCAAGAATCTGACATGGGCCAAGGATAAGGAAATAGGCTGCTTGGAAGGAATATGACATTGACAATAAAGTAGGCTTCAGGTAGGAATCTGACATTAGGCTAGAACAAAGAAATAATTTCAGGTGGGAATTGTATACTGTTTTTTTGTGATGAGGGAGTGCTTACCAAGATAACACAACAAAAGATGTTAATCTATTTCAAATGTTCTGGATGTGAACATTTCTGTATTCTTATTCCCTTTATCTCAGTACTGTTAATGACATTTCTTATGTGCATTACCTCTTCTGTAGGTTAAATGCAGGTAATGATAAAGTTGATAGATCATTGTTTCTATTTGGTTTATTAAAAAAAAAAAAACTACTACTAAAAGAAAATGCT
The DNA here is from genome assembly GCA_021653895.1 of Mastomys natalensis. Classification (NCBI taxonomy): domain Eukaryota; kingdom Metazoa; phylum Chordata; class Mammalia; order Rodentia; family Muridae; genus Mastomys; species Mastomys natalensis. The sequence goes on from JAJTUV010001053.1 coordinate 1,210,194, forward strand.
TTTCCAGCTTCAAAAGCATATGAGTCTATAACTAAATAATGGTCAGCCTTTACACTGGAATAGTGTAGCTAGAATTGGTTTAAGTAGCTCTTCTGTATCATTTCAGTAAAAAGTAGAGGGAACATTTATTGTAGCCTAATTTTAAGTGAGAACGTCCATAGGCCATTTAATTTAATGCTGGTTGAGGACCACTTAATGAAACCCATTGTTATTGTTTCACAGACATTACTGAACGTTGAATTAAAGCTACAAAAATAAAGTGCACATAAGATTCTCTGGGGCTGCTGTGACTGTTCGAGATATGAATATGTGCATTTTTGTATCAGGCAGAAAGTTTCACTCAAACTACACACTTGGTCATCTTCTGGAGTGAAAGAGAATGTGTTTGAGAGTGATTATATGCTTTATTAAAGACAAAGAGTAATTCACAGTGGAATCATCAATAGTCCAATGAAATACACACACACATGCCCACAAACACACATATATACACATGTGTGTTGAAAAATTATACTTCTAAACATGTCTCTACATATCTTAGTGTGTGTACTCTATACAGCAGCTCTCTACATCAATTGCTACTATTTCTGTGAATTCTAATGACCTCAAGAAATGGGAGAAGGAGCTGGGAGGAGCAGAGGCTAATATTGGAATGTAAAAATAATAAATAAATAAATAAATAAATAAATAAATAAATAAATAATACATGAAAAGTTCAAAGAAAACCCTATAATGCACCTGCATGGATAGATGTTAAAGCTAATTAACTAAATATAATAAACTATAACCACTATGCATGTAGATTTTTCATCATTATGTATACCATAAGTAAGTGATAATCAATTTAAATTAAAATGTCAGGATAAGAGAAATACACTATACACAAATGCCATACGTCTACATATGAAAGATATAAAATTTTTATTTTAGGAAGTCTGACATACAACAATAATCACTTCTTTTAGGGATGGAAAGCTTTATGCTTTTGTGTGTGTGCCAAGATTGTGAACTCCAGAAGCATTTTTATAGTGAACTCATATTCATAAACTACTGGTATTATCTTAATTCAATGACTGACAAAACAATTTGTGAAACTGCAACCTGTTTCAGCCCCAAGCTTCTTGTTCATTTTCAAAGAACTATTGATTCATATTATAGAATGCAAGACACTTGAATTACCTATTCACTCAAAAACTTCTGAGACATTTTTTCCTCTTCATGGTAACCTTGTCCCATGTGCCTCTAACAACTGTGAATGCATAGAACAATCTCCTTGTATCATTTCTGGTGCAATGACGATGCTCAGTAGCAGGAATTGTATGATCTTACTAAGAGAATAATTGGAGTTCTGCCTTATACTGTGTTTCTGCTTGAGTTCCTGCTGTCAGGTTCTTGTTTATGTTCCTAACTTCCCTCAAAAATGAACTATGATGTACAAGTGGAAGGAAAATAAACCATTTCCTCCACAGCTTGCTTTTTGGTCATAGTATTTCATCCTAGCAATAGTAACTATAACTAGGACACAATTTTTATGCATTTATCCATCCTAGTAAAAAATAGTAAAAAGAGCAATCTGTGATCTTTCACTGGTACCATTCCATTTGAACCACATGGTGAATTCAGCAATGGTCATATCTACAAGATGCATGTGTTTGAACAATGTCTCATGTCAGGTAACTATATGACCTGCAGAACATAAGAACATTCATTTGTGGTGTGCTTAAAGTGATTCATGTTCTTTCTGTTCTCCCTTATGGTATTCATCTATGATCATCTAAGCATTTTACCAAAATACATTTTTTTTTAAGCAATGTGGTCCAAGATCACCATTCTTATCCATGTTTACAGCAGATTTTTAATACTATAATGAATTGGGTTATGTGATTGTATAAGTAAATCCAGTATCTGAAAAATATTCTGTTTTCAGAAAAACAGAATTTTGAAGTTTGGGGTCAAAATGTGGAGCAGGAAAGACTATCACCTAACATGATACAAAAGAGAAAGAAAGAAAGAAAAGAAAGAAAGAAAGAAAAAATAAGATTTTAGAAATACATTTTATCATACAACATATTACTGGGGATATATACAGCATGAGTTTATGTTTTTATCATATAAATGAAGCCTAGCTTAACTAGATCAGTTTCTCTTCATTAAGATGACAGATTCTTAACTTTAATGATGCTGACAGTTTAGTCTATGTTAAAGGAGTGCTCAGCAAATATTACTGCAGTTCATCTAAGAATTTTCTTTGTGACAACATTCTCAGCAATGATATAAAGAAACTGCTACTTTATGAGTATGGGGACTTAATTGAAATGGGTGATATTATGTGTTAAATATGTCCATATCAGTGTGACATACTTAAATATGCTCCCGAAATATCTCAACAGTAGTCTAGTATATACCATAAACATAGTCACTGTTTATGACCTTACTAAAATGAATTATTAAAATAGCAGAATAAATGATTATTTTTAATGTGATACTGTCTAGATAAAAGTTTGATAGATGGAAAATCATGTTTTAAGGAAAAAGAACTCATGTATTTTAATATTTATTTATTTATTTATAGTATAAATGATTAGAAACAGGGTAATGAATATCATGATATTGCTAATTCTATTTCTTGGTGATAACTCTATGTATAGCATGGATAGAACCCAACACAACATATTAATTTAGCTCCTTTTATATGTCTGAGGAGTGTTGAGGAAATGGTAGTGGTTAAAACTAAGTACTGTCGACAGTCTCTTCTAGATCATACCTATTTACTTTTACTTACTGTCTCTCTTTCAAGGATAACTCCTGATTATCTCCTTTTTAACACCTAAGTATTTGCTTTGTTTCACTCTAAGTATGTGTAAAAGTTACTGTTTCAAAAACAATTCAATGTAGTTAACACAACATCCACAGACATAAATACTAATTTCAAATAAGAAGCAGCATTAGAACTAAGGAAAGTCAAAATAAGATTGTACATATTAATGTCATAATAAAATCTGATATGCTCAGAGTGTGAGAAACAAATCTGCTGTTGAGTGTGACTTTAGCTGACATTCTGGGGTACTTCTGCTTTTTATAAGTTGCTATGGGAAACTTTTGTATTTCCCTGTCTCTTTCTCTTTCTCTCCTTTCTCTGCCATCCCTCAGACTGAGGAACGAAACCAAGGATGTCTGTCCTCTCTATTACTCCATGCAATCCATCATAGAGATGGAGTGCCTGTAGATGCCAAGGATGGATCATCCTGAATTCTCAATACTCAATATGTTTTCTCTACTTTAGTGAAGTCTCAGGGTCAAATTTTCTTGTGTTCATTTCCTCTTCTCGAGAAGCCACCCTCCCAGACTGTATTTTATAAAACCTGGAAAGGCAATTTCGCTGTTCAGCAATGATTCCTTCTCTCTGACATGTCATTCAAAAACTCTTGATAGATTTAGAAGCATGGAATGTTCTTAATCATCTTTCCTAAGTAAAAAGCCCTAAGCTCTTCAGGTCAGATTACAAAATGTATCTTTTCTTTCATTTTCAATTCATTTTCATTCTTTGAGATTTCAATTTCTACATAAAAATGTATTGTGATTACATCTATCATATTCCATCTCCTCAAATTTATACTCTATATTCCACCAGCACTTTTTCCTCCTAACTTTATCCCCACTTTAAAAATCCACTGAGTTAATTTAGTATGGTATGCATATTCATAAATGTAGAACCATCTACTGAAGGTTTGGCATCATCTAATAGGATGATGCATCACTGTTAAAAAGAAAACCTGATCTCCCTCACCTAATAAACATCAGTTGCCAATATCTCCTCAACTAGGGATCAACTTTATGATTCCTTCCTCTACCCATGCTGGTATTTTAACTACCCACTCATATAGAGGAATCTCTTTAGGGAAGTTGGGCTCAGGGCTTTTCAGGACATTAAGGTAGGGTATTATCTGGGTTCTCATAAGTAAAATACTTGAACTGGGCTGGGCAATCATCTTTCAATACAACCTAAGCATTTGGTTCATAAGTCAATGCTGGCAAACAGATTTCACTAGAAGTAGAACTCTGAATGACAATCATACCTCTTTAGTAAACCTGTAAGAAATTTTATCCTATATTATGGTACATAAGGATAGTTAATTTGTTTTTATCATTGATGGGTATGGCCTTAGAAATCATGTATATTTTCTTCAAACATAATCTGTAGAAGATGCTATTTAATATGTAAACTCTTATAATACTCAAAGACATGGACAAGAATAATCAAAAAAACTAAGGGTCATCTTAATTGTAAAGTCTTACAGGGCTGTTGAATACTTATAATGGTTAGTGTTTTTATTTATTTATCGATATGGCTAGTTAGTTCGGCTACCAGGACTCAATGGGGTTGACATTACCCGAAATGTCCAACAGTGGGAGATGGAACTGGAAAAGACTATATCCAATAGATAGGTATGGCCTCCAGTTGAGGCAGGGGACCACCCACCCATCATCAATGGTTTTAACCCAGAAATTGTTCCTGTCTAAAGTAAACGCAAGTACAAACATGGAGCAGAGACTGAAGGAAAGGCTACCCAGTGACCAGCCCAACTTGGAATCCATCCCATGTGCTCACACCAAATCCTGATGCTATTACTGAGGCTATTTTGTGCATGCAGACAAGAGCCTGGCATGACTGTTCTCTGAGAGTCTCCACCAGCAGCTGACTGAGACAAATGCAGATACTGACAGCTAAGCATTAGATTGTGGTCAGAGACCAATATGGAAGGATTAGAGAAGGACTGAAAGAGCTGAAGGGAATGTAAGCCCATATGAAGAACAGCAGTGCCAACTAATCTTACCCCTCAAAGCTTCCAGAGACTAAGTCAAAAACTAAAGAGCATACCTGGGCTGGTTAGTGCCATGGGCACACTTTTATCAGAGGACTGCCTTGTATGGCCACAATGGGAGGATGCACTTAATCCGGTGGAGACTTGATGCCACAGGGAAGAGGGATGCTGTGGGTGAGGTAGGGTGGGTGGCTGGATGGAAGAGCACCCCTCAGAGGTGGGGCAGAGTGGGAAGGTGGGATCAGAAAAAGGGGGCAACTTTCAGAATATAAATAAAATAATTTAATTAAAAAAAGAAATATGGAAAGTAATTTTATAGTTGTTAAATAGGTGTGTAATTTTGATATTAATCATTTAGAATGAGAACTCTTTTCTCCTTGTACTGCATATTGAATATCAACATGCTTGCTTTCTAATTTGTTTCTTTTAAAACAATCATCTTGTCATATTTTAAATAGAACATTATTACATGTTATGGCTTCTGACATAATACAATTATACTTTGTGCTTGACTATTCTAACTCAAATCTAAATGGTTAAAGTTTTAATGACATTTTCTCTATTGTTTGATTGTAATATATTCTGATAAGTTTCTATATTTCAAGTGCAACATTGTTCAGCTTTGACTAAACTTAAGCTATGTATATAGCACAATGCATCCACTGCAGAGATTTCCCTATGGGGGACTTTGATTATCTCCTCACACAGTCAGTACAAACCAGACTCCATCTGGCTCTTCCTGAAGCTGTTTTATGTCACATTTGGATATCATCATGTCAAATGATGTATTTTACTCTACTATCTTTTTCTGAGGGAGTACATGAAAAAGACTTATAAATTTTCTGTGATTAGCCTACTAGTTATTCCTCCCCATTTATTTTACACTTCCGTATTTTAGCAAAAATGTATCTACTTATACTTCTTAGATATTTTTTATTCCAATTAAAGGGCATAAGCTATGATTAAACTATCAAACTTTAAATTTTGTAAAGTAAGAATTCAGGATTTACTTTTTTATCCCCTTTCACCATTTATTAACTTTTAGACACTTCTTTTTTTCTACATCCATTCCATAATTGTGTGTATGTTATACTATTATATATATATATATTATATATATATATATATATATATATATATATATATAGTCTCTTATCAAATGCTGAACATAGTCTGATGAAGGATTTTCAAGTGACATATCTTCCATTACTCCTTTTCATAGCACTCAACTACACATATCTATCTTTTCTATGTGTTGAAACTCTCTATGATCCTGTTGTCTTCTGGGAAACAGATTTTATATTTTTGTTCTCAGTCATCTGTTGTTGTTTAAATTCCTTCGAAGGGGTTCAATGTAAGCAATGTATATCTTAACTCTGAAGCTCTCAGGGGCATAGGAATGCATAAGTTTATTATCATTCACTATGGAGGAACTAATGAGTTTCCTGGGTTTTCTTATAAAGCATCATTGAGAGGATGATGTTTGCATCCCACAACTGTCTTCAACTAAAAAGCCATACACAGCAGTGATGATGGCTTACTCATACTTGAATAAATGAAGAACCCTGCTCTAATTCTTTCCAGGATCTAGGCCTCTTACCCCTTCCACATTCTGAGTTGGCACGTGTATGGAACAGCTGGATTGTTGGAGAAGAATCTCCTGTTTGATCCCACGTCCAAGCCTGGCATACACAACTTTTTTTTTTCCAAGGGGCAATGTGGGGGAAGGGGATTTTACATCTGAACTTGCCAAGATGATGGTCGTTTTGATGGAAGACATCAGTTTTCTACTATTTATACATTGTCAGTTCAGTTAATGTCCACTGTCACTTTGGTGGTAAAATATGCGCCTATTAGAGACATTTTTTTAGGTCCTTTAATTCTCACAAAGATGAATGAAAATCATCACTTTCATTGTATATGATTAAACTTGATACCCACACACTTCTCTGTAGAATTCCACACTAGTGTTTAATTTTTTTTCTTTTTTCGAGACAGGGTTTCTCTGTGTAGCCCTGGCTGTCCTGGAACTCACTCTGTAGACCAGGCTGGCCTCAAACTCAGAAAGCAGCCTGCCTCTGCCTCCCAAGTGCTGGGATTAAAGGCGTGCACCACCACTGCCCGGCTCACACTAGTGTTTATATATGCAAAATTTAATATCCAAGCTTATGTTCTGTGATTGGTACCAAAACAGTTTTGTTTTGTGTGTGTGTGTGTGTGTGTGTCCTGCATGCATCATTATCTTTGAGAAACAAGACTTTGCTGAAGATACAGGCTGAAATCTAATGTCTGTTCTCACATTTGTTAGTTCACTTATCATTACAAATTAGTCTACTGTAATGATGAATGTTTCTCTACACATTTGAACATTTTTTTTAATATTCCTTCATGTGGTTGTTGAATCAAAGTCACCTCAATGATAATTTCTTAGTTTGTAAGAATAAAACCTTCTAAGTTTCTTACTATAACCAGTAGCTCAATATAATCAATTGAGTACTTAATAGGTAATGAGTTGATTAAAGACATAATTAGGAAGCGAAACATCAAGGATAATAAACGATTAGGGAAGCTTTTGAAAGGATAGAAGTAGTTCGTGTTAGCTTATATACATTGCTTTTGTGCTGATAAGGATCATTAGTTCATTAGCGCCATTGCAAGCTCCTGAGTTTTGAATGCTTTGAGCAGTATCAAAGCCAGAGAAGCAGAACAGAGGGAGCTGAAGGAGTCTTCTAAGACAAGTGTGAATATCTATGATATTCATAATAATTCACAAATGCATCTATAATTTACTTAAAGGCTACTGTTTTTCTACCAATTGGGAGAATCCATGTGAGTAGACATATTTAAGTCCAACTCTTTGGATTTATTCTCTTGTAGGGGACACACTTATGATGAATATCAATCTTAGCGAAATTCTAAGTGTCAGGAATATGCCGTAAGTTATCAGGGATCCATACCAAGAGGAGAATGAAGTTGGGGATAGAAGAAGAGACATTTATAAGCAGACTCAACAGGGCAGAGAGTGAGATTGAAGAAATCATATTGGAGAACAGGAATGTTTGGGAAAATTGACTACAATAGTCCCAGCCTGCCATGGCCAGTTGAAGAAAGTTTTTTGGTTTTGCATAGCTGGCACACACACACACACACACACACACACACACACACAAAAATAGGCTAGAAGGGAAACTAAGTTAGGAGTATATTTTGAAATAATTTTCAATCAACTCTTCCTTAGAAGAAACATGGAAATGAAAAAAAAAATGAGTTGTTGCAAATAAAAAAAAAAAAAACTTTTCAATTTGTTTTTGTTGATCCAGCTCTTTATGTTACTTTGTAAAATATATCCTTGCAGCAATGATTGATGAGGAAAATATTCTTATCTCAGTAAATATGTAAATTAATTATTATGGCTCAAGAGGCACATGCTATTTTAACCTTGACTACACACAGAGAATATTTACTTAATTACTTAATTATAGTAATCTGTGAAAGAGATCCACATCCAGCTGACCATTTCAACTAATACTGTCAGCTTTTTGAAATTAATATTAATTCTGCTCTTCTCCAAACATCAGTTCTCTCAGTTCTCTAATGTCTCCTTTGGCCTTGGTCCTATGTTTTAGAGAACTGAGGCATATTTTTCTTTCTCCTAGCCTAGAAGCACTGCTGACTTAAGTTCAATGCAAAACCAAAAACAAAATTGAAAAAACCCCAAATCCAGAAAACAGTACCATATCAGTCCTGCAGGTTTGTACACTGTACAATGTGTTTTTCTCTTCACTGTGGGCTAGGACAATGCATCGTGGTGTAGAGCATACAGAAGATTATTGGGAGTTTATATATTATAAAGATTTTTTTGTTGACTAGAGAAGGTAACTATATCTAAGAATAGAACATCTGTCCTCACAATGGCAGGAAGAAGTTGTCAACAGAGTGTGAAATTGTTATCATATGTGACTTAGCTTTTTCCATGTGGAAGTATAATTATTGATCTTGATAGAGACCTGAGCTGGAATCAAAGGATTTCTTCATTTTCATCTGTTTGTTTGTTTGTTTGCTTTTTTTTTCATGGTTGTGTATAAAAGGCAAATGTATGTCAATATTATATTTGAAAAATTATAAAATCAGAGATTCCAAAATATAGGGTTCAGGAGTAGTTTATACCTTTTTAAAAATCTCATGATTTTCTTGGAAGTATTAGGAGTTTTAATAAATTACTTCTCAGTAAATATTAGAGAAAGCATTTTAACCAAACAGGTTTTCCTTAAAATATTTAAAGCAATGTTCAATGTATGTGAAATCAAACAGAATATCTAAGATATTCAAATACTTCTGATTATCACAATATCATATTGATACTAGACATTACTAGAAGTCATAACTATTCTCTACATAAGTATTATAAAAATTGTTGGGTTCAAAACACTAGAAATATTTTCTTCCTTAATAACAGAAAACTATAGCTTCCCTTTTTATTCACCTCTATTCTATGAAAGAATAGAATTCACTGCTGTCTCAAAGATCATTTTATTATGAGCTTATTTAGAAAGCTCAATTACTAAATGTCACTATCATAATGAATAATTTTATCACTGTTCTAAATATATATCCCAATAACAAGTCACTTTTTATATAGACTTTAAAAATATCTCCTGAATTTGATAGGAACTCATATAGTTACCATGATATCAAAATCCAAAGCACTGACGTAATTTAATAAAAGACAAATGAGACTTTTTCTTATATCATTGTAAGTACAGGTAAGAGGTACATGTTCAAAATATGAAAAGTGATTCAGTCCACAGTCATGAACACACTAGCCTGGTTATTCAAATAATTAGTCTGAAGATTTATAATATACTTTTTGAAGTCCTGAATCTCTTTATGAGTAGTATATTAGCATATCTGTCTCTCTCCATCTCTCTCATTCTGTGTGTATGCATATTTCTCTTATTTATCTTATGTCTAAAATAGTATAATAATCTACTTTTCCATAGATAGTATATGACAATGGCTCATATTCACTTTACATTTAATATTATATTCCCTTTTTCTGATTATATTTCTTTTCAAAGTTTATTCTGTGATCTTTCCTACATTACATAGTAGTATAACAAAATATTAAAAAAATATATTTATTTGTATGTGTGTTGTGGTGCATGTGGTGTGTTTGTGTGTGTGTGTGTGTGTATGCCTGCACAGTATACAGAAGTGTGTATCTGAGAATTGCATGGAGTGTTTGTTGTTTCCTATAGCCAGTATGTCATGGGGAATCAAGCATCAGTCCTCAGGTATGTGCCAAGGATTTTTATCCACTGGGCCTTCTCATTGGCCTACAACATTCCACCTCTTCACAATGTGTACCATCCTAGACAACCAGGTAGTTCCATGTGATACCAACTTCTGTGAGTCCTCACCTTAAATGTAAACACACAGAATGATGGGAAGTGAGAATCTATTCTCTGAAAGGTCTATATGATATTCTCCATGAGACAGGTAGTTTTCTATTTAGATGAAATCAAAGATAATATTTCAGGCTCACAAATACCTTATCAGACTCACAAATTTGGAATATTGCAATTGGGGATGTTTTCTGTGCCTTTCCATTCCTGGATTCCTTTTTCTTCCCATCTTTCACAGAGAAAGATAAATTTCTTTCTCCTTTATAATATATTCTACATCTGCTCATGAGTTAGACACTCTTGCCTTCCTTCTCATTCCACTGAACTCTTGCCAATGTGTCCTTAAGTTTGCTCTCTTCTGAAATATCCTCTTATGGCCACCATTTTCCAACAGATTAAAGCCCCAAAGCTTTACACTGCACTGTAATCCATGAGTCACTGAAGCTTTCATCTTTGCATTTGATGTCTCCCTAACACTCTATTTCCTTTGTTTAATCCAAATAGAGACAGCTTATTGAGTATACATGTGTTCCTTATAAAAGCTGTTTCTTTTTTAGGAAAAGACTTCTGTATGGTCTGGAAATTTTGACTTATTTTGTAAGATATGATTTTATTAGCTGATGTATTTTAAAAGGTCTTATTTGGTTACTACTTTAGTTATGCTGTACGATATAATTTAATTAGCTGATATATTTTAAAATGTCCTATTTTGCTATTTCTTTATTTTCTTCAGTCCATCAGTCTTCACACCATATCTTTCTGTTTTTAATACACTGTTTTTGTCATCCATGGCTGCTGTCAGTATATGAATCTGTCTCAACTGGAAAACTATTAACTCTTAATGGTTGATACCATGTTTTATTATTCTTTCTAATAATAGTTTCTGGCATTGAATATTTGTTCAGCATAGTTTTTGAACATTTGAATATGTCATCTATCTCACAATAATATGAGAATATAAAATATTACATACATGAATAAATACTTTATACTATTTGAGTTTCACTATAGTATCTGAACTTACTTTCTCACTCCTTCAAAGATATACTGAACCTAGAAAACCATAGAAAATAATTAATAATAAAAACCGTTCATTGAGAACTAAGTATTTGTGAGGTTTTTTTTTCATTTTTTCATCACCAATAGGAACTCACAGAAATTCAGCTACCATCATGAACTAGTAAAATGGTTTCTTCACGTGTGCTTTAAATTAATAATAAAGTCAACAAAAATATTCTTGGGTTCCGTTTCTGTTGTACAACTACTCCTGGGAGTGGGTCCTGCCCTGTTGCTTTTGATTTACTCTGAAACACTCAATTAGAAAAAAAATGGACTTTCTCATTTTATAACAGACATCAATTGCAAGTACCTTCGGTGGGGTGGGGTGTGTTTTCATTTCTGCTTCTCGGTGCTTAGATTGTTTCTGGTTTAAACCTGCATAGTTCTTGTGGATGCTGCTATGGTCTCTGTGAGTCCATATGCTTATCTAACCATTTGTGTCTAGAAAAGGCTGTTTCCATAAATGTATACACCCTGCCTGGCTTTCACAGTGTTTCTAAATCTTAATTGATCACTGAGTCTTGTGTGGAATAATTTGATAAAGACACTCATTTAGCCCTGAGTTCTCCAAAGTCTCTTACTCTCTGCACTGTGTACAGTTGTGGGTCTATGTGTAAGTTTCCATCTATTCCAAGTAGAAGGTTCTCTCCTGACTGACTAATTTTTTTATTTATTCATATAATAATATGTCACTATGAGTCATTTATTGCTATCCTACTTTAGCAGAATAATAGTAGTAAGTTTCTCTCTAGGCCAATAACTTATCTAATATCAGGTGTCAAATAAAGGTTCAATTGAATAGAGTGGGCTTTAAAGCAAATCAAATGTGTTTGATTACACCCATAACATCTGTGCTACTTTTGCACCAGTATTTTTTGCAGGCATGTTATTGTTTAGGTGAAAGGATTTATAGATAGATGATACTGATGATTAATTTTTCATTTGATATTATGACCTTTCAGCAAAATAAATTTTATTCAGTAGGCATGTAACTTCTAGTTGGGTAGCAGCTCATTTTCTGCCTATTTAATGGCATAAGTATAGTGGATACTGTATAACTATAAGTGTATAAATATAGAGTATAGTGTAATAAAGCCATAAAGAGATAAAGGTGGAACTAGAATAGGAAGATTACATGGGGAAGGCATATGAGATGGAAAAGCAAAGGATAGAATATGGGGGCAGACAGTTAACAAAGTGTCAACATAGTGAATGAATGTTAAGGTACAAGGCTTCTAGTTACTTGGTGACCTAGAACTCCCTATGTAGACAGAACTGGCTCAAACATAGAGATTGCTGTTCTGCTTCCAAGTAGTGATATTAAACATGTGCTTTGAACTTTAGAGTGGCTCTTGATAGATGAAATGAAGGAAACAGAACAGTGAATGGAAACCCATAAAACCTTGCTTGTAGAGAAAATCTTGTAGGAATAAGAACAAGAGACTTGCCAAGTGATCTATCTGAATTTTATATTCTCAAAAGAAATACTTATATAAGCCATAGCAAAGGAAATGAAAATGTTTGCACTAGCAAAGACCATCTCATTCTACAAATCCCAGTTTTTCACAAAGCCGTTCAAAATTTCCTACAAGTAAGATCCATGTTTTACATGGATTTGATATTCATGCCCAAACCTTCCTCATCTCAAACAAATAAATTATGGTAAACTTGTGAGTTCCTATCCAAAGCCTTCTCCTCTTTTCCCCTTGTTAGTGCAGTGCCACAGGAGGGAAAGGTAAAACCTTCTGAAGCCACAGGGAATAGGTCAAGGGAGCAAGTATGGAAGGAAGAGATAAGACATGCAAACCAGAAGCCAGAAGGAGACTGGAATTCTGCTGTGGTACACTCTCAATTGACCTAAAGTCCTTTCATTGGACCTCACCTTGTACAATTCCACAACCTTCCAACATCACAATGAAGACCATTTGGTCATAACAAGTCAAAGTGTCTGGGGCTTGGGGAGAGGGCAACACATCTAAACCATACCAAATTTATTGCTATTTACCCACCCATGATCCAGAAGACTACAGATATGAGCAAGTGGACTGTGTAGCCACATCCAGATTTCTTGTCATTTGAGAAAACAGAAAGAAACAAATCTCTATTTGTTTAAAATTCTTATCCACTCGGTTTTCTCGTATTCATGATTAAAAGCAATAGAATATATATTTGAAAGGTTGAGTCAGTGTGTTTCTTAAAATTCATGTTCTCCTGCCTAGATCTTATGCCTTTAAAAATGCTAACACTAAGGTAATGAGCTAACACTGTGGTATTCACAGTGGGATGAATGCCATCAGCTAATAATCAATTTGTTTTACAAATCTTAGTTCTGGTTTTGTGTCTACTGTTGTAATAACTCATATTTCTTTTAAAAATGTGGTTTTTTTACTGTGTAGAGTCAATATTCACCGTATTGTTATAGATATTTTTATACAAGCATATTTCCCAGCCAAATGCTTTCTCCTGCATCTTGCCCATTAGTGCTGTTTGTTTCCCTAGACATTTTTGTTAAATGTCATATATATGTGTGTATATACATATATATATATTCATAAATATACATATTACATATTATATATACATATATACATATTTACATACTATGTAAAATCTAGAAATGAGAGAAAATACACATTTATCTTTCTGAAACTGTCTTCTTTATCTTAATAAAATTATCTCTGGTTGCATTTAAAAAGAAGAAATATTTATTGTTTAAATCAAGAATTTGTGACTGTTGAGTAATTGTATTGTGTTAGGCCTTTTGTGTAAACAATAAGCAACAAGAGTGGGATTTATATTCAAATCTATCAAATCAAGAGAAATATCTAGTTTTTTTTTTCATAAATTCCTATTATCTTCTTATTTCTGTCCTTTAAGTTTTACCTTCCCTTACTAACACACACAGCTGTCTTCCACAATGAACTGTTTACTTGCAATCCCTTTTTCACATGGGAGAGACACATGTGCATCCTTTGTTTAAAATATATCTTACAAAGGAACATTTATAATTTTCATAATTTCTATTCTCATTATCATCAGTTTTCTCTCTCTACCTGTTATCTTCTAGATCTCTAAAGAGTTTTCTGATACACTTAAGTTTTCAAGAAGAACTAGTTTTATTTGGTAGCTCCTCTCTCTTTTTTTAAAAAAATTTTCTTGCTGCTTTTTGTCACATCTGGGATGTTTCTCTGTCTCTGTCTCTCTGTCTGTGTTTCTCTGTCTCTCTTTGTCTCTGTCTCTCTCTGTCTCTCTGTCTCTGTGTGTGTGTGTGTGTGTGTGTGTGTTGTGTGTATGTTTGTGTCTGTGTGTGTGTGTGTGTGTGTGTGTGTGTGGGCATGTGCACACACATGTGCATAATAGAAAGGATCAATCACGCTACCAATTTCAGTCACCATTCAGATCCTAATATTACATGCCTGGCTCACAGAATTAAAGAGATAGAGATAGCAGACTTGTTGGACATTCAAACTAATGTGGCCTACATAGAGAATTTGAAGCCAGATGAGCAAGATCCTGTTTCATAAAAATAATAAAACAAAACACAATAAAACATAACAGCAAATTACAACAACTTCTTACAATTGCTTAAAAAATTAATCAAAAGTTAAGATCCATTAAATTACCATTATGTTTCTTTATAGTTGTATGACTTGGGAAGAATATGTTGCCTGTGTTCTGTTGAAGAACAGTTACCAGGGAAAAGAAAGTAATTGTAGTATGACAAGACAAATGGAGACATTTTATACAAGAGATCTGGAAGGACCCACACAGCTCTTGGGCTGTGCTTTCTGCCAAAGTGTTCTTGTGATAACATATGGTCATATTAGGTATGCAGTGTCACATATGGAAATCTATCAAAGTGCGTTATATGTGAGGTGGGTGGGTAGGAAATGATGGTTTATATCAGAATGACTCTGGATCTTGATAGGAAATGAATTCTCTGAGATTGAGTTGATGGAAATCAAATGATATAATTTAACTGGTAGAAATTGTTATTTTGCCAAAATATCTTCATATATATCATTTTATTTAATAAAAATAAGATCTGATAATTAAGAATATGTTTTAATAAATGTTTTAATATTGTATTTTCTCTTATGCTTAAATCACACTTTGATGTTTGAGGATGAAAAAAAAAAGACAATTTTAGTACCATTTCCTGTTGAAGTGCTGCATGGCAATTCCATCGGTACAAAGCAGCACTGTGGATTATATTCTCTCTAAGACACAGAACTTAATCACTAGACCAACATACCCTCTTTGTCATTCAGAGAAGATTTCATTACATGTCAAAGGATTTATAATCAAACATGTCACAGAGCTATTATGAGTTATAACATATAATTATATAACCTATATAGTTTTATAATGTTTACTATTTGTGATGTGTGCTACTAAAATATATATAATTATACATGTATAATTATACTTAGATGTATATATAAATATACATTATATATGTGTATATACACACATGTATGTATATATATATACACACACAAATATATATATATATATATATATATATAATATATATATATATATATACACAATTATACAATTATAGTTCTCATATTGTCATTGGTGGAATGGACTTTATTGTAACTTGTATCTTGTTCCTGAGATAAATAGATGAGATGAGAATGGTATACAAGCTGTTCAAAGAGACAGGTTGGACTAAGCCCAGATCATTTCTTTCTCTGTTTTAACTGCACTTAATACTAGGCCTAGAAGTGTTTAGCCTCCATACAGTCTAATCTTTTAAGCTGTGTGATTCAAACTGGCTTCTCTCAGCTTCTGACTGAATTGGTGGTCTGCTTGACTTGAAACTAACTCTGGCAATCTGTTCTAATCTTCTCGTCCTTATTCGTTCTCTGGCTTGTTCTTTCTTTACTTGAAACTGTCTCTGTAAAACTGACCCAGTAAAACTACTGCCTGCCCCCCTGCCCCTCAGCAATGTTCTCTTAAGTAACTTCTCTTTCCTATCTCTTTTTGTGAGAGTTGGGCATGTCCTATCTCTGACTCATTCTGCCAAATATTTCTCTCATTTGTCACTTTGTCTTAGTACACAACAAAGGACATGTCTATATCCCAGCTAGATCATTTAGTCCTAGAAGTCCTTGGATGTGTTCCTTTGCCAGAGCAGCCATGTTGCTGCATAGCAATTCCTCTACTCTTTGTAGTTCTTAAAGAAGTCCAACGTCTTAAAATAAAATCTTGCATTGGGGAAACATAAAAGAGAATTTTAAAACAGCAATAAAACCCAAAGTCCATTTTTCAATTTATCCTTCAATTAAGATTTCTACTGCTTGTACTTTTCTACATAGGTTAATACTCTGTAATTTCATTTTTGTTGTTCATCCTATTAAATAACAATAGAAAGTATTTGTAGTACAAATGTCTTCTGTCTAAAGTAGGAGCTATGAGTAAATGTAACAGTCTCTGCTCTTAAGGAGTTTTCAGTTCTTTTCACAGTGACTTGCATAGAAATTACATGGATTTCAGAGGATTCTCATAATTAGCCCATTACTAGGTGAACTTGTGAAGATTCTTTCCTTATGATTGCTGTAGCTTTATTAGCCATAGTTTTAGTAATTCTGAACCTAATTTTATGAAAAATAAGGATAATTACAGCCAAACATTCTATTGAATAGCATAGAGTCAGATTTCTGAATTATCCTATTCATACTGGAGCTAGGAAGTGCACAGTCTATATTCTCAGACACATCATTTGCTTTATGGGTTAAAATTGTACATTTCCTAGCAAAATGGTACAGTAAAATTGACTATAAAAAGAAAAAATATGACGTTCATCTTTGATTATGGCTTTCTGTTTATTTCTAAGTTGATTTATCATCTCTACTAATTAACACTAGTTTCCTTATTTTCAAAACTTACTATAACTGAAAACTAAATGGAGTGTATATAAATAAAACTGTGCTCACTTGTTATAATTTGGTAAGATATCTGGCTTTCCTATGTGATTTTATGGGAATTCTGGAGGCCTAGTCAGTAGAGTTTTATAGTCAAGTGCCATTAGACAGAGCAAAGACTGGACCAGCCTCAAGATTAGATGATAGTTTACACATGTAGACAGGAGATATTTCAAAGTTCTATGAAGGAGGAGTAAAGATGGTGTTTAAACATAAAGTCCTATATCATCATTTATAAAATTGGGAGGTTTTCTGATGTTAAGCATGTTGGGTTTTCATATTTATTGTCTAATAGAAAAAGTATTTCTGCAGGGCGGTGGTGGTGCGTGCCTTTAATCCCAGCACTTGGGAGGCAGAGGCAGGCGGATTTCTGAGTTTGAGGCCAGCCTGGTCTACAGAGTGAGTTCCAGGACAGCCAAGGCTACATAGAGAAATCCTGTCTCGAAAAACCAAAAAAAAAAAATTGCCTCAGGTTCTTTACAGAAGGTATTTTTTAATGAGTTTTATTTTTTTTGCTATTAAAACAATTTAAAATTAATGGAAATTCTAGGTTTAAAAATGTAAAAACTATTATATTCTTGAGTAAACACTTCAATTTGTGTAACTCACTTATTATGGCAGATTCCCACTTAGAATTTCCAATACAGTGTCTTAAATAAATGAAGTTCATTATTTCAAAGAATGTAAACTTACGAACAGAAAAAAATTCATGCTGTTTTTTAAAAATTATTCATTTTTTCATATAATACAAACTGACTACAATTTCCTTTCCCTCCACTCCTCCCAGACCACCTCTTCCAGACTGACTTCCCTTCCAAAGTTTCCCTTCAGAACAGAGCAGGCTTTCTAGAGATACCAGTCAAACATAGTATAAGAAGATGATATATGATGATGGACAAACCCTTAGGAAAAAAATGGTCCCAAGACCATGCAAGAGTCAGAGAGACCCCTACTGTCACTGTTAAAAGTCTTACAAGACATCAAGCTATAGAACCATAGCATGTGTTCAGGGGACCTAGATCAGACACATACAGACTTGCTGATTGTTCCTTTAGTCTGTGAGCCTCTATGAACACTGATTAGTTGATTCTATAGACTGTGCTCTCCTGGTGTCCTTGACTACCCTAGCTTCTACAGTCCTTCTCCATATTCCTTGAGGTTCCCTGAACCTAATGTTTCCCTGTGGGTCTCTGCATCTGTTCCCATCACTTGTTGGATGATGCCTCTTTGGTGATGATTGGGCTAGACTCCAATCTATGAGTATAGCAGAACATCATTTGCAATCATGTTATTGATCATTTTAACTTCTTTTTCTCTTTTTCTTTTCATTGTTTGGCGGTATCAAGTGGATATAGGGTGTGAAAGAAGGAATGGAGGAAGACAAATGTATTTTTAACAGAATATTTTCTCAGAATAAACATACAGTCCTATTAAACTATGCTACAATTATGCATATAAAATACATTTTCTCATATATAGTGGAATTTAAAATTAATATTTCATAGAGTCTTTAATAAGTAATCAGTGATATGACAATAATAGTTGTGTTAAACTCGGCATTGTATTTTAAGTATAAGTGCTTATGCTCCAACATTTTATATTGCTCTATTTTATTAATTTGATTTCAGATTGTTTAGGCTAAGTCACAGGTAAGATATTAGCTGTTTTTGAGCCGAAGCATTTATGCGATGGCTGGCCTTCACTATGACTTTCTTTCTTTCTTTATCCTTCTCGTGATAATTTATTCCATTCATATTTACTTTAAATACTTTTCATTTTTTTGTTTTATCATTATCACAATTGTATAGCTCTTGCTTAATAGCTCTATGTTTAACTGGTCCTTTCTTGCCTCACATCTGCCCAAAGTATGTTGATAAAACATTTATGCTGTCCAATCTGCCTCTCTGCTTTCTGAAAGTCTATGGCATAAGATGGTGTACATTTCTATAATAATGGCTAGGATGGAAAGTTTGAGTTACATAACAGCAGGATTAAAATAAACTTTAAGGCTTTAGTTATGAGTCTACCTAGGCCTCATTTATACAGTATATTATGAAATAAAATGTGATATTTATGCAATAATATTTTATATACCTGAAGCTTGTGCTTCACAAAATTCAAAATGCAATCAATTTGACACAGAATTGCATTCAATGTACTCTGTATCGTATCACTCAAAAGTCAGTAAGTATTTTCAAATATGTGGCTTGACTGATTTTTGGTTTTTGGAATAACTAGGAAAATAAAAGAAATCAACAACAGGTTGTAAACTAAACTGAGGGTTACATTAACTAGAAGTGCATGGACTCTGTATTATCAGAAATTTGGAGATAGAGGCTGGACAATACCTACTAATTTATAGGGAGATTTCATTTTATTTTTATCGCATAAGGAGTGTAATGGTAATATATTATAGAAAATTAAAAAAAAAAATAGTAAATAGACATTGTTCATAATTAAAAATATGTTCTCATGTATTCTTTTTGTGTACACTTTATACACATTCGACATACTGTTTTATGTTAGCTGCAAAGATTGTGGCTTGTTATTCATAACTGTTTTAACATGCATTTTGTGAAATTATTATCTAAGACACCAGTAATATGATTATTATTTCCTCAAAAATATTTTGATTTTATTCAGAATTCTAATTTTGTCTATGTTTTCTACTTATTACCCAATCTAGTGAAGGTGCAAGTTTTCCATTCATTAGTGTATTATGAGTCGCCTATCATGGAGAAAAGTGATGTGACCACCTCTCTCAAAAGTAGAAGACAAAGACAGAGTTGAGGAAATTAAACCAATTACTTCATAAAATCACAGCATAACCTGTTTTGACAAGACAGTTCTTTAGGTGATGGTGAGAACTTCCTTAATTTTATTTTATTTTATTGGATATTTTCTTTACTTACATTTCAAATGTTATCCCTTTTCCCATTCTCCCAAGGCCCCAGAAATCCCCTATCTATTCCATCTCCCCTTGCTTCTCTGAGGGTGTTCTCCCACCCACACACCCACTCATGCCTGCCTGCATGGAAGGAGCTTTTAAAAGTTATTGATTTGTCTGGCTTGATGTTTGCATATGTCTTCCAACACGCTCTTGTTTTCTAACAAAATTCTCTGGCATAAACAACCTGCCATGTACATTGGACAGGAACTAATACTTAGAAAACACTGTCTATGTATAAACACGACTCCTGGTAAATGAATGGACAACACGAGTATGGTACATCAAAAGGCAAAATAACTTCAAAGTTTTCAGTAATATAAAGTGGTGGGATATCAAACTGATGATGTACATTTGAATTCAAATCCAGTATTACAAGTTTCTTCATTCTTGTTATTATCCCCACATATTTTTTTCCCACAGTAAATCCCACAATATGTTAACAAAATAATTTTAGTATAAGAATTTCTTAACAGGTATTATATAGACCTTCATTCAGGGCTTCTTTGATTTTTTTCTACTATCGAGAAGTTTTATGCTATATGTCTTATCTTTACTTTATATATGTACTATTTATTTTTCATAAAGAATTAAGTTTTGACTGATCTTTGAGGCCGTAGAAGGACATACAACATCTTCAAACTCTGTCAGTTAATCAGTTTCAATTTCATAATCATAAATAACAAAAATATAGTTTTTAAACAATTTTATAGTATAAAATGTCATAAGTAAGTTTAGGGCATGTTTAGAAATTGTTGGAAATTCCATCCTAGTCTCAAGCAAAAGTCACTGAAATTTTTTTTTAATGAAATCCAACTACTCAAACCACAAATTTTAAAAGCAAACATTCTAACAGAAGATTATCAAAAATACACTAAAATATTTCTGTTATTTTAAGATATATTGATTTGATTCTTATCTACCAAGGAAAAGCATTAGGTGAATATTGACAGTCTAGAATTCCATTATTAAATTGTTACACTTCTATAACAATTGAACACTTTCTATTTAGTAAAAATAAATTCTTAGTGAAGAATACTATCAACGGTAATTAGAGGTCTATGGGTAGTATTTAATGATATTGCATGTCTCATTGATATTTGCAATTCAGAGCTCGCATGTTGTCTGTTTAGCCCCAATGCATCAGTGACATCACAAAGTACACTGAAGTCCTATTAGATGGAATGAGGAAGTGCTTCAGAAACACCTCAAATCCATTATGTTTTTGATTTGTTTTGTTTTCAATTAATTTTTTTTTCCACCTTCTCAGAAACTTTTCTTTGTGTCATAGTTTTTAAGGCTTCCATATTCACACAGCCCCACACGACAAGAGTAATTAGGTAATGATTTTGTTTTATAGTTTAAATCATGCTCACTTTGCCTTAAGCATTTATGGCCTTAGTGAATACTTTTCATGGTAGTTCTATATCACTATATATCTATGGTTCTCACAAATATTCTCATGACTTATAAAGTTGTTGAGTTATACTTCATTAGGAGATAAGAATTATTCTAGAGATTAATTATTTGTATTAATCTTTAGAGCCTGTGATAAACTTTTTTGTTGTTGTTTACTTTAGGATATAATCTATATCTAGAAGTAATATAGCAAGTTTTCTTTTAAGTGAGATAAAGAAATTTAACTCAACTCCAGATACAGTATAGACAAGGGTATGTTAGAGCCAAGAAAAAGCTTACCAGTGGATAAAAAAAAAAAACACCCTAAAAGAAATAAAAAATATTGGTATGGGGATTTAAGACAAACAAACTTCATAGGATTATTATTAGAAGTAAGTCAAAGTGATTAGATCAACCCATAGTTGGGAGAACAAGCAGAACCTAATCAAATATTGAAAATTACTAGGTATGAAGCAGAAAGGACTTCTGTCAAATTGACTTAGTAGAATTCTTTGCACAAACTTTTGAACAAGGAAGTGTATATAGAGACCTAGGAAAAGATTACTAAGACTTATTCAAGATTAGCCAATGAATCTTTATCATTGCACTTCAAAAATCTTTAGTTCTATAGAAAGGCACATGTTCTTCAGATAACCAAAACTATTATCTATCTTCATGGAAGAAGACTCCTGGCATCTGGCATTTGTAGATCTTAGACCTCAAAGCTAGCATGAATGCTAAGATTAACACTCAGTAAGGCCCGTGGGTATTGGGACCTTTGAAGGATGGTGGTCTTTGTGACTGGTATTGACAATCTGAGACATTGGTTTTTGCTAGCTCTGTTGGAAAGAAACTGATTTCCTTCTTTATTCAAAGCTGACTGCAGTGCTTAGTATCTCACAGGTTTGTATAATTATTCTAGATGTGTAAGATCAGAGTTTTGCTAAGAATTAGGTAAGTAGCTGAAATCTTTCAGACCCCATTTAAACTGGATACAAATGCTGGTCACATATATTAATCATATGAGGGCAAGTAAAAAATAACAATTACTACAATAGGTTTTTTTTTCACATTTTAAAAATTATTTTGTTTATTTACACTCCATTCATCACCCCCTCACTCCTCCCTCCCACAGTACCTCATCTCATTCTTCCTCCCTCTTGCCTCCAAGAGGCCCTCCCCTTTCCCTGGGGCCTCAAGTCTCTCAAGGATTAAGAGCATCTTCTCCCACTGAGGCCTGACAAGACAAACCTCTGCTACATTTGTGCCAAGAACCCAATTTTTAACATGTTCATATTCACCATATATAATGAAATTTAGGAGACAGTGAAAACACACAGTTCAGTTATTCATAGGTTTAAAAAAGTCATTTGTGTGTATATATACATATATAAATGCATATATGAGATATGTACATTATATATAGAGTTGTGGTAATAGAATATTATATAAATATATACATATTAGTTTTGAATTTGTTGAGATTTACAGTTAATTGCCACATTTTGTTGTTTCACATAAGATAACAGGGAGAAGACAAGATAAAAAGTGTTGTGAGGATGTGGTCCATAGAGAAACTTTAGATATTTTTAAATAGTGCTCAAGTTGATATGTCATCTTTGAGAATGCTTAATAGTATCTTGTTTGTTCATAAAAGAAATAAAAACTTATCCATGTCACTACAAAGATGAAGCTAGACAATAGTTTAAGTGAATTTATGTCACAGAAAGTTACATTTCTACAGATCTTACTCATATAAGAAAGTATCATAGACATAAAGGTCAGTAGCTGCAAAAGACTTGCAATAGAAGTGAGGGGAGAATGGCAAAGGATTGGTAGAGAAGCAGAGTGCTGTGTTTAGACGAGAAAATCAGTTTTGATGTTATATTCTATAATAGCATAACTACATTTTCCAGGAAGAAATGTAAATATATAATATCATTCTGAATAACTCTCACAAGAAGGAATGGAAAGTATTTAATGATCCAGTATGATAACTACCTCAATTCATTATTTGCACATATATTCCACATGGAATATCACTTTATAACCCATGCTTTCTGTAGCAGCTATCTATAAACAAGGCGTTTTGCGTACTCTCCTGGTATCATTGAAAATATGTTTGAAGCTGGAGATAAAAATTTTATCCAATGACGATATTAATATGAAATTACAGAACGTAAGCTCTAAAAAGGATTTAATAGAATGTGTTTACATCATCTTGTGAAGTGCTATTAATGCAAAATAAGCTGTGTGCATTGCTGAATGCACTGTGAATCTGTTGGATGCTGTGTGGGAGCACGTGTGTATACAGGTAAACATGTTTATACATGCATAGGGAAGGCAAAGCACAACTTTTTGTATCATTTCTCAAGTGTCATCCACATTTTTTTTAAAAGCCTGAATCTTTCATCCACCAGAACCACAACAAGTAAGCTAGAATCACTGGCCAGAGATTCTCAGCAGCTGCCTATCTCTTAATACTAGGATTACAAGTGTCCACCACCATGCCAAACTTATATAGGCTCTGTGATAAAAAAAAAAAAAAAAAAGGTCTTGAGTGTGCAAAGCTAGAAATTTCCCAACTGAGCTATCTCTTAACATCTAAGAAAATTTAAAATTTTGAGGTTTTTTTTTTTTTTAGAGACAATCTATAAGAGGATGAAAATGGTACATTGCATTCTCCTATAGGTCTTTTTGGAACACTTGTTTGTTTTTTATAAAAATATCTCTCTGGAAGTGGATAAACGCTTAAGTCTTTAATGAATCCTTTAGCATTATGTTAAATGCTAATATATCAAATAGAACATTTTAATAGAAAAAAAAGATGTATTTACCTATATCTTTTCCAACTTTGCTAGCATATTTATTGTTGTTGTTGTATGTCAATTCTTAAAACTTTCTTTTACAGATGATAAAAATTTATGCACACTTATATTAAATAAATAAAGTATCATGAAGCACTGTGGAAGAATAATTATCTTTCATTATTCTAATTACATAAATGGATAAAAGTCATTGATTAGAGCATCATTTTGTGAAAATAATAGACTTATATTAATGGTTAAATCTTCATGAATCTTTACCACCTACCATCTTTCTCAAATACATTTGATAAAACTTGGAGCACATATCCTCTCATGTAAATCATACCTTCTGAAACTTCCACTAATCAGTTAAAATTATTGTTTGCTCTATTTAGTATACAAGAAAATACAGCCCTTGTAAATTCTGAATTTAAGGGGAATAATGATTATATATTTTGGTATAAATGGTTTGCAAATGTCACCCAATTAGCAAAAATTTCTTCAGAGAATTCCTTCAAAAAATATATATTTGCTATTGTAGTATAATTTAAATTATCTATAGCTAAAATTCTATCTACCATTACTATAAATATAGGAACTAAGGATTTTATTGAAATTTGTTTAGTTCCAGAAATAAATACTGATATTAAATTTAACCCTCAAAGCACATTTGTTTTAGGTAAATATTTTTGAGATTATAATATAATTTCATTTGCCTATTCCCTTTCTTACCTCCAAACGTTCCCTTTAGTCACACTAACTCACTCCTTGGATCTCTTCAAATTCATGGCTTTTTTCTACAGTTGCTAGGGTTTTTTTTTTTACTTTCTCTTGTGTGTGTGTATGTGTGTGTGTGTGTGTGTGTGTGTGTGTGTGTGTGTGTGTGTACATGTGTTCTTAAATATATAGATACAATGTTCTCAGTCCGTATAATGTTACTTGAATGTATATGATTTCAGTGATGAGCATTTGGTACTGAATAGCCAATTAAAATGCTCTTGCCCTTGGAAAAGGAACCCTGTTCTGCACATTCCTTAGTTGGCTATGGGTCTTTGTGTAGGAATGGGCACTCTTGAGCTGTATGCCTTCCATGCTAGGTAGAGTGTATATTGTTCTTGTCCTTGTTTGGGTCATATGTAGTTAACCATATTGGTGAGACTTAATGTGTGTAGTTTCTGACATTTTTAGGAAACTCAATCTCCTGTTTCTCTGCCTCTGAAAAAGTATTTCCTTCCTCCCTTCTGCAATGATTTCTTAGCCTTAGGTACAGGAGTTGTGTTGTAGATATCTCAGGACTGGGCTCCACAACTATGAATTTTAATGAATTTTCGTTTTCTATAATGATGTCCATTATTGCAAAGAGAAGGTATTCAATAAGGGTGAGACCTACACTTACCTGTAGGTATAATGATAAATATTTAGAATACATTTAGGAATTATTCTGCTTTAGTAAAGTAGTAGTTTCAGGTTTTCCTCCAAGATTCATGACCCCTCTATCCCTGGGTAAGCTGTTCACTGACAACACTGATGAATTATTTATAAAATAGTTTTGTGTAATGACTTCCTCCTTTATTTTTTATTGAGTAAAAAACAAAGCATGCAGGAAATAAGTTACTGTGCATTAGTATTATTCTAAAGCTGGAAAAAAAAACTATAGTCAATACCATTATTCGCAGGCAGAAGAATCACTCATTTCTGTGAAAGATATAAAATTTTAAAGCAAAACTGTAGAATCTGCTCAATTTTAGGTGATTGTAGTTTCCATAGAAACAGACCTCTGGTACATTGTGAATTGGTGGAATATATAGGCTCTGTTGCTACCTACTAAACCACTACATGGTTGTTAGAGATTTTTATTAAAAGGCATTTATAATTACACATTTTTAAGTGAAAATAGCATTTGCTTTATAGCCAAGTTTTGTGCTCCATTGATTCTGAGACCTATACGTCATTGTATGCTCTGACCTTTCTTCCCTTTTTTTTAAAAAAACAGCATTAAAGTCATAACGAAAAAGCCTCTCCCACAGATACTAATGTAGGTTTAAATACTGCGGTGTCCTTTATCAAGGAGAGCTGACACACTTCCAAAGCTGTCACAACCGGCTAACTCTGGTCAGATTCATAAGGGATTAATTGGCCATGGGTGCTTGTGAGCTGAAATACTGTCATCACGGCTGTAGATCTGTCACTTTGATACACAAGGTAATCAACTCCAGTAATAGACTCTCCATGAATGTTAATAGCTAACCTAGCAAGAAATCATTAGGTGTTGTTTATTGGATGTGATGTGGAAGAGCATAGTCTGGGCTTTAAGTTAAAGATCGTTACGATTTGTGGAATAAACTTCCAGAAGGTACCAAGATACATAATGTATTGTGGTTCACTCTTATGAGAAACCACAAATCAAAGGAAGTTATGAGAAAAAATTCTGAGAATGAATGATGAATTGAAATGACCTAAGGTGGTATAGAAATTTTCTATGCTCTTTTAAAATAAATGACAACAATTAGAACTTAAAAAAATTAAATAACAAGTGACAAGTTCTTTTCACATATCTCTAATTCTGTCCCCAGAGACAACCTAATTTTCTGCTAGAAAATCTTGGCATGAAACAGGATTAATTTACATATAGCTATATGCATGATCTCATATAAATAGGATTTATTTTTTCTTACACTACACCTCCTATCAACACTGCCCCCCCAAGCCCCTCCAGATGTGACCTGTATTGCCCCAGGCCCAGATGAATTCACATATGATCCCTTACTGAGTCTGAGCCAGGTTTCTAGACCTATGCTGTCCTCTAGGCCCAAGTCTAGAAACAAACACATTCATGTACTTTGTCAAGGTCTAACTGGTCCATTGCTACATACTTACTCCATTTCTAGAGACAGACCAAGGCCCAGCTGGAATCCATATCAGATGTACAAAAAATGAAATAAAACACATTCCCAGGCCCTACTGTGAAAACAGAAGCATTATGAAAGACCAAGACTTTATGTCCCTTGCAAAAATCACCAGGCCTACAGAAGTGTTCTCCAAAGGGAACGACCTAGACAAGACTCAGGACACATAATTGAAAGAATAATTATACTCATAATCAAAGAATTCCAGGAATTCTAAAAGAATATAGAAAACATTTGAATTATTTTAATATGGCAGAGATAAAATTCTAATTGTGGACCATAAAATAGAAACAAATAACTGAAGAAAATTATGAATAAACACAGGACTTGAAAGAATCAAGTAAAGAGATAGAAATACTAAACAAAAATACAGCTTAAATGAAAATAGAACTGAAATTGGATAGTCAGAATCGGTGAGAGGAAAAAAAAGCTAGTCATGTATAAAAAAAAAAGCACATCAGAATAACAATTGACTTCTCAGTGTACATTTTTAATACCAGAATAGCCTAGTACAGTGCAATGAAAAAGTAGTTCAAAAAGATCACATATGCCTTCACAGACTACTTTAACCAAAACAAAAAACAACCAAAAAACTATCTGCCATAGGTGAAGACAAAATAGAAAATTTCAGTGCTATAAATAGCCAAAAGATCCATCAAGCAAGCACATTGGAGAATACTGGAAGAAATACTTGAGTGAAAATAAATATAGACATAGCCCAGAGAAAACAAAAAGAATAAAACATAAATTTTTAATTACTAAAACACACAAAATAGCACTAAGGAAAACAAATGAATAAATAAACAAAAGCAAAAAACAGCAGAAACCAATACACACTTTCCAAAAATAAGTTTAAATATACTTCTCAACTCTCTCAACTCATCCATCAAGAGATACAGGTTAGTTGAATGGATTAGTTAACAACAACAAAAACATAAAACAAAAACATATTTTCGTTATCATCAAGGCTCAGCACTGTAAGTAGACCAAGCTGGTGGAAGAAAGAGGGATCTATCTGTATATCTCACAAAGCAGACTTCAAAACAAAAGTAATGAACAGAAAAAGAAAGACAACTTTATCTGATCAAAGGAAGAATTAACCAAGAAAAAAAATGTATGTATGTATGTATGTATGTATGTATGTATGTATGTGAGTGTGCCTGAAAATCCCATAAGCATCAGATCTCATTGCAGCTGGAGTTACAGGCAATTGTGAGCCTGAAAATGAATCTGAACTCTTGTCAACTGCAAGAAAAGTATATATACTTTTTACCAGGGACCCGCCTCGGCTGAGGATAGGTTCAGGAGAAAGATGGAAGCCAGACCTGAGAAGGAAAAGAAGGATCAGACACGTGACATCACTCGCTTCAGACAGGACAGAGAGGACGCACATCTCAGCATGGCTTCTCCTACTCTGACAACTTTTGTCTCTTTCAAGCTTTATTTTTACATAAAACCATTTCCTCAGAAATTTTGTTCATTGATTACACACCTTTTCAAAACACATTTTCTTCTAAAGTCTTCCTTGATTACATAGGGATATTGAAAGAGGAACAAAGTGAGCAAACAACACTTTTATAGGAACTAAATTAATATTATGATAAAATCAATTATCTTTGAACTTAATATCTTCCTTAAGATTGATGTTGTAAAGCCTTGCAGTTACCGAAATGTTTAGACTGGATGACTCTATTTGAATTTGATTTTGTTTCAGTTTGGCATAAGATTAACAGATCAACGTTATTTCCTACCATCTATTATATCAAACTTGGTTTTCTACAAAAGTTAAACCTTTAATCCTCACTTAATTCTCCCTTTCCTTCCTCTATATTTCTTTTATATTTGGCATAAGACCACCATCCTTTTTCTTTGATTCTTAAAATATCATTCAGCCCCTTTGCTTAAGCAAGGGCGGTCTATCAGTAAAGTTCTAGTCTTCTAGGAAGTCTGTTGAGGAAGACAGGGAGTTCATTGATCCAGGATGCCTTCTTCTGTGTCTCTATCTTGAACAATTGTTTCAATAAGATTCCTATCTTTATTACAATTCTGTAAAGAACAGGAGAACATCAGGGTTCCTAAAACTGCTTACTTTTGCCTTCAGGGAGCTACCAAGGCTTTCCATAAACTTGCATGATTAAAATCTCTTCCTATACACACAAATTCCATGTTTCTAAAGTTTTTTTAAATCTTTTATTTATTTATTTACACTTTAGATTTTATTCCCCACCCCAAGTATACCCTCCAACTGTTC
Organism: Mastomys natalensis; assembly: GCA_021653895.1. NCBI lineage: Eukaryota > Metazoa > Chordata > Mammalia > Rodentia > Muridae > Mastomys > Mastomys natalensis. The sequence goes on from JAJTUV010001053.1 coordinate 1,239,723, forward strand.
CACATCCCATACCTCCTCCCAACACACCTGTCTCCACAAGGATGTCCCTACCACTCACCCCCACCCCACCCAACCAGACCTCTAAATTTCCTGTGTGCCCCAGTCTCTTAAGGGTTAGGTGATTCTTCTCTGACTGAACCCAGACCCTGAAGTCCTCTGCTGTATATGTGTTGGGGACCTCATATCAGCTGGTGTATGCTGCCTGGTTAATGATCTAGTGTTCAAGAGATCTCGGGGATCCAGATTAATTAAGACTGCTAGTCCTCCTACAGGGTCTCCCTCCTCCTCAGCTTCTCGAAGCTTTTCCCAAAATTCAACCACAGGGGTCAGCAGCTTCTGTCCATTGGTTGGGTGCAAATTGATATGCATGTCACTCTTTCGGCTGCTTGTTGGATCTTTTAGAGGACAGTCATGATAGATCCCTTTTTGTGAGCCCTACATAACCTCAGTAATTGTGTCAGGCCTTGGCACCTCCCCTTGAGCTGGATCCTATTTTGGGACTGTTGCTGGAATTTCTTTTATTCAGGCTCCTCTCCATTTCCATCCCTGCAGTTCTTTCAGATAGGAACTACTGTGGGTCAGAGTTTTGACTGTGGGATGGCAACTCCTCCATCACTTGATGCCCTGTTTTCAAGCTGGAGGTGAGTTCTATTAAGTTCCCTCTCCCTACTGTCAGGAATTTCATCTCAGGTCCTTTGAGTCCTGAGAGTCTCTCACCTTCCAGGTCTCTGGTGCATTTTGGAGGGTCACCCCAACCTCCTACCATCCAAAGTTGCATGTTTCCATTCTTTCTGCTTGCCCTCAGGGCTTCAGTCTTTTTCCCTTACCCAATATCAGATCAGGTTTCCTTCTTCACCTGCTCTTGTCCACTTTCCCTCCCAGGTTTCTCCCTCCCTGCCCACTTGTAATTGCTTTCTTCTCCCTCCTAAGTGGAGCTGAGGCATCCTCACTTGGGCTCTTCAGCTGGTTGAACTTTTTGAGTTCTGTGGAATGTATCTTGGGTATTCCATACTTTTTTTTGGCTAATATACTCTTATTAGTGAGTACATACCATGTGTTCTCTTTTGTGACTGAGTTACCTCACCCACGATATTTTCTAGTTCCATCCATTTGCCTGAAAACTCAGGATGCCCTAGTTCTTAATAGCTGAGTAGTACTTCATTGTGTAAATGAACCACATTTTATGTATCCATTTTTCTGTTGTGGGACATCCTGGTAGTTTCCAGTTTACGGCTATCACAAACAAGACCTCAATAAACATAAAGGAACACATGACCCTGTGGTATGATGGGGCATCTTTTGGGTATATTCACAAGAGTGGAATAGCTGGGTCTTCATGAAGATCTATTTCCAATTTTCTGAGGAATCTCCAGATTGATTTCCAGAGTGGTTGTTCTAGTTTGCAATCCCACTAGCAATAGAGGAGTGTTCGTCTGTCTCCACATTCTTGCCAACATGTATTGTCACCTGAGGTTTTCATCTTAGCCATTCGGATAGTGTAAGGTGGAATCTCAGGACCATTTTGATTTACATTTTCCTGATGACTAAGGGCTTATTTTTTTTTTTAATTTTTTATTGGAAATTTTATTTACATTTCAGATGTTCTCTCCTTACCCCATTCCCCCCACTCCCTCCCAGGAACTCACTATCCCTTCCCCCCTCCTCCTGCCTCCATGTTGGTGTACCCCACCCACCCTCCCCCTTACCTCACCTCCCCACCCTCGAATATTCCCCCCCCACACGACGTCCAGCCTTCACGGGACCAAGGATCTCTTCTCCCACTTATATATAGCTCCCTTGCATATGCAGCTGGAGCCATGGGTCCCTCCCTAAGCGTTCCCAGGCTGGTGGTTTAGACCCTGGGGGCTCTGGTTGGTTGGTATTGTTGCTTTCCTCATGGTGTCTCGAATCCTCTCAACTCCTTCAGCCTTCACTCTATCTTCTCCATTGGGAACCCCATTGATCAGTTTAATAAAATTTCCATAAAAAAAAAAAGATTTGAAAGTGAAGAAACAATATGTTCTGACAGTAGGAGATGTTTGTGGTTTTACTATTCTTAGAGAGTAAAGGCCTAAGAAGTGAGTCATGAACCTGAAGAAATTGAGTGCTCATGTTGAGATCAGTCTTAAAAGTCAAGAGGAGGTATTTGTACTGAGCAAAAGAGGTGCAGGGAAGTCACTAATGCTTCTTGAGTATAAAAAAAAAAAGTATTTTAACTGCTCTTCAAGAACGTCAAGATGACGTCATTGGGTAGGCTAGATAGAGAAATCACAGATACAAAGTAGGGACATTATTTTCAGTGTTTTGTTCTATTTTCAGTGATAAGACTCTGGGGTAGGTGCTGGAGAGATGACTCAGCGGTTAAGAGCACTGACTGCTCTTCCAAAGGTCCTGAGTTCAATTCCCAGCAACTATGTGATGACTCACAACCATCTGTAATGGGATCTGATGTCGTCTTCTGGTGTGTCTGAAGATAACCTCTGTGTACTTATATACATAAAACAAATAATTCTTTAAAAATAAAAAAAAAAACACAATCAGAAACCACAATATATAAGCAATAGACCAGTAATGTAAAAAAAGAAAATTTTGCATTACAATGTTTTCATCTCTTCTGCAAAATTCCTTGGGCCTCAAGGGTGAGGTTTGATGGTGACATCACATTTAAACTGGGTGTCTCAAGGTTTCTACATCTCTGAGCATCATATGTCCCTGTATTTGTTCCATTCTACTTCAGTGGAAGCTTTTTTGATTATGGCTGAGCAATTTGGGTAGTTCTTTGAAATGTTATTTGAATTTGAACCTATCAAGTTTTTTTCTGTGTAAGGCACAACTTAACATCTTCAGCATTGCAATATACCCAAGGCCTTGGACTCTTAATGTGGAATTTCACACTTGAACTGCTAACCCAAATTTTTTCAGGAATAATTAAGCTTCTAATTAGACAGCAGGTGAGAGTATGTGTCTGAGGATTCCGTTCTAACAGTAATTACTCCTTGCTAGGAAATTACTAGTGAGATGAATGAAATTGTAAAAATTATAGATTGAGCACACAAAAGCAGACGTGGATGAGTTGGCAGTAGCAACTGGGTCAAGGGATAACTACATCCACTATGGGAAGGACAAAAAAAAAAAATCACAAGATAAAGCCCCTTAGCTGATATTCTTGCCACAGACCTCTCCTCTGACAATTTCATGAATGGTTGGCACATAAGATTTCTAAGCGAGCTGAGTGACTGTATATGATTTCAGACTGCAGATTGTATATTTAATTATGTGCACAGAGATAAAAATAAACAGTTACATTTAGAAGTTGCATAAGGAAAAATACAGTTAAAGCACATAATTTAGGAGATATATATATATATATATACACACTGTGTGTGTGTGTCAATATGTATGTTTAGCATACTTGTAAATCTTTCATGGTTACAGGGAAAATTAACATAAAACATATGAAATAATTAGTATCAGTTTAATCATAATACCCTACTAAGTTGAGGATATATATTACACTTAGTACTCAGGAAACAGGTCATTCATTATTATACAGTATATTTACATATTTACATATAATACTAGTAAAGAAACCCTGTAACCACTTGTTACAAATCATAAGATGTTTAATAACATAGCTTTTATGTTTCAATGTATACTGCTACTTGAAAGACAATTCCTTTTGATGTATCTGAGACCTGTTGGAAGGCTGCCATAGTGTTTTCTTCTATCTTGGGTGCCTATACTCATAAGAGATGGTATGTAAATTATTTCTCCTTTCTCTTCTTTAATATACAATTAACTAGTTTAATGAAAATGTATGGTCCTTAAGTCCAGGTTGTTCTGAGGTTTTTATTATATGACCCTGATATCCACATGATATGAGTGGAAGAGAGACATCAGCAGTGACCACATCTGAATGTCAGAATGTCAACTTCAGAAAGAGGAGCAGTTCAGGAAGTGCCCATCAAGACAGTGTGGACCTTGGCTATAAAAAGGCTTAAGTGAAAATAGAGATGGCATAAAGGGAAATTTGCACACCAAAATAAAGGTTTCTACATGGCTTGGATAGGTAGAAGTTTCTAGATGTAATAGCAATAAATACTTAATTATCATTTTCACAAATTGTTAAAGCAACATTTATTATTTAGTATTAGAATGTTATAACCATCATCGTAGTATATCTTTAATTTTGACACTCTTCATTGTTAGATTTTAACAATTTGTAAGGGTTTTTTTCTATATAGGATTAGCATATCAATGGTCCTGAATTATTAAATAATTATGTGTTTTCATAGTATTTAATGATCACCTAATATGTGCTCTATCATTATTAATTAAGCACATATCCTTGACTTTTAGGAGCTTGTATTCTGAGTCAGGAATACAACAGCAGATGCATAATGAGAGTACAGAGGTAAACCCATCATACCTTTCAGTAGAGAAACAGGAAACAGAAAAACCATGAAATTCAAGAAGGGCTTCTAAATTCTGAACCTGCCAACTAAGGAATCTCTAGTCAAATACTCCAGTGTAAATAATTACTGAAAGCTCCCTGTGGGGAACTCTCAATAGCTAAGCCTATGTCAGTTTTCAAGAGTTATTAAAATATCTTAAAATGTATATAATCTCGTTGTTTGAACTACCTGTATATGTATTTATTTTAGTCTGTTTTTCATGCACAGAAGTGTAACCTTCCTACATTTGTTCTGAATATGCTTTCCACTCCCCTGCTTTCTTGCTATCTATGTACTGCATATATTATGGCATCCATGTTTTACATGAACAGCTTAGAGAACACAGGTTCAGCTGCAGGTTTGTTTGTTACACATTCATCATGGTTATGAGCAGTCAGAGCACTTGGCAATCCCTTTGTTGGAGGTAATATTTACCAATAGAGATGATAGAATAGATGCTGAAGTTAATGGCTTTCCTGTGCTGTACTCCATGTTCACTTTGAATCTACATAGCCTTATAAGGTAGGAGTATGGATTATTCGAAATAGATATTGATGGCTTAAAATTGTTATTAGGATTAATAACAATTAAAGAGGAATATCACAGACAAGTATAAAATATTCTATACTTCCAGCATCCAAGAGAGACTGTGAATATACCCCCAGATTTTTATGCAAGAAAGTATCTAACATTTTAAAAAGCCAATTAGGACAATTACTTAATTGTTCATTTGGATTTATGCACCACTAAGTCAGTTTGCTTGCTAATGTTATCAATAACAATTGATGGAACATGTAGTTTTTGAAATAATCAATATTCAGTAGAAATCTACAATACATGGCAAACTAACACCTAATATATTGCTCTTGCATAGATTTTCTTAAATAGGCTAACGTAGAGGTTGAATTCTATTATCCCAAGTCTCACTAAGGAAGTATATTTTAGAGAAAGATTCAACAAAGTAGAGACAATTTAAAAAATGTATGTTCAGAAGGTTATTTCAAGTAGCAACATGAATAAGGTATCAAAATAAGAACCAATAGAACATTGTGGCATATAAATTGTAATTGCCTAGGTCCAGTATTATTTATTCTCTGGTTAAAGAAGTGTAGCTCAAAACTATTTGCAACAGTTTTTTTTTCCTGCAGTTAGTCAGAAGGCACAGGAAATATGCCATGAATTGTTTCAGATTCTGATATTATTTATAAATGAAATAAAAATGTTTGTTTGATGGAGATTACAATTGATAAGTGTAGAGATGAATACCTGGGAAAGATGAACAAACAATAAATACCAGATTACATATAATTGTCTCTTAGCTAGTAGGCTAGTATGTAGTATTTGTAACTGAGAAAATAATGCATAATGCAGATAGATCTGACATAGTAGGAGTGATCAGACTGGGATTCTAGGAGGGGTACACTTTTCAGGTGATTCTTAGCCACATTGTTTCATTAGTATATTATAAACATACTAATGTGATATGAAGATAACAAACATAGATAATTATTATCTCTTGGCCACAATTAGCCCTTTGTTACTTAGGCACTTAGACACATTTTAACCACAAGCACAAATAAGCTGAACTTGCTAGGTTTGTCTTTGAAACTCACAGCATAATTTTGTGTGTTTCTAGCAGTCAAAGAAGCCTACATTTTAGTAACTGTGAATTGCAATAGTAGGCAAGGGCTTCTTCAACGTTGTCCTTATGAAAACTAAAACTGAAACTTGGAGGTGAACATTTATGTGACCAGACAATTCAGTTTTGTCTATGTCTATCAGTGATAAAATTATATCTGGAACAAGTGATTGCCTCACAGCACCTGGTGGGGGTTGGGAGGAGTATCCCACCTTAGAACAGAATACTCTCTCCAGAGGCTGCCATTTAGGAGACGACAGAAAGGAGAGTAACAGAGACTCTGTCTTCTTGACTTTGTCTCTTTATGAGTGACAATAAAAATATCAATGAAACAACAATGCAAACACAATGTTCTGCTCAGTGAATTCTAGGTCAAAATAGTACCTTACAGTATTCACCATTTTCAGTAGCACTCCTGTTAGAAAGGGAACACTAGATACAGAAGGTAAGTTCATCTTAAAGGGACCCAGAAGCAGGAAGTTTACTTTAGACTACACAGAATTCAGAAAACATAACATTTCATGCAGTTAATTTCCAGTTGAACATAATTCCCCAGGGCTTGGAAAACTCCTAGCCACTCGTGTTTGCCTAACTGTAAGTTCCAGTGAGACCTGGTCTCAAGTCAATAAAATAAAGTCTGATAAGGGAAGACACGTGGCTTCCTGCTTGATCTCTACATCACCACACTTGGGTGTGGGCATCTGATTTCTTACTTGCATAATCAATGGACACTTATCATATACAAACACAGTCTCTCTCTCTTTCTCTCTCTCTCTCTCACTAACCCATGTGTACATATCTAAATGAATACTTATTCAAATGCTATTGAAATAAGTTTTTCATGTAGTTTCTATTATGTTATATATAACCCTAACCAAAATAGGATTGTGTGTGTGTGTGTGTGTGTGTGTGTATAAAACACACAAGTTAAGCAAACAAAGTTCTAGGTTGACTTTTCACTTGTTAAAAGCACATTTTCATGACTCAGATTTGTATTCAATATTGATGGCATAGAAAAGCAAAATATCTACTTATAAAATTGACTGTTTTCATATATGCAAATAGGTTGCTAAGAAATAAATTTCATAGTAAATACTTTAATCCTAGTATTTTCAAATTTATATGTTAGTTAAAATGCTCTAGACTATCATTTACTGCAAGCATAAAAATTACTTTAATAACTTTATTTATCTTTGTTGGCATGAAATTCTTTATGGCAGCTAGACAACTTTAACTATTGAAAATAATAATCTTCTTTACCTTGAGTCTCAGCCAAACTGTCACAATCATGACAATTTTCCTTTATGTTATTTTATTATTTTAAACTTTAATTTGTATAATTAATTTTCCTTCCTCCGCAACTTTGATGCTGATAATTCATTTCTTAATTTTTCTCTATTAGCAAATGCTGATTAAGATCCCTAATAAGCAGACAATAATATTTTGTTTCACTACACTTTAGATAGAAGCTGTGCTGGGATTTATGCTTTTGGGAGACTAAGTTCAGGTGGACCACCTAGCAAATAAGTTGTTATTATTCAAGAATACTGAAATAGTGATAGTGAATCAATGAAGAAAAGATAATGGAATGGAATTAATTTAAAAAAAACTGGTCTACACAAATACAAACTATAGTTTTAGTCCACCACATTTAAAATGACAGGTAGTGTTGGTTTCACACAAGGTGTTATGGAGAAACAGAAGAGAATCTGACAGCTACATTTATGAACATACTAAAGATATAGTAGGAACAACATTTGATAAATGAACTACTGAGCACAGAATATGGTCAGCTAAAAATAAGAGGAAACTACACTAAAGGCATATATCAAATGGTGCATGTAGTGTGCAAATTAAAGAAGGAAGACAGAAGAGGAGGGGAAAGACAACGGAGTGGTGATAAAGATAAGAAAAAGGTGGGAGTGGAAGGTGGGCAAACGATACACAGGGCATGTAAGTAAAGGAGACTGAGAGTGGAGATAAAAGGGGAAGGAGAAATTGCTGGGAATCAAGTTATGGGAGAAGGAATATCACTAATAAATAGTTTGTTTAAAAAAAATTCCATCATGGCATCTAATAGCTTGAATACTAAAATTATTAATTTTAAAAACACTTTGCTTCTGTGAGTATTCTCCCTCTGGTGTTTAGTGATCTAATTTTTACTTGTCTTCCTGCTTGAATTTTTTTTTTCTTCTACCCTTCTCATTGTAGCAATATTCGGTCTATGCTTGTTTTCTACAGCCCTCTTCTGTTGTAAGAGTGTGGTTCTACTCAGTACTAGTCAGACATGTTTCAAGTTATTCCACAAATATTTTTAGATGACCAGGCAGATATTCTGACATAGAAAAGTTACCAATAGATGAGAAAGGATATGAACAAAATAGAAATATGTAATACTTCAGGAACAAATTCAGAGGATTTTTTCTAGAGAAATGCCCAACCACTGAGTTTCAACCTTACTTCAAGTGAGTATTTGATAACTATTAAATTACAACCTGTATCATGGCCATCATTATGATGTAATTGTATACATATCTTTAAAATAATTGACTTGATTTTATATCAAATGTTAAATTAGATACCATACAAAAATAGTACTCAACAAGAAAATGGGCTTGCTGATTGCTTTATACTAAACCTTGTTGTTGATTACATTCTTTTTTTTTGAACTTAGCAAATTTATTTGTGAGATGAACCACAGTGAAGTCTTCAGATATGTTGATTTTGCTGGGCATAGTGGGATGCAGTGGTCACCCAAAGCACTTGGGAAGCTGAGGAAAGATTCTGAACAGAGGAGCTCAAGCTATGTAACAGTTTTCACTTTAAGAAGAAAAATGTCAGCTGATGTATGAGTCTAGCCAAATGCAGAGTTAGAGTCCACACCAAATTGCCCTGACCTGACACCAGAGGTATATGCAAATAATAGTCTATGTATGCTGTTATACACTGATGTCAGGAGATAAATGCCCATGACTCTAATGGAAAAAGACAGGATGCCTCAAGTAGTGCTTCTCCTAGTTGTTGGCTTTATGCTTGCCTCTTATCTAGCTTTATTCTGTATCCTTTACTTGGGAAAACTTCTAACTGTGACCGTTACAGCTTTCTCTGAGTGTGGGGGTGCCTCTAGTGAATTATAAACCAGATGGGGTCTTGATAACCTCTTGCATATACCTCTGGTGTTGATTATGTTCTTATAAGTGACTGCTTAGGGAAGTTGCTGATTTCAATGGAAGACACGTGGCTTTCACGAAATCAGCTACATTTGTGATCAATACTAAGTTTAAGATTTATATTTCTGTTCTTAAAAAGATACAGAAATCTATTAAGAATAATAAATTAAAGCATGACCTAATGATTCTTGCGATTTCCTCAGTTTCTATTAATAAGCCCCCTTTCTTTTCTGAATTTGTTAATGTGGATATTCTCTGTCTTTTAGTTTGGATAATGGTTCTCTATCTTGTTGCTTTTCTCAGAGAACCAAATCTTCATTTCATTGATTCTTTGTATAGCTGTCTTTGTTTCTATTTTATTGCTTTCAGCCCTCAATTTAATTAAACCTATGTCTACTCTGATCTCTCTGAACTAGGTCCTCTAAATATATGTTATAATTGTGAAACTTTGTGTTGTTGTGGAGCGCCTAACAGTGGGAGCAGGGCTATATCTCAGACTCTTTTGCTTGGTTTTGGGATCCTTTTCCTCCTAATTGTTCATCACCTCCAGCCTTGATATGAAGGTGTGTGTCTAGTCTTATTATAACTTGTTATGTTATACATATTTGATATCCCTAGCAGGTCTGTTCTTCTCTGAAAGGAAACAGAGGAAGAGCAATTGGGAGAGAGGAGGTGGGGGAATAGAATGAGAGAAGAGAAGGAAAACTGCAGTCAGAATGTAATATATAAAGGAAGAATCAGTAAATGAATATATTTTAAAAAAGAATTACAAATTATAAACATATTGGCTTAAAGAGAAGGTCTTACCAAATAAAGTGATTTGAATTTGTTATACATTTGTTAAAAGCAGATTTTATGTTTTACCAAAAAGTACAATTTTAACTTAGTCATAATGAAAACTCAACAGAAATGCCTGTTATTAATGATGTCACTACACTTACTTTCTAGCTGATATTTAAAACTAATCCCAATCTGTACTATTCATACAAAATAGGTGACTGAGAAAAGGAGAATCCAGTTACCAATTCATTAACTTGATATGGCCTTATAGAAATGTACATTTTGCAAAAATTCTTTGGCCCTGTACAGAAGCGATTTTTTTTCTAGATTTCAGTGTATGTGAAATCTTGAATAAAGATGTATGCCTAAAAATATCATCTGTCTAGGTACTGTTGTGGACAGCCCCAGCCTTGTATTTTGATTCTAGTTCCACCCTTCTGGGAGAGGCTGCAAAGGATGATTGAATCTGTATACAGGTGACGTCTTGTAAACCTTCTGTCCAATTAAAACCTGTAAAATAAAGGCTAGAGCCAGAGATTGGACAGTAGAAGGGGAGGTGGAGAAAAAGGCTTAGGGGAGGAGAGAGTGAGAGGAATTTGATATAAAAGGTAGAGCAGAAGCAGAGGTAGGAGCAGAAGGAAGTCGACGGGAGAAGTAGAAGCAGAAGCAGAAACAGAGAGAAGCAGAGGTAGAAGCAGGAGGAAGTAGAAGCAGAAGGAAGCCAGCAGTAAGCTAGCCAACACCGGAGGAGCTGGAGCTGAAAGGACAACACGGCCTGGATAAACCACAAGTTATAAGGGATCTCATAGCCGGGGATTAGAGTAGTGTAGTGATATATCTTCCCAATCTAGGTGTGCTATTTATACCATAATTATTGAATTGTGTCTTCCTTAACTGGTCTCCTTTGGGTAGGAGACTTACAGTGGCAAATTCAGCGGCTTAAATAACCAACTTCTACTACAAATTGGTGCCCAACGTGGGGCCGATTAAATAATTTCTTCTACAAGGTACTTTGAACATTCTACTTTATATACCTTATGTCTAATGAGCTTATCTTTTTAATTTTATTTTTTTACTGTTCAGTCATTACCCTTCTTCCAGTCTGCCCTCTCACAGTTCCTCATCCCATTCCCTCTTACTCTGTCTCCAAGATGATGACCCAACCCTGACCCTAGCCCCGACATGTATGCAGCAGAGCCCTGATGAGATTTTATTCATATTGTATTATTATATCATAATTTGCCTTTATGTTCTTATTTGTAATGTATTTTCTTTCTTTTTTTAAAGAAAGTAATTCTTGAAAGCATCATGTTTACAACAGTGTGTTTAAGGAAGTGTTCAGTCCTGCTTACTTTACAGATTCTAAATGGGATCTTCTTGCATTCTTTCTCCAATAAAGTACATATTATTGTGGATTTTTAATATGCAAATCACTTTTGAATATGTTCAAAATACTACTCCTATTATTATTCAAGTAGAAGATGTAAAGGCTGTACTTCCTTGGTCCTGAGTCTCTGGAGAAGAAACAGGAAAGGACAGTTGTAGTCTACCATGTGTTGGTTAGTTGTTTCAGTCTTCAGAATTGAACTTTTCTTTCTAGCTTTAATTACTAAAAGGCTTTATGTCTGTCTTATTACCTAAAGGTACAACTATGGATATTAAGAAACAAGCACATTCCCTGGCTTCATCTTTACTCCTGTTGACATATATTTTGTTCAATTGCATTATGTTATCTTTGTGAGTCAGTGTACACATGATTATATGCACATGTACCACAGCTTTCTCAGGTCATCAGACTAGGTAGAAAGCATTTACTGACCAACATATCTCAATGGCCCTTGATCTCCTTTCTAAAAGTTATTTTAGTGGTTTGTTGTTGGTTTTGTTGTTTATTTATTGCTTTGTTTGGTGTGTGTGTGTGTGTGTGTGTGTGTGTGTGTGTGTGTGTGTGTGATATTTCTGAACATGTTAAAACTTACCTGATCTATTGAATTTCCCATTTTGAACTTGGGGATATGATGTTCTTTCAGTTGCCATTCTGTTTTTAAGTATTTCATTTCTGTTTAGAAGTAATATATAAATATATTACTAGTAAGTTGTGAGATGCTCTACACATTTATTCTGCATATTTAAATCATGTTGAATATACTTATTTTCTCAGCATTTATCACTTCTGTATCATGAGCATTTTAAAATCCTTTCTTATAGCTTTCTGAAAGACATGATATTGTCTTTCTCACTTATATCCATCTACAGTGTGACAGTACAGCAGAGCTGACACTGTATGACTTTAAGTCAGCATATCGTGGGGCTAGGCTTTCCTCACTACTCCATCCTCTGTACTCTCCCCAGCATCACATATTATGATTTTACACACACACACACACACACACACACACACACACACACACACAGTTACTCTAACAAAAAGATGAAAAATTATGATTTTGAATGTGGGCATTGAAACCTCTCTCTTAATATGCTACCATCATCAATGAACCTATCAATATTTGGTAACAGAGACCAAAAAAAGAATTTTAAATACAATTCTTTCATCATTTTTCCCCATTAAGAACCCAAAATTTATAATACTATTTGATGTGATTTGGACATAGTGACACCACATACTCCACACAGCACATACTCTATAACCTTTACACGTATGTTTTAGGGTGTTAAATTGCAATTTGAGAAGAATTTTTTTAGTCCCAGTGTAACAATCTGCTACAAGTTACACTTTGGATGGACTGGTTTAATATTATATGGCTTCGTTCAAAGATAATTTCTAGATGAATCAGTTCTTGATCTGATGAGATATTCTGCTCTCTCTGAGAAGAAGAAGAAAATCAGAGAGCTAAAGCCACGTCATGATTTCATGGTATTGAGCATCTGCCGTCAGGAAACTATGACAGAGAACATCGTGAGCCTTACTTAGTCTTTCACTCCTCCTCTTCCTTTTGATTTGAGCATCTGTTACATGAGGTTTATATTATGCACTTCATAAACCAAGTTATAATTAACACACATATTTTATAATACTGTCATCTAGGTTTTATAGGGTGAAGATTTAATAAAATTATTATTATTTAATATTATGAATGTGACTAAAATATTTAATGAATTAAAATATAAGAATATAATATTAAATGACTTAAGTAAGTTAATCCTATGTAAAATCTAATTATGTGTATATATATATATGCATACATATATGACAAATGAGATAGATATTAAGACTCCAAGAAAAACGTACATATACATATAAGTATATAATACACATATACTTCATGGAACTTAGAAATATTGTTTAACTGATTCTAGTTGCTAGTAAATCATTTATAAATAGGTAAAAACGTCTCCACCCATCTTGTAAGCTGTTAGAAAAAGCAGAAAGTGCAGTGTATTAGGATTTCTTCACACTTTCTGGCATATCATAATTACTCAAAATAGTAGACATTATAGTAAATTATATTCTACAGGTAACTGAGTATGAATAATGAAAGTATGATAAATTTACACAATGGAAATCACTCAGCTGTTAAAAAATGAGATCATCCAAAATCTCAGTGAAATGGATTGATCTAGAAAAAAATATCATAATGAGTGAGGTAACCCAGACCAAAAAAAAGGAAACTTAATGACTATCTCAAGTCACTTAAGTTTATCAAACAGGTCTCAAAATTATGATCCTCAGGAATCTATTTAGACTCACGCTTATAAGTCATTGAGATCACAGATACATGCCACTGATACAGACTTTCTTGTTAACTTCCTTTATTCATGGATGACTCCTGATCTGAAATAATGAATGTTCTTTTCCCTTTGGTTTTGCTAAAAATTTCATTGAAGAGTTTTAGGAAGTTTAGGCAATGTTCTCATCAACTCCAAGACTATGTTGGAAAAGCTGAGTAATGTTTTGAGAGTTGTTTTTATTTTATGTAAATGACAGGTGCAGTGTTTATGAAATCCAGAAAAGGTATTCGATCCCCTTGAATTTTGGTTACTGGAACTTGTGAACAACCTCTTCATGTGATGAGAACTGGATTCTGATTATCTGCAAGAGCAGCATTTTACTCACTGAATCATTTGTCCAGACTCTCAAATTCTACATAGTGTTACAATGAGTAAATATCTTAGACTCAGATCACATTCTCATGTTCCTGGTCTTCTAGAGCCCTGTGCCACCAATTTAGAGGTGGTAGGATCCAGGAGAATGAAGACAATAAATGTGCCAGACCACAATCGCATACAACAAACCACTTTATTCAGAGCATCAGACAGTTTATCCTCTGGGGTCTAAAAAGTTCACATGAATAAATTTCTTATGAATTCAAGCTAAATATAATCACAAAGACAAGCTACCTAGGGCAAAAACATGTTTCTCTATAAAAGCATATAATGGATAGAAACATTTAATTGAGTAATAACAGCAAGTACTAATAAGTAATATCTGAAGTAAACTAACTTTCTATTCTCCCCTACACCCACGAGGAATCTAGAAAACATTCTCTAAACATGAGCAATTTCACACGTTGAAAAAGAAGTCACAATACTATTGGAATGTTCTTACAAGCACTCAGAATTCTCCTCACACAACTTCATCTTGGAAGTGTTCTGACATTAAGGTGTATCATTCTGTTATTTGTTTCATTTCTTTCTTTTCTTAAGTTGTTTCATCTTTATTTGTTTGTACCTACATGTTTTGCTAGTAAAATGTCTACTTGTCCTGTGTGTTCACTGTCTGCAGAATCCAGAGAGGAGCACTGAATCCCCTGTCAATTACAATCACAGACACTTGCTATTCACATGGTTTGTTGAACTCTTTACCTCTGTCTCTGCAAGGGTAACTTCATTGAGGAAAGTAAAAGTGACCTTTACAAAGAAAACTATTGTTTTTATTTTGAAAGAGGTTAATCAGTTTCTCTGTAAGGTTAGGAGATTTTTTCTACTTCCATTTCAGTTTGGAGTCAACTCTGGCTTAGATCTGTGCAGGCTCTTTGAATGCTACTTCAGTCTTTCGTGAGATCATATGTATGTCAGTCTTGTTGATTCTGAAAGATACTGTTTCTATTGTTGTTATCATAGCCCTCTGGCTCTTACAATATTTCTTCATACCTGTACTAAATAATATTGCAACTAGGAGCATTTCTCCCAATTATTTGGTTTACTCTATTAGATTCTTTTATATAAGACATATTTTAAGAAGGCTCTACTGAAGTAGGTTTCTATATGATCCCTCAAATAGATCCAGTGTTAGTTTTCCCTCCCCCCTTTCCTGCCTTCCACTCTTCCCTTTACCTCCTCCTGATTTAATTGTCCTATTCTAGTATTGCTCCATAACTATACATTCTATTTTTCTTCAAAATAGTTTCTTTCTATAACCCTTTACTCTATACCAATCTTTATGACTAACAGTGTATCATGCCTTTTAAAGACCAAGCTAAAACTATAAGAAAATATAACATATTTTGGGGATTTGTTGATGAGGGTGTCTGGATTATATTACTCTACCTGCAAATTTAACAACTTCATTATTTTTAACAGCTATGTTAATGTTTAATATGTCATTGTTTAAATAGTCACACATTTTTATCCATTCACCTGTTGATGGAAACTAACTGATTGTAGTTACTGACTATTTTGAACAAAGCAGCAACAAATATTGATGAACAACAGTCTCTACCTTGACATCAAGCCCGGTGTTCTGATTTATTTATGATTCACTTTTATAGGAGTTTGAATTTAATCTATTTTGTTAATGTTAAAGAAGAAATAATATTAGAATATTGAAATGACATATGAAGCACAATCTTGAATCATAAGTTTGCTATGTGTTTCCTTTCATTTTTTTAAATGGTTATTTTATTTACCTACATTTCAAATGTTATCCCCATTTCAGATTTCCCTTCTGAAAACCCCTATCCCATCTCCCTTCCTCCCTACTCACTCCTGCCTCACCGCCCTAGCATTCCCCTACATTAGAGCAGCATCGAGCCTCCACAGGACCAACAGCCTCCCTTCCCATTGGTGCCAGATAAGCCATCCTTTGCACATATGCAGCTGGAGCCATGGGTCCCTCCTGTGTACTCTTTGGTTGGTGCTTTAGTCCCTGGGAGCTCTGAGGGTCTGGTTAGTTGATATTGTTGATCTTCCTATGGGGTTGCAAACCCCTTTGGCTGCTTCAGTCCTTCAATCCTCCATTGGGATCCTGCTAGGTCTGATGGTTGGCTGCGTGCACCACTGTATTGAGACTTTAGGCTTTCACACGAGAAGTCCTCTATGGAAGTACAGCACACCAGGCTACTGTCAGCAAGAGAATCTTGGCATCAGTAGTAGTGTCTGGGTTCATTTATCATAAAATGAAAAGAAAGAGAGAGTAATTTGAGTAGCATTGTTTGTATAATTTGTCTATAAGAAATACTTGAAATGAATAATATTAAAATTTTAAACAGAAAATAAATCATAGTTCCATTGGAAGATTTTTTAAAAAATTTTCCTCAATGTTTAAAAAATAATAGTTAATATATGAAGTAAGAAACTAAATGTCCTAGTTAGCTTGCCAAATTTAGTAAGAGTAGACTGGAAACAAACTTCACATATTTTATCAAACTCTTCTATTGAGAGTTGCAGATAAAGTACAGTTTCTTCAGTTACTGAAATAAGGTGGTAATATAAGGAAAAGCCAACTGGAGAAAGAAGACAGATGAGCCCAAAGAGGTTTGGTAATTGGATTTTTACTGCCCCTGATGGCACATGATGCAATAGCGCATAATTAGTATATCTAGTAAATAAATTAATGACAAGGGTATTTCTGTAGCAATGGCCTCTCAGAAGTATTGCTTCCCAAGAAAAGCAAAGTCAATTTTCCTTTATCCAACTGTTACTAAAGAATACTTTTTAAAGGATTCAGTAAAAAGAATGAAAAGGTGAAATCAGATTATATAGATCTGAGCATAGCAGTAGTATTTTAGATCAATGACATCACACTGGTACCTTTAGTAAAAATGGAGATTCTACAATCTGAAAAAAAAAAAAAAAAGACAGAAATGAAAACCTTTCTCTGAACTCTGAGCTCCAATTAAGGTTCTGTTTTATTGAAAATATACACACAGATGATACATTGCTCTACTTATAACATCTTCCCAGCAAATCTTCATCAAAGAATGGATTTCACTCCTCGATCGATTTGTTCTTCAAAACAAATAAACAGAATGAGATCAAGTACAGAGTTTAGTATAAATATGTTCTAAAGGCATAGTTGTGTCAAAACAAGCCTTCCCAGGAAAGACAGGATGTCAGGAATGCTAGAAATGGTGTAGATTTGGGTAGTCCCAAATAAGCAGTGATAAAATGTGCATATTCGCCATTTGCAACGGGAGCTTTGTAGAAGAGGTTGTGGAACAGGCAGCTAGCTGTACATGTTTCACCTGAGGGACAGTGGCCCTGTTTCCTGTTTTGCCACTTTCTCATTCTCTGTATCTTAGCTTTTCAGAAACTTTGTTGTAGTTTTCTGCTCTTTCTTTTGAAAGAGACTGAGAATGTTAAAAAAAAACAAAAAAAAAACAAAAACAAACAAACAACAAAAAAAAAAAACGCAACCTTGTCAACATCTAAACCTGTAGCTGTTTAAAAGCAGCAGGAGACAGAGTTCACATGGTACAGGACTGGGTGGAGGAAAGAGTGTGAAAGAATGGACAGAGAAATAATATTCTTCTGGCCTGAAGCACACAAAGCATTAGGGACCCAAGCCACACTAAACCACTAAAAGTGACTGCATTGTCATTACATGGCCTCAAATTCTCTCTTCCAAGTCAGTGATAACTCTGATCTCCTCACATGCATAAAGTTTGACTATTCAATTTCGTTTTTGACAAAAGTTTAAAAAACTAATAATGACAGTAATAATAATAACTATTATTAGTATAAATATGCAAAATATGACTAAATAAACTTGCTGAAAAAGGGTAATTTGAGAAATAGGTTGCCTTTACTTTTGAAATATTTCTATAACTAATCACACATCAGAAATATGTTTACCTATATATTATATGTGAGTTTATATATGTCAGACGTCCTTCACAGAAGCCCCTGCTGTGCCCAAAGCTGAGCTCTTATAATGTCAGTTAGTGTAAAGGAAATTGGCATAGACTTGTGTCCTCCACATGAATATGAATGGGCAAACATACCCAATTACACCCAATACATAAACATACAAACACACACACAAACATACACACACACACACACACACACACCACACACACATAGGGAAAGACAGAGCAATAGAAGGGAACAAGAGAGAGGAGTTCAACAAAAATTATCTGCATCAGCATAAGAAATAAATCTGCTTCCTTATAAATATTTATATATATAAGGGAACCCAAATTACATAATGTTCCATATCAAAACTACATTCTCTTAAAGCTTCAAGGCTTCCTGTAATAAGTTTTAAAGGATATGAATAAGTAAATAAAGCTTTGAAATGCAGTTGTATTATTCACATTAGATTGGATATAATTTAATAGTAAATCGTGCTTAATTTGAGTGTCCCAAGAATAAAAATCACATGCAGATAATATAGTAGCTATATTTTGGGTTTTTATTACAATTATCATATTTATAATATTTAATTTACATAGTGAAATTATTTTTAATGAAACAACATTCTGATACCATGTAAGAATTTTTTTAATCCAAGAATTTCCACACAGCCGTTTAAAATCCAGAATTATAGTTCAATGGATCAGAGAGGTGTGGTTAGTAATTTAGTTGGAAAATACAAATTCCCATGGCATAAACTGTGGCAAAAGTAGATTCTAAGTGTATGAACAATTTGAAGTGTTTGTCATTTGTTCTTAGAAAATAAATTTCTATCATTTGCTCTTGTAGGCTTAATTTGTAGGGAGAAACTCTACACTGTTATAACAAAGAACAACTATATTTGTAACTTGCATTCTTTGATAAGAGAAATAATTGATCTCATATCACCCATCTATGTAAATAAAGAGTGAAATCATAGGGCATTCAATTCTTAGATACAGCATTAGTCAGTATTAGTTTATATTCTCTTTGTGTTCACATGCAATATGTGGGCTATACATTTTTATAAGGATAAATTAAAATACTTGCAGTGTATATGTATGCATATAAATTATTATTAAAATGAATATTCAATTACACTAAGTATACAGTCCTGTCTGCCTGTCTGCCATTATCTCCTTTTTTTTTTTTTTTTTTTTTTTTTTTTTTTTTTTTTAGTTTTTTCGAGACAGGGTTTCTCTGTGTAGCCTTGGCTGTCCTGGCACTCACTCTGTAGACCAGGCTGGCCTCGAACTCAGAAATCCGCCTGCCTCTGCCTCCCAAGTGCTGGGATTAAAGGCGTGCGCCACCACTGCCCGGCATGCCATTATCTCCTATATTGCCTGTATTGTGAGCAGGTGGTGTGGTTTTATTATCCTATATGATCTCCATTTTGTCAAAGGATGATTCAGGTACTTACATTTTCCTCTTTTTTGATAGATAAGGAACTAAGAAAATGCAGCATTCTCAATTAGAGTGTTGAATCTCAAGTTTGGTAATTGTGCAGAACTAATGTTCGTGGTTGAGGTATATGTGTGTGAGCTATGCACATGTGCTTATGTATTTTAATTTGAGGGATTTATGGTGACTGCTCACCTGTGTTTTCAGTGTTTAAATATCTGCACAGATGGATCATCAGGGTGTTGCAGATGGTTTATTTGAATTGCATGTTTGGATCGTTAATGTGGTATATAAAATTTAGAACCATGTCTTCTCTCTAGAATATATGAATATTTATGGAGTTAAATCTAGTTATTTCCTCTAAATGCAGTCATCTAGTTATCATTTTAATAGCATTGCTATCAGAGATCAATAAATAGTTATGCTTTATATACACTGCATATGTAACTAAACAGATGGAATTGTTCAACTGGTTTAAATTTTGAAACCACAACTTTCATGGA
Organism: Mastomys natalensis; assembly: GCA_021653895.1. NCBI lineage: Eukaryota > Metazoa > Chordata > Mammalia > Rodentia > Muridae > Mastomys > Mastomys natalensis. Next base: position 1,259,749 of record JAJTUV010001053.1, read on the forward strand.
TGTTGAGGAAGCTTTAGAGAAAAAGGAGTTTAAATCAAGGTAGTAAACGAGAAGTGTATTTTGGTTTTCTATTTCTATGATGATCTCATTAAGATTTACCCAAATAGTTAAGTCTTTCCATATCTCTATGATACTTTGACTTTATTGAATGACTTTAGTATTCAAAGACCACATTTAACTTTCCACATTTAACTTTCCTTCTAAATTTGTTTCTGGAAAAGCAATTTAGGAAAATATCTTTATCTTTTCTCAGAGGGTTAAGATGGTTTTTTTTTTTTGTTATTTTTGGTTTTTTTTTTTCCCAACCTGTTCTAGCAATGTTATAAAAGCATTATGATTATATAAATGTTTCAGATTACATATTTAGCTGCTGTGTGAGGTAACAGAATGCTCATGTTTGCATTGGAAACACTTATTAATTATTGATGTAAAATGTTATGCATGAGAAAGCCAAAATGCTTAAACAAATTTGGAAATATTAACATTTTCCAAAACAAAATATAAAAGTATTATTGCACCATATGTTGAGAAGATCACACCACAGAATGGAACAATTCGAGAAAGGGCTTTGAGCCTTCCTTTGTAAGAGCCTCCTATAAGAAAAAAATTAGTAGCTTGTTTCTTAGTTAATGGTCCAAAGGTCTATTTAGTTTTGGTAGATTTCATTTATGGAGAATGTTAACATTTTTCAAGCTACAGTGCGATACTAAGGAAGAAATGAATCCATGATAGATACTCTCAATCATCTCTGAAAAACAAGAAAGCTATTATGGACTAATTCCCCTTAGTAGTTATACATAAAGCATTCAAAAATGAGCAGACAGGAATTTAATTTCTGTTTTTGTAATTATTAACCAAGAAACTTTTAAACTGTTTTCTTTTAAGTTTATCACTATATGTGGGTCTCTTATTCTTTGCAGAGTTTGTTAGGCTGTGGTGCTTATTGTAGAACTGTGTAGGACAACCTTTAACATACTTCCTCATGTCAGCTAAATGTCACTATATTAAGAATATGATGACTTTCTGACTTGGTACAGGCCTTTATATCTGTCTATCATTCTTACAAGATGATTAAAAAACATCTCTCTTGAGAAGGAACTCAAATCAACTCAGGTTGAAGTGGGAGAGAATACTCAAATGAAATAAAATTTTATTCCCCCATGTCATCTAAAATATGTTGTAAGCGCTTCAGCAATCCCAGAGTGACCAAGAAAGCACAGAGTTGACTAATATTAACTGTGTGGCACCTCAGGAGCTCAAGTTATGCCGATGTCAGCTCTTAATTAGTGCAGCTCCACACTGTGAAGGAGATTTAAAAACAATGGGGCATCATTAGTGGACATTCATAGTACAATATTTTGCCAACTTACCAAATGTCTGTTTATGAGCCATCCACAGGGTCCCACTAAAAAGAAAGCAATTTCTTAACTCCTTTGGTAGTCTGTGAAGTAAAACTTCAGCCACAGGCACCACCTTATAAAAAGAAATGAAAGAAAAAAACAGAAATGTGTGCCTGCCTACTCATGGACAGATTGCTGGTAAGCTGGACATAGTGTAGAGCAGACTAAGCCACTGCCAGTTCAGGTGAGCTGGGACTGGCAATTTGAAGACTTCCAACTACCTTGCTTAAGAAGGTACGTATTTAATATTGTCAAACGTTTGATTTATATGGTTATCGGATCATTTTCAAGAGGAATTATAAAGTGAATGACTTTAAAAATCATGGTCGTGGGTGCTGAAAGCCACCTATGCTGAGGTTCATAATGTTGGAGAGCTGGAGTCGGTGATCCCTACTGTGATATGACCTTCCATTTTTCTTAGCTGTCAATTTGAACTGTACTTATAAAGCACAACACATCTGCCTTGAGTATGGCATGCAGGTATGCTTGCACGGTAGCAAAGGAGACTGTCTGAACATGTAGATGCTACTTAGTTTTTTGATCTCGGTGGGTAGTACAGAAATGCTTTGATGTAGTAGAATTGAAAGTGGACAGGCAGTGGACCTTTCATTGCCTAACGTGGAAACTCCTTATGATTCGCTATAGTAACAATGTAACTATTCCCCTGGAATATGCACAGTGCTCACATCAGAGTTTTTAGTAGTATGCTTTCCATGTTCTGACTATCAGTAAGATCATTAATTGTAAATAATATAGCTACTACTATACCATTCACAGGATTTAGATTATTCATTATATTCATGGTTGTGTTGAAATAGAGTGCTTTTATAATAGAAGAATGAGCATCTCTACTAAAGTGAAATAATTATGATCAGTTTTAAAACGTAAAATGTTTAGAATTTAATTAATTTCCTTTAGTTTGTTCTTTGTCTATTAGATTGTTCTCGAGCTCCCTTAAAAGAGAAACATATATTAACTTCTACATTTCACATGAAATCTAAGAAATTAATCTTAATGTCTATTTGAATGAATAGGTAGATTTCTCAAGCTGCATTTGAATTATATAAAAGCTCTGAATAACATGTTCAGGCTGATCAAACGCTGAACACGAATATATAAATATATACAGAATGTATACATATGTATACATATTAATATATGTATACATATTTAGGTATTTAATAAACCATTGTATAAAATACTAGACACCTCTGTTTCTTACTTTGTTTGCTTTACACATTAAACTTTCTTTAAAAATAATTGATATTCATATATTATTTTACCTATTATCATGAGTCATAAATGGATTTATTACCTAGACATGGGTATAACTTAGGAATTCTACAAAGTTTCCTAAATAAACTATGCCATTAACCCTGCACTTCCTTACATGCACAGTCTATTAGTCAAGAACATATGCCTATTAAAGATTTTCCTTGAACATTGATATGTGAGGATTGATCTATACTCCACAGCTAGGAGTTTTAAAACATTTCACAATGCAAAAACCTTCTTGAAAGGTTGTGTCAACTTCTTAGACATCATTATTCATAGTTGTACTAGTTACAGATATTTACATCGCTTAATTTGTTTTTCTCTGGGGATCTTAAATGATGAATTATTTAATATACATTATGCAAAACAATTCACCCTGTTGTAACTTTTTTACCTGTCCTTCATACTCACTTTTAGTTTTACACTTACATCAGAAAAAAATCAATGTTGTGTTTAACAGTATAGCAAGTATAGCAAGTATAGCAAGTAGCATAACAATAATTTTTGTTATCATCATTTGTCCTAGAGATGCATTTGTGTCTAAACTGGACATTTACCAATAAATCAAATATGCACACTTTGTAAAAGCCATGGGGTTTTACAAAATCATGTAAATTCTTTATACACCATCAAATAGATCAGAGTAAAACTAATGTACATCATAGTGATAATAAAAGAGAATAATTTGTTAATTAGATATGCTTTTAAACAGGATGGAGAAGGAGGTTATCTGTTAATTGATCTGTAGTTCACTAGGAAGATTAGTGAAGAAGATTATGTTTATGCAGTTGAGTAGCCAACATCACTCTTTTAAAAGTAAGAGTAATTGAGATAAGAAAGAAAATGTTTGAAAGGAACTTAGAACACATGCTATAGGTGGAAAAAAAATAAAAGACCACGAATTACCACTAGATAGAAGAACAGAATACTGGAATACTGGAGCGCTGAAAGAGGAGTAAACTTTAATGGTAACGTAAAATCTTACTAAGAAACTAAGATGTTTCCGCTGTAGACAAGCGGTGTTAATGTTAGTGTTGAGAATACATGAAATGGGCTGGGGAGATGAATCAGTGATTAAGAAAGCCTGTAGCTCCTGCAGAGGAATTGGGTTTTAATCCTAGCACCTATGCTCAGCAGCTTACAGTGGCCTGCAGATCCAGCTTCAGTGACATCCAACACTTCTGCCTCCCATCAACACTGGCACACTTGTGCATGCCTGAACTCAAATATATATAATTAAAAAGATTATAAATTGTCTTTAAAATTCACGGAAAACATTGACATGTGAAGTGATGCTCCTGAAGAAACTATTATTGTCCTGACTCTGACTAGTTGGAGAGGGACTTGCAGTAACACTTTCCTGTCATTGCCCGTAGTGTCCAAGCTGCTGAGAAAGTCTTAGGAATTATATATAAAAACTCCTTCATGTGCTAGTTCTGTTCTTTAGAAAGGTTTATATTAACCTCTCCCTCTATTTGTTCATCCAATGTATTTATAAATATAACATGCAGATTATTCTTAAAGATAAAATAAAGGGGCTTACAAGGAAATTATCAGACCACAACACATTATATGCTAAAACCTGTCCCCAACAATTTGTTTGTTGACATCTAAACTATAGACCCTATTGTAAAAGTAATTCTGATGTTTCTACACTTGATCTAGTTCTCAAATAAAGGCATGGACATCTGGCATATTTATTTAAATCTTCTTGCATTATACCCAACAATATGTCCCATTACCTGTCCCCTTAGCCTTTCTCGGGCTGATCTTGCTCCTTCCTTTCCTTATAGTAACTCTCTCTGATGAATCATTGGTGGGTTCCCAGTGGCCACTTGCTCAGCTATTTATTAACCAATCAAACATGATGGAAAACAATTTTTACATTAAAACTTCCAAATAACTTGCACCTCTATTGAGCAGAGTATATGTCATTCTGAAACTGGTTGTTTCATGGGGGGCTACTTTTTACTTAAGGGAAAGGGAGGGAGAATGGATTGAGGGGAGAAAGGAGATGGCAGTGAACTGGGAGGAGTGGTGTGAGGGGAAACTGTGATCAGGATATATTTAATGAAGGTTCTATTTTCAAGAGAGAGATGGGGGAGTTATAGAGGGGAAATACAGAGAGTGGAAGAAAAGGAAGGAGAAAGAGAGAAGACAGAGAGAGAGAATAAAGAAGAGAGAGATGGAGAGAGAGGAGAGAGAGGATGAGGGGGAGGGAGATTGAGAGGAAAAGGGAGAGAAAGAGAAATGTCATTCATTCATCCATTTTTGCATTGTTACCAGTTTGCTTTTGGGAATATTTTGGGATAAATAACTTCAGTTTTATAAAGATTACAATGAGGATGGACTAACAAATATGTAAATGCTTCTATTTAGAAAGAATGTAACACTTGATATTATTCAAGTTCAGTCACAACAGCCAATATTATATTGCCTGTTATATTGTTAAGATTTTGAAAACAGAAATCATTGAAATTATTGAAAATAATAGTTTAGTTGAATCTGTAAATAGATAGATTTTCAGCTATCTAGGATGAGTACATCAAAACAAGATAAAATGTGTCTAACCAATTATCCTAAGTAACCTACTATTTTAATTCCCAAGCTGGAGATACAAAGAGGCTAATTGCATGCTATAAATCAAATCTTGAGATGCTATTTTTTCTTGTCTTAGAGTGCTTGTAGTTCCCATGTTAAAATATACTTATCTAAATTCCCAAACTATACAATGTACTTTCACAGGTGCTATGCCTTGCTCATTTAAATCAGTTGGTCTGGAATGGCTTCACACATCTTAGAACCTATACTACAGAGGAATTCTTTCTCAAGTAGGTTCTAATCCTACCTGCAGGGTCTTGCAAAAGTATAAAATTTGTCAATAGTGGTTTAATGACACAGTTTACTGTTATTATTTGAAGCTACAATGACACCCTATAGGCCTAAGTTTTGAATTTTTGACTCTGGCTTATGGCACTGTTTTATAATCTATGAATCCTTTAGATTATTGCCTTTCCTAGGGGTAATAACTTATATAGGGGCAGGTTGTGAAAAATTATATCCTATTCTTGCTGAGGTCTATTTTCTACTTCCTGGCCAGATGTTGTATGACTCTCTCTTCCTTATAGCCCCCACCTCTGATAACAGAGTATCTCTTATTATGTCCTTCTTGTTTGGCCACTATGTGTGAGGACTCTCTGAGATCATTAGCCAAAATAAATATTTTCTCACTTAAGCTCTTTCTTCTAGATGTGTTGTCACAATAATGGAAAAGTACCTGAATACATTAGGCTTATATTAATGCAAATATGGTTGTAGGTAGCTGTAATTTCAGGATCTGTGGGGCAACAGCAAAAAAATATCTAAAACTCGATGCCAGCCTTGGGTGCATGGTGAGTTTCAGGCCAGCATTAGCAATATAACTAATAGAGATAATATCTCTAAAACAAAAATAACAAAAATAGATTTATATTAACATACTGAATAATTCACAAAATAATGTAATTTTTCTAAATAATATCAGAAAGAGGTAGTCATTAGCAATGATTCTGAGAAGGGATCAGAATCAGTTTTCCATAAGAGTATCTACTCCCAGCTTTCAGTTCCTAGGACAGGTATTTCGTATCCTGTTCTTTATCATTACGCCCATTGTGCTTGTTGTGTTTATTTATGTAGACTAAATTACTCATTTTATCTGAATAATCTGAAAGTAGTGATCATCTACTGTTTATATATCATGTAATGACTAATCAAATACTTAATGAACCAGAATAACCACTTCCAAATCAAGACAAATGAGAATGAATAATCTTCACAGGCTGGTGTGTGTGTGTGGTGTGTGTGTGTGTGTGTGAGTGTGTGTGTGTGTGATTCTTTAAACATTTATTAAGCTTGGTGTTATAATAAATGGTGGGAATATTTGAGTAGAACTATTTTTACACTTAATAGACTAATAAGCTGCATTTTTCTTAATTATATACTATATATTTCAGAGATCTTTGGGCTTTATAGGAAATGTATTTAAAGACTATGTTGATATTGATAATATTCTTAAATTTCAATAGTTGGACATAATTATAGAAAACATCATGAAATTGAAATCTTTGAGTTACAGGATCTTTGATAACACAAAATGATACAAAGGTATACAAAATTTCCAAAGCCAAGGTATGTGTGTTTTTAGTACATCTCTTGTAACTTTATTCAAATCTAACTGGATGCTTTGCTCTGAAAAGATACCATGAACAAAGCAGCTCTTGTAAAAGAAAGCATTTAATTGAAGGCTCATTTACTGTTTCAGAGATTCAGTCCATTGTCATCATGGCTTGGAGCGTAGTAGCATTTATTGCTGTAGAGCAGTAGATGAGATAAGAACCTTACCTGGTCCATAGTAAGAGGAGACAGAGACAAACACAGAAATAGAGAGTCTAAGCTTGGCTTTGCAGTTCCCTAAATTTATCCCCACTGCATACATCCTACAACAATGCTGTGCTTCTTATTCCTTTCAAATAGTTCCACTCCCTGGTGATTAAACATTCAAATATATGGGACGATTATTACTCAAATCACCACAGTATTCTTTTCAAATACCCTGAACTGGTAATCATTTTATTTTATTTTATTTTATTTTATTTTATTTTATTTTATTTTATTTATTTTATTTTATTTTAAAGAAACTTTGTCTTGTGCTCACATTTTCTTTTTACTATCTTAACTCACAATTGTAGAAATTCAATGTTTGTAACACAGCATAACCTTGTCATTCCCCCTTTTGAGCTGGCGACCACAATCAGAATGCATTTCAACACTTGCTGTTGTGTTCCATAAATTTATGTCAAGGTCCTACAATGCTCTCGTCTGACTTCTTGATCTGTAACAGCTTCCATGATTGCTGCTCCTGTTATTATGTCAAAGGCTTTTCAAGGAACATAAATGGCACACACAATGGCTGAGAAAACCTGGTTCGGCTTCTCCATTTACTGATTTATGGACTGTAGAGTGCAGAGAATAAAACATCCTTTCAATGCCACTCTATCCTTTGCTTTGATTCACTGTCCAGATGAGTGTCTAGTTAAAATCAGAGAAATAAAATACTCATAGGGCTATGATTAACACATTTGCTTCCTAAGCCTTGGGATTGCTTTAAACTCATTCTGGTTTGTACCAAGTTTTTACAACTGACTTAAAATTAACCCTGAGGTCTGTGGCTTCTAAAGAGACTTTTTTGAAAAATATAATCATTTAAATTCTCCATCTTCCCTCATGATAGCTACTCATAGAGATTAATATGATGTTGATAGGAATAAATTTAGCATATTTTTGTAAGTAAGCAGTGAGTAATATTTCCTATAAAAATAAATTCTCAAAAAATGAGGAAGGATTTTATACAAAATATCAATTCAGTACCGTTATTCACTGACAATTGAAAGTGTCAGATCTTTTCCTTCAACTTAAGTGTATCTGACGTTTGCATCAGTAGGGCAGAGTAGTAGGACACAAAGAAACCAGAAAGAGATTTAAGCTCATAGATTTCCAGTGGCAGGAGTAATAGCAAGCCTAACTGGTTCACTTGGGCAAACATCCATTAGGTTAAGAGGTAGTATGAGTAGGTGGGGCATGAGGAAGGAAAGTGGACTTAGAAATCTGATGGAAAAAATTTATAAGACAAGGTGTTATCTCCAGTAGGGCTGTAGTTAGTATGCATGAGTTGCTTGGGATACCCACTGAAAGTCTTGCTATTCAAGGGCTGCTATCTATTCCTGGATTGATTAGTATTGTTGGCTACACTAGCCTAAACATGAGACCCATGGAGATCTAGAGGAAGGACTACATTGAGTTCAGTGGGACTTTGGTTTGGCTGTTTTCATGTTAATAGCAAAGGAGATTTGTTTGCTAAGTACTGGAATATGACATGACTAAGGAAGACTATATTCAAGCATTTGGTCGCTGCCATTGACAAATTGTCCATCCTACATGCATAAGTAATATATTTCTAGAATTGCAAACACTTCTGCAATTAATGCCAATAACATCTCCAGATAATCTTATTTGTTTATTTATTTAATGTATATGTACAGTATACACTGTAACTGTCTTCAGATATAAGAGAAGAGGGAATTGGATCTCATTACAGATGGTTGTGAGCCCCCATGTGGTTGCTGGAAGTTGAATTCAGGACCTTTGGAAGAACAGTCAGTGCTCTTAACCACTGAGCAATCTCTCCAGTCCAGCATATAGTCTTTTAAAGTGTAACTTGAAATGTAATTCCTAAGCTGTCATAGTGACCACTCATTATAGTACTAGTATAAGAAAGAATAAGGTAGTTTCTTGTGCATAAACTATAAATTAAAAGACAATTAAATGTAAGTAATTCACCACTCAACCAAAATTAAAATCAATAGAAAAATGGAACTAAAAAAACAATTAGCTTTCTATGTGCTTTCATAACATATATCCATTAATTGGATGTACTCATTCAGATGCCAAGTGAGTTATATATGAAGTTCTTTTATATAAAGCTTTTGTTGTCATTCTGGTTATACATACAAGCTTTTGTATACTTAAATCTGTTTGGAAAAGTCCATGTTCAAGGGCATGACTTGACTCACTTGTCGGAACCAGAGGATGCCAATAGAAGCCACAGTTACTATTTCTAACTCTTTTCTTTAAATGTTCATCTTGTGCTCTGCGTACCATGCCCATGATACATTGGCAAGGGCTTAGAATTCATGGTTTTTTTTTTTTCACTGCTAGAAAAGTTACCATAAGATTAGGCTTTATGGCATCCAGAAGCTTTTATGTTGAGATAATTTTTCCCACCACTCTTCTATCATTTCCAGACAGATCATAGTCTATTTTGATTGTTTATTTATTCATAGTTCTTAGCTATTTTGCTGAGATACAAGGGAGAGGAACACTGGATAAATCAAGAGAGGGAGAGAAAGATACATTTGCAGTGTTACTCCTCAGTGATCCACCAAGGCTCTGACTTCTGTGATTAAACTGAAAGATATGGACAAGGTTGGGCAGTGAGATTCTGAGAATTGAGCTGTAGTGAGTACAAGAGCTGAGCACAAAGCAACGAGATTCTGTCATAGATTAAATCAGCTGAGGATACTGAAGCTGTACAAACACTACAGCTGAGCTCAGAAGCACTGCTATGTCTAATGAAGAGGCTCCACAGTTGCACTTGAATCCAGTTATCTATGAAGTTCATTATAATTCTTGGTTTCTTAAGCACACTTCTCCCACTTCAGAGTCATCTTTTACTTTCGGAGAAGAGAGAATGGAGTAGTCATGGAGTTTGTCATGTGAGGTATGTAAAGTAGTTAGCTTGATAATGAGTAGGAATGAGTTTAGAAGTATTCAAAAGAGAGTTCAAGGAGTCTTTTGTAGAAAGGTACGGTGTAAAAAAGCAACATTCAGATTGTTTAAGCAACTTACAAAAAAAAATTGTATGAGGAATTTCTTGGCAAGTGAAACTTAGAAGTTATTTAAACAGTGTGGCTTTTAATTCTATTATTTTTAACCTTCATTGACTTTTAGTTCAACAAATATTCCTTCATGATATTTTAAAATTTATTTCTTTAATTTTTTTGAGATTATATTAGTCTGCCCTTTATCTCTTTCTAAAACCATATACCCATTATTGCTTTTTCAAATTGATGACATCTTTTTCAAAAGACGTTTTGACATTTATAATGATACTGACAGAAGTCCTGGGCAGCATAGACTCAAAGGATATCAGGCTGCCAAGCTTCCAAGGGTCATGATGATGGTTTATAAAAGGCTTTGAGTAACGTTCCAGTTCCTGTTGTCTATTGTTCAAGGTGCTGAGCCAGTCATGCAAAGGGTTTAGATAGTTTAAGGGTTGGTGCTATTACTAATTACACTACTTTGTACCCATGTCCAATACTGTCAACCAGCTATGATTTGGAGTCTCATCTAAATAAAACATTAGTGCAAGAAAAAAAATATATGTATATGTATATGATATATATATATATATATATATATATATATATATATATATATGGGCATATTATAGGCATATGTATGAATATAGGTATAGATATAGGTATAGATGTCATACTTTATTATGTTTAATAATTTTACTAATTTATGTTATCCTTCTGTTAGTCTTGCCACATTAATCCAGGTTGCCATGGGCAATTTGAATGCCACTGTGCCTGTATTTCCTTGCTTTTTGGAGCTAGATAGTCTAAGCTGGATCCTTAATTTTTCTGTTTGTTTATGCCTATAATCAGAATTTGTTTTCATTAATTATTTAACCAAATTTGAGAAAATGCACATGGATCAAAAAACTTCTGGTGACTTGTCAGAAGATTCTCTCCCAGTGGTGATGATCAAGAACATTTCATGTACTGATGGCCAGTGACTGAAAGTTATCTGAAGATGCATAAATCACTGCAATCTCAACTAAAATATATGTATAGAAGTATTTTTGCAAAGAAGTATGTTCGTCTTTTAGACTTGCCAAACCAAATAACAGATAAGAAGTTGTCGGCTGCTGGAATGCATTCTGTCACTATTTTCCAAACTATTGGGCCTCACCTCTGATATTGTTTCCTGCTCCTTCAAAGACTAATTTCTCTTAGATTCTTCCTCTGCTCTTATGATTTATTTAGTCTTAACTAACTCTTCAACAGCTACTGCCTCCCAAATTGCCACACTGAATGTTGTGTCCTTTAATTGTAAAATATAAGGGTATACAGTACTATTACAAAATTAAAGGATAGCAAACACTATTACAAAATTAAGGATAGTGCAAAGCTTAACTGAACCCAATATCTGCCACTGAGTGATTTGTTATTGGTCATAAAGCAGTGTTGTGACTTGGTATGACTACATTATTCTCTGGGGATACTGAACACTGAGATGGTTAAAATAGTAAACATGTTTACTTGACAACTCTAATGACCTGAGTTCAGGTCCCTGAAATCACATAAAGGTGCAAAGAGAGAGGTGAACCAACCATACAAAGTTGTTCAGTTTGTTTTAATCCATAGAAGACCCCTCTACATATAATAAACAAAAACCAATTGCAACAAATATTTCTTGGAAGAAACATATAGATTTGGTATTGGTGATGGGCAAGTAGAGAGTGTTCATGTGATCGTTCATATTACAGATTTGATATTTAGGCTACCCTTTGAGAAATTAATGAAGTTAATAATAAATAATAAATTAATAAGACTTTGTCCTTTGACATAAGCTGCTCATTTTTAACTTAAAGTGATTCTCTTGTTTTTCCATTTTTTTGGCCCAATAAATAAATTCTATTTATTACACTTCCAAGAAAACACATTTCCCTGAAGGTACACTCTTAATACTCCAAATTGTTGTGATGGATGTTGTCTTTCTTCATAATTTGAAATTCATTCATATTATTGCTTATAGTTAAAGTCAACTCCTTTTGACTGCTGAGTAGATTTTTTAAATTTTTAATTTATTTTCTGAATTTCACTGAAAATTTATTCTTAGCTTATATTATATATCCTGATTATAGTTTCCCCTCACTCCACTCTTCCCACTTCCTTGCAACTTCCTCTCCCCTCTGGACTCACTCCCTTTCTGTCTCTCATTTGAAAGGAACAGGTTCCCAAGAGACAAACAGCCACATGTGACAAAATAAAATATAATAGGACAAAGCAAAACTATCATATGTAAGTTGGACACAGCTATCCAACAGGAGGAAAAGAGTCCCAAGAATAGGTCTTTTCTCACAGTCAGGAGTCCCATAAAATATTAAACTAATAGATATAGTACATAGGCAGAGGACCTAGTGCAGACCCATGTAGGCCCTGTACTTGTGCTTCAGCCTCTATGATCTCATATGTGCCTTGCTTAGATTATTCAGATGGTCTTGTTTTCCTGATCTCCTCCACTACCTCTAGCTGTGACAATCTTTCAGTCTCCTCCTCAGCTGGATTCCCTGAACTCTACATCTTCTTTCCCTTACCCCATCCTTTGTATGTATCTAGAGGTGTTCACTGCTACTGTGTTCATAATTATATTTCCACTTTTAATTTTTTTGAATTGTAAATTATTCCTTTCATATCTAAGCATCAGTCATTTGAATATCTGCATTTTCTTTTTGACAAAGTGATGTTCTATGGACAGCATAAATGCATAGTAACTGACCTTTCTTATTTCTGCTGTATTTGTTATTTGAATATTGAAAACATTTTAAAGACAATATGAATGTATGTTCACACACACATATCCATTGCCAATTCTATGTACTAGGTGTCTTTTGTCTTTTCTAGTTCCATTAGCAGCATTTTCTTTAATTATTTTATTCAGGTGAATCATTTATATACTATATGTAGATAGAAACTTTCCTCAGTCTGAATTTAGTCATGATGCAGCAGCAAAGAATTAAAAGAACAAAACAGTTTCATGACATTAGTACCCTCTCAAACACAAGACAGGAATATTTTTCTTTGAGGAAAAAAATAGGAATATTAGATCTATATCATGCTTCAGACTCTAAAATAAATTTCATAAGATTATAATAATAATATGACATTCCTTAATATTTTCCACATTCCAAATCCAAATAGAAATATTTGAAAATGAAAAATGTATTAGATTATTTATACATACATTTTTTCTCAGTATTGTTTCTTTTCTGGTCTCAGGGTTCTTGTTCCTAGGTAGTGGTATAGGACAAATGTTCAGGGACAAACACTGATAGTCATTTGTTTGTCACATATTCAACCTCGAATTAATATGCAACTTTTAGAAAGCCTATCATACAATAAAACTTACCAAAAATATTGTTCTGTCAAGATTTCATTAACTTTAAGCAATTTTCTTTAATACAAAAAGTGCATGTAAAATATTCATTGCAGTAGGCCATTAATTTTCTAATAGAAGTGGAACTTTTAACTATCCCATCAGACTTTCAGTGACCTCTGTGCTGCTGTAAATGCAATGAACTAGAGGTGAAAGGAGGAACAGCATGAGTATCCTTCACTGCGTGCTCTAGAAGTCTCATTTCTTGATTATGCTGTATTTCAGCTTTGGGTCTTAATACTACATAATGTATTTAGCATACATGTGATTTAAAAACACACAGATGTATATAATTTAGACATATACACATATAAGTATATAACTGTGCATACATATATATATGAATACACACATATGCATATATATATATATATATATATATATATATATATATATATATATATATCCTGATGAATACATAAGACAAATAGGAAAATAATATATGTTATAAATGTTTCTTTTTCTAAATGATATGTCACTTATTTGAAGACAATGAATGCCTAAGTAGAAGTTTCTGGTTTTATGTCTTGTTCTATCACAACTTTTCTTTTTTTTTTTTTATTGGTTAGTTTATTTATTTACATTTCAAATGTTATTCCCCTTCCCAGTTTCACCTCTACACACCCACATGCCCTTCCCCTCTCCCCTCTGTCTCTATTAGGATGCTCCCACACCCACCCACCAAGTCCTGCCTCAGTGTCCTAGCATTTTATGCTGGGTCATTGAGCCTCCACAGGACCAAAGGCCTCTCCTCCTATTGATTTCAGATAAGGTCATCCTCTGCTACATATGCAGCTGGAGCCAGTATTATTGTTCAGTCAGAAGCTCCTTAAGTGTTTTGTGCTTTGTTTATACAGCTTCAAATATAGAAGGAGTAAAATTAGGCTGGTGTGTGTGAGGGGGGTGTACATGTGTGCCTGTGTGCCTACATGAATGTGTATGTGTGTATGTTATTTGTTATTGTTTTATCCTGCATCAATTGATACAATTGCTCTTTTAGCAGGATACAGTGATTACATCACACTCATACATCCTCATGTTATCAATAATTTTTCATACATTATTATCTCCTTAAATTTTTTATCTTTAACGTTGGTTGTTGAAAATATAATATATTGTGGTTAACATACAATGAAGAGAAAGAAGAGTAAAAAGATTCTCTCCTTGTTTCCTCTGTTATATTGTAGTCCATTTTATATAGCTCACATAAGGAATAAAAACACAAAGTAAACATCTTGATAACATTTTGTGTATTATATTAGCTCAGGATGAGCTATTTTAAAAATCATTAAGGGAACACATACTTGTAAAGAAACTGTGCTTCCTTCTGGTGATCAGATCCTCTCTTACTTTTGAAACAGCAGTCACACATTCCTTGTGAATCCAGCAGGTAAAATGGAAACAAAGAAAATGTTAATGAATTTGACTTTTATACTGTGAGCAAGTCAAGTTACAATTCTGTACTTGCTCTCAACGGCATTCACACTTGCTGTATTCAAAGACCAAATTATATCAGTTCTGAAAGGGTATTGAAAGCTAGAACAAATTTTAGTTCTTCATCTATAGATTTAAACATCTTTTATGTCCTTTCTTGTATAAAGAATCCATAAAAACTGTATGGGTCATCTGTCTGCCTGTTTGTTAACTACAGAACTTCTCATTTCAGTATAGTCCTGTATCTTGTGCTCTCAGAATTCTGAGTAAAGGCATCTTGAGTAGCAAAACAGTTTGAGACATATGGTAATATATTCCATCAAACTTAGAATGTTTTACTTTTCTTTAACTAATATCTAGTGATGATCATAGAATCCCTTAATATTTTATAACTTCACAACTAACTTTTGTCCATTGCTTAGAAAAATATATTATTATTAAAGAATACTTTTATAAGCAGTTCATCTATTTTCCTAATTACTTTCATAAATTTAGTCAATATTTATTGTTTTCAATATCTTGTCAATGAGTCAGATTAGATTATAGTTGTGTAGCTTAATTTGATTAGCAGAATAAATATATAAACCCAGATGATTTAGTTATACACACACACACACACACACACACACACACACACACAAATTTGCACGTGTAGCAAAATAAACAATTGAAATGTATATGTTATATGCCACATATGAAGAATGATCAGAAGAGTAGAAAAGGGATGAGAAAACTACAACACAAGAAAAATACAAACTGCAAAGGGAGAGAAGGAAGCAGGGAAATTAGATGGTTTAGGGAGTATGAAGAAGAAAGAAAAATTAGAGTGGGGAGTAAGGGAGGTAGGAGGGAGAGAGAGGTAAATGAGGGGCATATTTATTGTCCTCCGTGGTTTTTCTACTAATTTGCATCCCTAGTGAGAATTTGCAAGGTTCTTTTCACTTCACATTTTTACAAAGTCATTAGTTTCCATTTTCTTGACAAATCCATATTGGCAGATATAGATAATACCATATTCTGGTTTTAATTTTCATTTTTCCAAATGATTAGTACTATTCAGCCTTTTAACATATTTACTGGCCATAGTTATATCTTAATTTTAAAATATTGAAAATATTTCTTTGAGTGCTTTGCTTAGTTTTCAGTCAGTTCACCTGTATTTTCTTTTTTGACTTTTTCTTTTTTTTTTTTTTTAATTTTTATTTTCAGCAAATCAAAAAAAAAATTTAAAAAGCATTCAAACAGAATAAAATGAAAATAAACAAACAAGCAAAATACCAAGGGTCAGATATACTTATACAAGAATTCTATAGGGCCTTCAAACAAGCAACACTTTTTGAGTTATGTTTAAAAAAATTCAGAACCACAATAAGCTCCTTCACAAAGCAAATAATATTGAAATAGTGAAATCAAGTGTAGACCCAACAAAAAATATATAAATTATAGTCCAATATCCCTCATGAATATACATACAAAAATTCTCATTGAAGTAGTTGCAAACTGAATACAAGAGATATAAAAAAAATAATATTCCATGAATAACTGAACCCTTGGAGCTCTCAGAGACTAAATCACCAACCGTGGAGCATACCTAGTCTACACAGATCTACCTCCATGGGCTGAACCTAGGCCTCCCTGCACATATTTTGTAAATGTGCAGCTTGGTTTTCATGTAGGTCTCAAACATCTGGAGTGGGGGCTATCCCAAAACATGCAGCCTGTATATGGAGTATGGTCTTCACCTGTATTTTCTTAAACACATAATTAGTATGTGACCCAGCTATTGCCTCAAATATTGAATATCATTATTCTGAAGATATAGAGACATTTCCATTCTGATACTCCTTGCATCATGTCTCCAATAACCAAGTAATAGAATCAATCTTACTCATGAGAATAGAAACCAAGTGTTCATGGATGGATAAGGAAAATCCAGTGTGTATGCGTTATTGTATTTTAGGACTAAAATCCTGATATGACAAAGATGACACTGGAATACAGCTTTTATAATTAACAGTTAGGTAGAAATATAAAGATATTATATAATCTCAGTTATATGTAAAATCTAAAAATCTGTGAAAATTATTAGAGTCAAACAATGATTGTCAGTGTTAGTAATCAAGGAGGAACAGAAATTATGACCTGTGAATGAAGTGTGCCAGAATTCTTTTAAAGGAAGGAGCCTAGAGAGCCCATTGAAGGAATTAAAAACCACAAATATTAAATAATTACAGTATTTGGGCTCAGGCTAAATGAGTAAATTTAACTTGTCATGTTTCTAAACAAGATAACATTTATCTGAGAAGACAGATATGTTCATTCTTAATATAGCAATATTATATATATATCCCATTTTACTATGTTGTTTACAATAAGGAAACATAATCAAGTATCTTATGAAGGCAATATACTGTACACATTCAATAGATATTGTTTCTGCCTTAAGTTAGGAAATGCTAGTTATGCCTGTGGCATGTTATGCTAAGTGAAAGGAATGAGAGCAACATCAGCAAGTACTGTGTGCTCTCCTTGTCAAGAATCTAAAGCAATGGAACTCAGATGATCAGAGTATGAAGGAAGTGAATAAAGCCTGAGATGATGAGAATAATAGTTCAACATGTCTTGCAGAATTAGTCTTTTGAGTTGTGAGTCTTAAAACAATGACTTGAGTTGAAACAATGCATCGGATGCATTGCATACTTCAAACTAGCTAAGAGTATAATTTGAAGGTTCTTAAAGCAGTGTATAATGAGTATTTAAGAAGATGGATGTGTTAACCACCTTCACAATGTCAGTTTAAAATATGTTATCAATATGGATCCATATGGATCCATGTGTATGTGTATATCCGTGTGTGTGTGTGTATGAGTGTGTGTGTCTAAGTTTCCTAAGGACCATCAGGAAGGGTAGAGTGGCTGTACATGAATGAGTACAGGGAGGGCCTGAATGCAAAATGCAGGGCCAATTGTTTAATTAGTGAAAGATTTTGTAGGTCTTCTTTGTTTGTCCTTTTCTTGTTTGTTTGTTTGTTTGTTTGGAGTGGAGCACTTTTAATTAATGTGGTGAATTGTGGGCAGCAGTGTAACTATCAGATATTAACTCCAGCATCATTACTACGACACCCCTCCCAGTTAACAAATGATTGAAGTTACTATGGACACCAAAATGTTATTACAACATGGTTATTAGAGGCAAACTATAAGAAGGCAGACAATTTTTTTAAAAAGTAGATGCTAAGATTCGTTCATGGATAGGTGTGCAAATGAAATGCAATTAAGGCTCACAGAAAACTGGAGAAAAAATTGAACTTGCCATCCCTGAAGTATTTGAAGGTTGAAGTACAAATGGTTTTCAAATAAAGCAGGATTCAAGAATTCTCTTTTAGATACATAAAATTTGAAGAGTAATTTGGACAGCTGTCTGAGAATGTCTGTTGGGCAGTTAGAAAAATGAATATGAGATATTGAGGAGAAGCCAACATAAAGATAAAAACTGTATTTAATTTTCACATTATCGCAAATATTTTAAGCCAGGCAAAAAGGTGAAATTAGCAGAGAAATAAATGCCAATAACCAGAAGTTGGCATAGGTCTCAAATTTGAGATTATAAAACTATGATTAAGGGAGTAAAAGCAAAGTGAAATTAAGGTGTTGTAATCAAATAGGAAGGAAAACTCTCAAGTAACGGAAGTATCTAAGCCTAGGAAAGGGATCTCTGTGAGAGAAACTGCATGAGGAAACACTGAGCACACACATCAGGGAGTTACGAATCAATGGTGGATGGAGGCTTAACAGTTTAAGGGGCACATGAGATTTTACTTTCAGAAATTTTAGTGGCATAAGCCTGATAAACATGGGTAGAGAATTAATGTTTCTGTAGACAATATAAATATGACTGAATTCATTTTATGGAAGTCTAATAAAATACCTTGGTTCTAGCATTTAAGAACAAAAGTTTATTCTCTGTAGTTAGGAGGCTAGGAAGTTTAATCTCAACTTGCTAGCATCTTAACATTTCCTAGCAGTATCTCAGGTGGTGGATTTGGATACCAAAGGGGAAGGCAACAGTATTTTTGTACCTCTTTTTGTCTCCCTGCTTGTTTGGTTTTGCTATGATTCGTTATTGTTTGTTTGCCTATTTATTTTCCGAAATGAAAGAAAGTAAAAGAAAAGAAAGAAAGAAAAGAAAGAAAGAAAGAGGAAAGAGGGAGAAAGAAAGAGAGAGAGAGAGAGAGAGAGAAGGAAAGAAAGAGAGAGAGAGAGAGAGAGAGAGAGAGAGAGAGAGAGAGAGAGAAGAAGAGAGAAGAAAGAAAGAAAGAAAGAAAGAAAGAAAGAAAGAAAGAAAGAAAGAAAGAAAGAAAGAAAGAAAGAAAAGAAAAGAAAGAAGAAAGGATGTGGAATGGATTTGGGTAGTTGGATGAGTGGGAAGGCTTTAGGAAGAGTTGAGAGAGGGATAATGAAGATCAGAATATATTGTATATTGTATGTATACTAAACCAATATTCTGTATTGAAAATCAAAATTTTCAATTATAAAAAGGGAGAGGGAATTCTGTGGCTTAACATTGCCAAAGGACTGAAGAGAAAAATCCCATTTCACCAATACTTTCCTTTGCCCCATCCCTGCCCTTCCTCTCCTCTTCCCTCTTCTGCTCCCTCTCCTCCCCACGTCCCTTTTGTTAGAGAGTGTTATAGCCCAGGATGGCTTGAACCATCTATGTAACCTAAAATGACATTTAACTTTGGGTCCCTGTACCAGTCAAGGGCTGACTTTGCAGTGAGGCCTCATAGTGACTGGCAAGTTCCTTTTACATAGCATCTATTTATTTATAAAGGTGTTGCTGTCAGAGCTTCTATGCTTTGTTACCCTCTGCTGCCCAAAAATGTTCTTCTGAGGTCTAAATTTCCAATTCATGAAGTTGAGAAGAATCCAAAATGTGCAGGCTATAACATATTTTCAAGATATTATTCTATAAGAAAAAAGACTTGACATTTGTTTTGTAGTTGAGATAGTGACTACTCCAGATTTTATTCATTATACATCCTTTATTCTTTGCCAACTAAGTGAATTCTTTGCTGCAAAACAAGGAAGAAAATAAGAAGGCACTCATGTCTGCCTTAAAATGCATTATATTTTTCATAAAGCAGTGTCTGGCTTCATTTGTGGAACATCGTTTGCCTATGTTTGTCTATAGAAGATAATTAAGGGACACTAACATACAGCGTGCTTCAGAATCCAATGTAAACATTTTTAAATAGTAATAAATTCCTGAAAGTGTTTCGTTGATAATGGAATATTGGTATCATTTACCTTTCTTCCATGTAACTATGTTATCAGTAATAAAGGGTATTTTCTTATAATTTATGTGCCATGATGTCTACTGTTATTATTTTTAAAAATCCAATTATTGTCAGTAACGGATGCCTTAGAGTTTAACCATGAGCTTTATCTGGCTGGAGGAGGAGAACTAAATTATTATTTCTATTAGAAATATTTGTTTTCTATATTTCTCATATTAATAGCCTTTTAAGTATTTGACCATTTATAAGTTACTTATTGACCAAATAGTCTATGCATCTTTATTAAAAATGTTTATTAAAGATTAGGCATGTTGTATGAAAGAAGCAAGTCAAAGAGAAAAGGAGAGAGACAAAAAAATGAGAAGTATTTTTTAAAAGTACCCATTCTCTGTAATGCTATAAGCTGTTTTCCCAATCAACTCTTAGGTCATCCTTAATCATGGTTGACAAAAATCTTGAAGTCCATAATTCAAATGCAAATTTTTCATGATGGGAAATTCTGATGAAATTACATGAATTTGTAAAAAGAAGATTAAGACAGCACTGATTCACTTGCCTGTGTATACCACTTAATCAAAATTTCTGAACTTTTGTGCATAACACTTGTTTTAAAGTTTAGACTGTCAACTTTAAGGTCGTTTTGACATTCTACCCACCTTAGGGGTTTTTCTATCAATATACCAGATTCCTGAGACAGGATAATTCGTACAGAATTGGGGTTTATTTGTTTCACAGTGCTGGGACGGCTGGGACGTTGATGAAACAGGGAGAGAGATCTGGTAGAGACCTTCATATTGCTTCATGTTATGTGAGGAAGAGGAAGAAGATGTGACCACCTAAGACCTAGAATGAGACGCAAGTCCATCCTTTATTCAAGTACTCACTACCCTGTTAATGACATTGCTTCATGAATAGATCCAAGCCAGCTTCATCTCTACAAAAGTGCTCCAGCTCACAATTGAAATTGAGTTCTATATGAGATTACCCTCTTTATATTTATAGATTTTCTTATTAATTTAATTTGTTCTTGGATTTAATTAATTAATTTGTTCAATTAATTTAATTGTTTCATGTATGTATATAATTCATTGTGATTATTATATTCCTACAGATTCCATCATAAATGAAACACCCTACTTCTTTTTTTAATCTATTTATTTATTTACATTCCTAATTTTATTCCCACCTCCCCCCACCCCAGTCCACCCTCTGTTCCATATCCCATACCTCCTTCCCACCTTCCTGTTTCCACAGGAATGATACCCTATTTCTGAAATACTCATTCTCCACCATTCAGTTTTAATCCTTCATGGTGTCTATGAGTTTGGCCACCACAGTCTCTATGACCATGAATTTTAAAGGGGCATCATCTGTCACCAAAATTTAAAAAAAAATATTAAAGTATCACTCTGTATGTGTGTGTGTGTGTGTGTGTTATGTTGAGTGTGTATTCATGTGCATTCATCCATGTACTGCAGAGGCATATACTGAGTGTCCTGTTTTCTCATTCTATACCTTATCAGGTTTTCTCACTAAACCTAGACAAGGTTAGTAGCAAGAAAGTCTAAGCAATTATCCTATCTTAGACCCCACAACACTGGGGTCACAGGTCTGATGGTGGCCAGGTACTACCTTTTAAATGATCAATAGGATTTCTTTGGAAATTTCTTTACAGAAGTTATTTTCATGGATGCCACTATTTCCATTTTATGTTTTTGGGTATATGTCTGTGCATGATATAATATGTACCTCATTCCCTCAGAGTTCAGAGAGGTTATTGGATCCTGGAAGCCAATGGGAAAGGTACAAATGGTGCAAGAAACCTTCTAGGTGCTGGTAATCAAGCCTTAATCCATTTCAAGAATAATCACTGCTCTTACCTATTCAGACATCTCTTAAGACTCCTGAACTCAGGATTGCAAATTTAAAATATAGCCAGGATGTTTATATTTTAATGTCATATATACATATATAATATACATATTATAATATATATAATATATAATATATAATATATAATATATAATATATAATATATAATATATAATATATAATATATAATATATAATATATAATATATAATATATATAATATATAATATATAATATATAATATATAATATATAATATATAATATATAATATATAATATATATGTGTGTATGTGTATATGTGTGTGTGTATATATATACACAGAATATATATATTACATACTGTTTAGTTTATGTTATCATAATAATTACTTAGTTCCTTAAGTTAAAGTGATTAGGTAAATGTTGAAAGAGTTATGCACTGTGCTCTATAGAAATACTGAGCAGCAGCTATGTGTAACTTGTGATTAAAATTTCCCTAAATTTTTCTAGAAAATAGATACAATATTTATTTTAACTTACAGAGATTATATAAAATAAATGGAAATGTTATAATCCAGGAATATTTAAAGGATAACATTGTAAAATCTCAATTATGAGATTAAATGAGTTATTGTTTAGTGTTCTATGCTGTAAGAGAAAAATAGAGCTTAATTTAAAAATATAACTCTAGTATACACTATTACAAATGAAAGAGTCTTGAACAACCCCTAAGCAACAATAGACGTCTATTCAAATTTGTAAGTTCTATGTCTTTATTTTCATACTGTATAATATCAGTTTAAGCATAAAATTGGAAATTATAAAAAAAAATAGAAAAGTACACAGATTTTTTTTAAATTATTTTTATTAAAATATTTTTTCTCATATAGGAAATACTGGTTAAGGTCTCCCCTCACTCAAATCTTCACAGATTCTCCACATCTCACTACCCACGCAAATCCATGCACTCTCTTGCTTTCTTTCATTAGAAAGCAAATAATCATCAAAGAAATAATGATTAAAATATTGCAAATTAAGTAAAAAAAAATGATCAAACATAAATAAAACAGAACAAAAAATAAACAAAAAAAGACAAATGCATATAGCCACACTCATTCAGACACACAGGAATCCCACAAAAACAATAAATTGGAAACCAGGATATACAGAACAATAAGGTAGAAACTTACAAACAATATATGCCCAGACAAAGCGTTATGAAACAAAACGTATTTTGAAATTAATGACACTTAACTCAAGAAAACTTGCAAAACTATTCCAGAATGATAACATAGTTAGTGGTTATTACTTTCCTACTGTAAAGGGTACCTTGAATGTGACCTTTGACTCTCAGCCCCACAAAATAAACAAACCATGGTGAACAACAGAAGCAGAGCTTCTGGCTCTTGCTCTTCTCTTTTCTAGGTTTTCTGATTACTTTCTGGTCTTCTTGCTACCCTTTTCACTGCCAAATTTATTCTTCTGTAAAACTGAGTTCTCATGTGAGTAGATGGTTACATTCTTACCATCTTCTAACAGAAGAAAAACCCATGTATCTGTGTTACCTGATCATTGCGGAAGATGTTACCTTGACACTTTTTTAAGATTAAGATATGTTTGAACTATTTCCTAGTTCTGTATCTCTACTTTCCCTTTCCTGTAATCTGTAAAGCTAAACATGTTCTCTAAGATAATACATTAAATAAGTGCTTTAACTTTGCTTTTTCATTGGGTTGTCACTTTGGTTGATATCTTTTGCATATGCATCCTTCCATATATACAAATATATTTATTATCATTCTTCATGTTTATAGTTTTATATTTATATGTTTACTTTAGTCTTTTGACTAAATTACTTTAGTCTTTTGTTCCCACCTCTCCTGATCCTTAAAACATGTTTATGCATATATATCCTGAAGGAGTGGTTAAATATACTAGTATATGAGATGTGTAGCAATCTGTTACAGTACCAAAACTTTGACTTTCAGAGCTATGTGTTATATAATATTTAGAACTGCTATTGTTTCTGATAATAACAACAAAACTACACTGTTATGCTTGAGATACAATTTTTGGTTTTTATGATTTTTATTTTTGTGGAAGGATTTCTTATACTTATTCTACCAGTGAATTCATTTCACTCCTGAAATTCTTACACATGGGCAGGTACATGGTTATATTAAAAAGTTACACTAACCAAATGTTTAATGTTAAAAAATCATAAATATATGTTAAATAATTAAGAGGCACATATAATTCTAACATTTGTTAAAAAGGAAGCAAACTGAAATACTGGCATAATGAACATGAAAATGTAATATTATCAGAAAAATTGTTTTTATAGAATATTTGATTATGAAAATGAGAGTATATTCAACAATTATTGGCATTTATACACATTCAGTTTTATAATCATCAATGCTAAAAGGAGAGATCATATTACCACATACTACAAAGTGATGAAAATATTTATGCAATTCATAAAAGGCTAGGATTTTTTCTTAATTAATTATTTCATTTATTTATTTCCCAAATATTGCCCCACTTCTCAGTCCTCATTTCCAGAGTTCATCAACTCATCTCACCTCCCCTTCTCCTCTGAGAGTGTGCCCCTCTATCCTGGCATTCCCTTTCCTTGGGTTATCAAGTCCTATAGGATTAAGTGCATCCTCTCCTACTGAGGTCAGGCCAGAAAGTCAGTCCTCTGCTACATATGTGCCAGGGGCCTTGGGCCAGCCCATGCTGTTTGGTTGATGGCTTAATCTCTGAGAGCTCCCAGGGTTTCCAGTTAGTTGACACTGTTGGTCTTCCTATGGGTTTGTAATGCCCTGAACTCCTTCAATCCTTTCCCTAACTTTTCATAGGGATCCCTGATCTCAGTCCAGTGATTGGCTATATGTATCTGAATTTATCTCAGTTACATGCTGATAAAGCTCTCAGAGGACAGCCTTGCTATGGTCCTGTCTGCAAGCAGTTGGGGACTGGTGCCTCCCCATGGGCTACATCCCAAATTGGGCCAGCCACTTGATGGCCTTTCTTCCATTTTCTTCTGTATTCTTTGCCTCTGCATTTATTTTAGACAAAGCAATTCTGGGTCTAACATTTTGAAGGTGGGTTGGTGACCCTATCCTTCCATTTGGGGATCTCTCTATATACTAGAAGTGGTCTCTTCAGGTTCCCTCTCCCCATTGTTGAGCATTTTGGCTAAGGTCACACCCATTAAGTCCTGGGAGTCTCTCACATCCTAGTTCTTTGGGACTTTCTAAAGGTCTCCCCACCAACCACTGGGCAGTGGTATATTTGCATTCATTCTCCTGGCCTTCTGGGCTTCTCTCCTGTCTCCCCCTATACCTGACTTTGACCTCCATTTCCCTCCCCTTCCCTCTCCCACACAGCTCCCTCTTCCTCCCATGATTCTTTTGTTCACCTTTCTAAGTGGGATTGAAGCATCCTTACTTGGACCTTCCATTTTGTCAAATGTCTTAATATATGTGGGTTGTATCATGGGTATTCTATACTTTTTGGCTAGTAGCCATATATCAGTGAGTATATACTATGCATCTCTGTTTGGGTCTGGATTACCTCACTCAGGTTGATATTTTTTAGTTACATTCATTTGCCTGAAAATTTTGTACTATTCAATTATTAAAACCAATCAGGATTTCTATTCTATCCCTTGGTCAAAAAGTATTAGTAATATTTTATGAGAATCAAGTCAGCAATTCAAATAGTTTCAAAATCAAGCATTCTGACATGATAAGAATCAAATCCAAAGATATACTTATTTGATATTGACATCATGAAGAGATGACTGTAAGAAACTATTAAAAGGTCTCTAATTTTTTCTGAAATTAAATCAGGCAACAAGGAATGTTAATGTAGATCCTTCTTGTAACATGAGCACTCACAAGGTATACTTATATTTGGTACGTTGACCAGTTATGAGAATCTTCATTCACAATTTCCCATCATAAAAGGGTCAAAGCTGAGAACAACACAAATCTGTATTTTAACATAAATATTTCAAAGGTGGTTTGATAGCACAACCATTAAACAAGACAGCATATGGGCTCTGGTTCAGGAGAGATCTGGTTTCCAATACCTAGTGTGGAGTTTTTCATGTAACATGACCTCATATTCAATTAAGGAGTATTTACTTACTACATATCTGTCATGCCATTATTATACCAGTGGGTACAACTTGACAAGTGATTCAGTATTGTAGCAAACATGACCTGGGTAAGTTTGATGTTCTGAGTAAATCCACTCATGTCTTTTTGCCCATGGTAGTCTGCATAGTACCTTCAGGCCCTATAAGAGTTAATGAACAAGGAATTTCCTAGACCATGCAGGTGGATTTCTTTGTGTTGGCATCCAATATGAGTGATGCCCACATCAATAGAGATGTATCTAGTTATGGTGGACATACAAGAGTGATTCCAATAGTCCATGTTATTTTGGTTTCCTAGGGATAGTTTTCCCATGGCTGGATCTGGGATATTTAACTGACTAAACCATGTCTTCTGGGAGTTGTATTGCCTATTGATGGAAGATGTTATTGTTTAAAACCCCCTTTGAAAAAAATATATTGTAATCATCTTATAAACTTGGGGATTTCAATAAGGCTTCTTTGTGTATCATCAGTTTTGACTAGCCCAGGCCTTATCCTCTTCTGGCATACACCAGTGATAGGAGTTTCTCTTGTATATTATTAGAAGGATAAAAAAAGATGATCAAGTTTCTACTTTATTCTATTTGTATTCTCAACAAAGCTCAATCAAACTGTTTTATTTGAGAGCTTTTAAGATCTCAAGCTATTTCCTTTCCAAGTTTTTTAGAATACATAGCATGGAGAACTGTTCCCTTTTAACAAATGGCCTAAAGCGTGAACAAAAACCAACAAAACAAAACAAAAACAAAAGCAAAAAAGCCAAACAACAATAAAGAACTTTGCTTCTATCCTGGGGCCAAACCAGAATATTAGAAGGCTGTAAGTCAGCGGCATATCGAGTAGTTCCTAAGGAAAACAATAACAAAAAAAGCAAAAGCAATAATAGAAATAATAATAATAACAATAATAATAAACTGTTTATATTCTTGACTTTAAACTCACATTGGTGTTAAGTAGTAACATGAAGGAAATCATTAATATTATGGTGACTAGTGACCCTGTGTATTGCAGAGTCTTGATGGAGAGGGTTAGAGATGCGGAATAGCCTGAGTACCATGAAGGTGCTTATTTTGTGTGTGGAGATAAAGCAGACTTGAAACCTGATTATTCCCATTAAACCATCCCTATGACATTCTTATTTCCATGTCTTCTCTCTTTGCTTATGTTTTTTGGACTCACTTTCATGGTTAAAATGTCTTATATGTCATCAAAATTCTATTTTAGATGTTTTCTTTTAATAACTGTTATCCATCAACACAATAAATCATACCATGAAATAAAGATTAAAACTGCACCATAAATATTTGACATTATTGCAAATAGAGGATAGTAATTTAAAATGGCATAAACTTTAAAATATAAGGCATTTACCTAAAATACATGCATATTGCTTTGTAGTTTAATATAAGTTTTTATTATAATAATCTATATTATTAATTCTAAAGCTCAATGGAATCATGACTTTTAAATGAATTTTGAATTTCAGCTGCACTCTGATCTGTATTTTTCTTATATAATTTTAAAAGCATTTTCATTAATTCTTAAAATGTGGTTAAGATAATAGTTTTATTTTATTTATTGCTTCTAGTAGGTATAAATAATACACTGGTTGTACTAGATGAAAAAGTATTTTTTCAGAATACTTTCCATAGCTAGGGACCATGTCAGAATAGCATAAATATTTGTGGTTATATTTGTGGAGGACTGGACATTTATGTAATTTATTATTTAGGATGTGATTTGTTCTTTAGAATGGGCAGTGGAAATACCCACAACTATAGGATCATTTTTTTATTTACAGGCTAAGTGTTATGTTCATTGTCATGAGTATACAAAGTACATGGCCACTAAAAATTCTTGATATGTTATACTAACAGGTTAGTCTGACTCTTTTTCACTAAAAAGTACATGCACATTGGAGTCTGTGTATTGATCCTCATGGTTCCTAATTGCTGCTTATTCTCACGTTCTAATGTTTTTCCTTATATCATAAATGTTTTCTTTCTACTTTTGATTTTGTTTGCTGACTCTTAGATGATTGTAATAGTGACTATTACATAAACATGTTATAATTAATTTTAAAGTTGATCAAAATATCTGAAAAATATAAATCCATGTACAAATCAATCTAGAATTCTGTAGTTAATGGAATTTTAATATAAGCCTGGCTTTGAAAGACTTGGACATTTATTTAATATTTCCTTTGCAAATATTGAGGGTCTTATCTGAGCAACGGATGCAGCTAAACCTGATAATAGTAAAGCTTTCACTAGTTCTAATCATTGCTAATTTATTTAAATCACCTAGAAACTTTCTGAATAGATCTGTACTGTACTGTACTGTACCCAATTAATATATTTTTAGTAAAAATAAACACTGAATGGCTTGCATAGTAGTTTAACAAATGAACAAATTTTTTACTCAGATGTTCTGTTCTTTGAGAAAGTGTGTCTTTGGCAGTATTGAACAATCTTCTAATTGACGTTTGCTTATAGAATAGGGTCATACAATTGAGAGAGACATAGAAAGCTTCTGTGATAACCCTTAGCCTCCAACATCCCCTGCCAAAGTAATAGCCTAAACCGGAAGCCATCAAGTAGAACTCTTAAATGAGGTAAGGATGCTGAAGTGTGACTCTCCACAACTGATGGCTTTCGACAGAGATGCAGTGTGTATAGGAGTCAGTTTTCTTTAGCGCGTCACTAGGAACTTAACCATACTCCATGAAGTGTGTGGACAACACACATTAGACTTGTTTTTTTGTTTGTTGTTTTTTGTTTGTCTGCTCATTTTTATTCTGTTCTGGGTGGAGTCACAAGCACAGAGGGAGGTGGACATGGAATGACTGGGAAGTCAGTGTGATGGGCCTTATGAGGTGAACTTTCCAAAGAATCAATAAAAATATTATTTTGGAATAAAAAGTATAGGGTCACAACATGAAATTACCAATCTTGAAAATGTTTTACCAGCAACCTTATACACAATGCAAAAGGTGTTCACAGAGTAAACGCAAAATAAGCTAATGCTTTTATAGAGATTTTAGACACACAGGTGTTATATCAGAGTTTCAAAACAAAACCAATAACTAGAAAAAAAAACCATCCTTGGGCTTCATCTTTCACTGTACTTTGAATGCAGACTCTCAACACCAGTGTAAGATTTGGAATCCAAGATCTGGCACTTTACTCATTGTACCTGGTGCCAATAGTATTGGTTTCATCTGCTTCATTGAAAGGTCCGATTTCCAAATATATATGGACAGCACAAATGGCACTCAATGGGCAAAAACAACTACAAAACAAAACAAACAACAACGACACCTACCAGAAACAAACTCAAAATAAAACAAAGCCTAGAGAACACAAATGGGGTATATGGGAGAAAATATTTAGAGGAAGAAATTAATATGATCAAAAACACATCATGAAATTATCAAAGAACTAATAAAAATAAAATGTTGGTACTATGCCAGAGACAGCATTTGTTTCCCATGAATTGGCATCTTTTAAAATATTTTTCGCCCAAATTCATTCTTCATACAGTCTTCCCTTGCATTTATCAGCATTAAATTGTAGCCTTATGTCCTGCAAACTTGTATCTTAATGAACAGCTTGAAATTAACAGAGTATTCTTCACTAGGCATGACCAAACACAGATCTCTATAATGAGGTGAAGGATAGAAAATATATTGAAAGATGAACTCAGCATATGAAAACTATTGAGAATCTATTTGATCGATCAGCAGTTTGTTAGGCAGCAAAGGAAACCAGAGCGGGCTGCCACAGAGGAGAGAGAAGGAAATGCATTTGTAACATGCTCTCAGAAACAATGATACAGCTCTAGTTTAAAATGGAATAATGACAAAAAGAAGACTTAATGTCTCTAGTTAGTGGCTATTAGCAGCTTCTGACCGGCTGAGGTCAGGTTTTATTATCCTACGACAAGAATCCTACACGCTAAAATGTAGTGTAGTGTGCTTCCATCATGACTTTAGGTATTGGTGCTTCAGCCATGTATACCTACATACACACGCACACGTACAGCACACACACACACACACACACACTCACATGTACACCCACACATATACACACAACATGTAATTATCATGAAATAATTGCATACATATAATAGACATTAAGGTATTTCAAGTAGCTTCAAATATTTATTATTTCTTTAGATGAGAACATTCAAAATCTCTCTTCTACTTCCTTTTTAAAAATTTATTCTTCAATCTTTTTTTACAGTCCAGACTTTATCCCCATCTAGGCCCTTCCTCTGACTATTCCACATCCCACACCTCCGTCCCTCCCCACCCCATCTTCAAGAGGTTGTCCCCATCATGCCCCACACCCCACCAGATCTCCCAACTCCCTGGGCCACAGTTTCTTGAGGGTTAGGTGCATCTTCTCTGACTGACTCCAGACCCAGCAGTCCTCTGTGTTGGAGGCCTCATATCAGCTGGTGTATGCTGCCTGGTTGGTGGCTAAGTGTCTGAGAGATACTGGGAGTCCACGTTAGTTGAGACTGCTGGTCTTCCTATAGGGTTGCTCTCCTCATCAATTCTTCCAGCTTTTCCCTAATTCATCCACAGGGTTCACTAGCTTCTGTCCATTGATTGGGTGTAAATATCTGCATCTATTCTTTCTGCTGCTTGTGGGTCTTTCAGTGGGCAGTCATGATAGGCCCCTGTTTGTAAGCACACCATAGCATCAGTATTAATGTCAGGCCTTGAGGCCTCCCCCTGAGATAGGTCCTCAGGCTCTTCTCCAATTTTGTCCCTGCAGCTCTTTTAGGGAGGAACAATTCTTGGTTAGAGTTTTTGACAGTTGGATGTCAACCCCATCCCTCCACTTGATGAGATGTCTTTCTACTGGAGATAAACTCAACAAGTTCTCTCTCCCCATGTAAATCATTTCATCTAAGGTCCCTCCCTTTGAGTTCCTAGAGTCTCTTACCTCCCTGGTCTCTGGTACATTCTAGAGGGTCCCTACTTCTACCTCCTGATGTTGTCTGTTTCCATTCTTTCTGCTGGCCCTCAGGGCTTCAGTCCTGTTCCCCACCTCCCCAATACCAGATCATGTTCTCCTCTTCCCCTCCCTGCCCCTTTCCCACCCAGATCCCTTCCTCCTTCTGCCCCCATGGTTGCTTTCTTCTTCCTCCCAAGTGGAATTGAGGCATCTTACTTGAGCCCTTTGGCTTGTTAGCCTTCTTGAGTTCTGTGAAATTGTATCCTGGGAATTCTGTAATCTTTAAACTAATATCCACCTATTAGTGAGTACAAACTATGTATAACTTTTGGCTCTGTGTTACCTCATACAGAATGATATTTTTCTAGTTACTATCCATTTGTCTGCAAACTCAGGATGTCCTTGTTCTTAATAGATGAGTTGTTCCATTGTATAAATGAACCACATTTTCTGTATCCATTCTTTTATTGTGGGACATCTTGGCTGTTTCCACCTTCTGGCTATCACAAATAAGGCTGCTATGAATATAGTGGAACACATGTCCATGTGGCATGGTGGGCAATCTTTTGGGTATATGTCTAACAGTGGTATAGTTGGGTCTTCGGATAGATCTATTTGCAATTTTCTGAGTAACCTCAAGATTGATTTCCAGAGTGGTTTTACCAGCTTACAATCCCACCAGCAATGGGGGAGTGTTCCTCTTTCTCCACATCCTCACCAACATGTACTGTCAGCTGAGGTTTTGATCTTAACCATTCTGATTGGTGTAAGGTGAAATCTCAGGGTCATTTTGATTTACACTTCCTGATCACTAAAGGCTTTTGAATATTTCTTTGAGTGCTTCTCAGTCATTTGAGATTCCTCTGTTGTGAATTCTCTGCTTAGTTCTATACCCCATTTTTTATTGAATTGTTTGGTTTCTTGGTCATTAGCATCTTGAATTCTTTATATATTTTGGATATTAGCCCTCTATCAGATGTGGGATTGGTACAGAAACAGAAACGTTGATCACTAGAATAGAATTGAAGTCCCAGAAATAAAACCACACACTTACAGACACTTGATCTTTGACAAAGAAGCCAAAAATATACAATGGAAGAAAGAAAACATTCTCAATAAGTGGGGCAGGTCCAGCTGGCAATCTATATGTAGAAAAATGAAAATTGATCCGTATTTATCAACAAAAACTCAACTCCAAGTATATCAAGGGCCTCAACATAAAAATCAGATACACCAAATCTAATAGAAGGGAAAGTGGAAATGAGTCTCAAACTCATTGGGTAGGGAGAAATTTCCTATGAAACAGAACTGCATGGATCAGGGTCTAAAATAAAGAATTGATAAATGAGACCTCATGAAACTGGAAAGCTTCTGTAAGGCAAAGAACATAACCAATATAACAAATAGGCAACCTACAGATTGGAAAAAATTCTCTTCTACTTCTTTTGAAATGAGATTACCATTAATCCCTTCTAGGCCAAAGAACACCTGACTATATTTCCTTTATCCAGTTTTAACATTTTATCTGTTGTCCAAAATCTTGATCTTTTTCCTGTCATCTCCTTCCTAGTTCCTAGTAGTCATTGTTCTATACTCTACATTTATAATGTTAACATTTTGATATTCTATATATGAGAGAGGTCAGGAGGCATAGGCCTTTCTATATCTTGTTTATTCCTTCACATTATGTCCTTTTGGCTTAATAATGTGACTGCGTGTGATACAATGTCATAATTCTCATATTAAACATACAATATATGTGTATTGTATAATTGTAGAGTGTTAGTTTTATTGTTGTTGTTGCTGTCTTTTTTTGCCATCTATATATGGAACCAATGTTGTCTCTCTTCTTGTCTATTTTGAATAGGGATACAGGTAATATGGGGGCAGATGTTTCTTTAATAAATTTTATAAATATTCTAAGTAATAGTATTTCTAGATTCCATGGTAGTTCTATTACTTTTAAGGTTTTATTTTGTTTTGTTAATTTTGTTTATGAATCATTGCATATTCTGCATAACAGCTATATTAGTTTCTATTCACAGCTACATATAGTTATGAGTTCTTTTTTCTACATATTTTCAACAATGTTATTTACAGTCTATGTGATCATAGTCACTGTTGTCATGAGGTAAAATTTAACCGAGATCTTATTGTATTTTCCTGATTATTAGTAAAAGCTTTGGAAAGATTATACTTCCTCAATAAGTGATTATTGATTAAGATTGATTATATCAGAAAGAAAGAAATGTAAATTTAAAATGTATCATTGATTCTAAGTTGTTATATCTGAAGGTATTTACTAAGGTTTAGAAATTGCTCACTGGCCTATGAAAATTTGTGGAAAAGACATTTTTCTAAAGTGAATATCATATTAGAATATATTTGAATTTTAGTATCACCATTATTGTTTGATACAAAATATATCAAGTAATATAAAATATACAATAACATATGAAACGTAACCTACTTCATTGAATTAACTATTTTAGAAAAATGTTGACTAGTTTACATCAGAAAGTTCAGAAGTCAGCGAATGTAGTTGTATGTAAAGGCAAGTGTGCATATTTATCTCTCAGTGTACTATATAACAGTTATTTTAGTATCAGCATCTTTACTTAAGAGAATATGAATTCAAAGTGTTTGTCTCCTCTTTCTTATTCATATTTTGAAAACCTGTTTCAACTACTAGAAGTGTTTTCTGTGTTACAATGAGTCTGCTTTAAAAAGCACTACAGAAGAGTTAACAGTGTTTTCATCTTGCAATTGTACTCATAGAATAAGATTGGGAATTGTCAAAATTACTTGTGTGTATCTACACTGTTGAAAAGCATCACATTGCATCAAGTAATTGCATTCATTGTGTGATCCTTTTCTACAGCTTCCTTTTTCTACTCATGTCTTTAAACTAATTTAACTGCAATAAGCAACCAAATTATGTATTTGTCTTATCATTATATTGAAATAAAAGGTATGCCACCAATAGTTAATTACTTGACGTATAGAAGGACAGTGCACAATCTTCAGTGATGGGAAGGATTAGCTATTTTTTCGTTAAGAGATTCAACATCTTACACAGATAAAAGTGGCAAAATGAAAATCACAAAAGAGCCAGATCACATGCATTAGTTTAAGATAATCTGCTGTTATTGGTAACCAAATTGTCTTCCTTATACTCTGATGCTTTCAGCAGGGACAAGGTTGTCTATGACAGGATGATAATTTCCTTTAAACGACTGGACTTTTGAAACCCTGAATTAGAAATTTGACACATTTTCAGGAATTTAAAAATAAGGTTAATGTTCTTAAATTCTGGAGTGTCTTGTCACTTTTAAATTTAAGATGTTATTGTTGAAACTCTTAATGAAACTTGAAATTAGAAGAATTAGACAAATTTCTAGAAGCAATCTTTGAAAAATGAAAAAAAATATATACGTAAATGTTAAAAGCATTATAACCTCATGCTAATTAGATTGAAATTAATTCTGCCTGTTTTTGTTCTTGTGGAAAATAAACCTTTTTGAAAGAAACTATGATATTTACAAAACCATGGATTTAAATCATTGCATGTTGTTCCCTTTTACTGTAAACTTAATAATGAAGTAAGACCTTCTCTGCTCTGTTCCCGTGTGCTTCTTTCTCATCAAACAGGCATAGGCTCAGGAATGTTAACAATTCAAATATTCCATTACCAGGACAAGAAGCTATAATTAGCAAATATTCGTTATTTTCCTATCAGTCATTTGT
Source organism: Mastomys natalensis (assembly GCA_021653895.1). Lineage (NCBI taxonomy): Eukaryota > Metazoa > Chordata > Mammalia > Rodentia > Muridae > Mastomys > Mastomys natalensis. The sequence goes on from JAJTUV010001053.1 coordinate 1,294,717, forward strand.
GTTTCAAACCTAGAGCACATATTCTCAAATATACAAAGCAAAACAAGTAAACTTAAATGAATGCTCGACTTCTAAATATAGTCTGTGAGGGTTGCTTATATGGTTAAAATCTTAGCCTATGTAAAGTTTTTACATGGATACAGACAATACGTATTTAATGCAATAGGAGTCTTTACTACATGAAGAAATGATTTATGACAATCCTGCAATTGTATAGTTTTTTTTGTATAATTGCAAAAATTGAATCACATTTATGTTTTACCTATAGAGCTTGATTTGATCTATAATATCATTAAACCATGTCTTTCTCAGTGCTTTCTTAGTCTGGTTTGAACCTGTGCCAGCCTTGCATTTTACGTCACAGTACCTGTAAGTTCATATGTGTATCAGTCCTACTACCTCATATACATCTTTCTACCTCCTCCTCATAAATCCCTGAGCCGTAAGTGGAGACAGTTGATGAAAGAGACCATCTCTTACCATTTAGTATTTAATCCGAAGTCTCTAACTCTCAGCACACTACCCATTGTGGATCTCTGAGTTATTTCCCATCTACTGCAATAAAATGCTCCTAAGATGAGGGCTGAATGATATACTGATTGATGTGTATAGCGATATAGTCATTCCACTGCTGTGTTCTTTCAGTGGAATAATAGTAATAGGTGTCTCCATAGGAAACTATTCAGCTTCAGATTCTTGGCCACTTGAGTAATGTCAGGTTACTCCTATAATATTGGAAAAAGCAAACACTTGTTTAATGATGGCCATTGTTAATGACTATTAAATTGGAGTTAATTAAACTAAACTAAAGAAAAATTCAATTCTAACAGAGAATAACTGTAATTTATATTGCTTAAGGAAGAAATGGCCATAGGTAGGAGACATTATGTTTTCCTTAATTCAAGCCTGGGTGGACAGTCTGTTTTTGTTTTTGTTGGGTCTTTTTGTTTGTTTGTTTGTTTTTTTCCTCTAGCCTCCTTTGTCATAATCATGAATTTAAGTTTGGGAGCTAAGGCTGCAGCCACAATTAGAGTTTTAAAATACTGATTTGATTTAAAATGATAGAAACTGTCACGCATTAGGAAGGCTTCTGTCTTCAAGCTACTTTTAGGTTAAAAGTCATATAAATAAGTGAGCTCATGAAACAGTCTCCTATAGGAGCAGAGGCAAGACTCTTGGCTATTATACTGATAGACTAGAGAGAGTAATTGGTATCAGAACTAAATTAGAAAACTGTTCTCTTTTTCTTTCTCCTATTATGGGGCTAACAATGCTGTTTCCAAGTTCGGTAACTATTTATAAAATATTTCCCATTACAAACTTTGTGCATCAGATATAGTCACTGAATACATATATAGATATATCAAAAGCTAATTTTCTTAAAAAATGAGATAAAGGATTTTAGTATTTAATCTTTACATATATTAAGTATTTCCTGCATTTACAATGAAATCATTCATTTATAGAACTTGGGAAGAGATGTATCAGACTAAGCACCAACTAGTTCTTATATATGACTTTAGTGTTTTATGTTAGAAAAAAGATATATATATGTATATGCATATATACACAATGTCAATAAATATGTGACATAAGAATTTTCTCAAAAATTAAAAGTAGTGTTATTAAAATTGTCATTTCATATAACTTACAGAATTATTTTTTGCTACTGTTGTTAAGTACAAACTGGTTTTAACATGAAAACCCTAGATGTTGGTTAAAGCTACAAGATTTAGTTAGATAATTAGCATTTTGAAATACTTAATGGAATAGCTAGATTTAGTGAAGCTGAAGGTCCTGTTCTACTTGCTTATGATTCACAATGCATAAGAAATTACTGGCATACTTGGTATATATTTGTATTACATATTTAAATCCTGAAAGAAAAGATTTTGGGACTCATAGAGATATCTTAGTGGTTAAAAACACTTGCAGAAAGTAGAATATAGTGTTAAATCCACAAAGGTAATAGCTTACAACAGTTTTATAACTCCAGTTCCAGATGTCCGACCCTGACTTCTGGCACATGCTGATGCTAGTGTAAATGCTTATCACACACACATACATATATGTATAGCTAAAATAAAATTACATTTTTAAAATAAGTGTTGACTTTTATGAAATTCTCAATCATTTCATATAAAAATTACTCATCAAAGAAAACCTAATAGTAATTTAGGGTTTTAATTGCTTTAAAGAGAATGAACTATATTTTTTAAATAATTAATGACAATGAAGTATTGGTAATATGAGTTAGAAGATTAAGACTCTTAGTGCCATATTTGACAAATTAAGTTCCATTCCTAGGTTCTATGTATAGGAATTAGGTAATAAATTCCAGAAAATTGTTAAATTGTTTCTGTTTTCCCAGGCCATTTTACATACACACACACACAAACACACAAGCACACAAACCGCACAGACATACATAAAAAAACAAAACCAAAAAAAGCCAAATGAATGAAGAATTTTTAAGGACAAAGTGATACAGAACAGTTAGTTATTTTGATTTTACAAATTTGTTTAAACCAAATAACAATATTTCAAGTTTACAGAAATTATTTAAAGTCTAGAAAGAAATAAGTTTAGGGATAATTATGGATTCTGAGAATGGGATTGTATTAGTAACCGATAATGCCTAGTAAAATATAAACTTGTTTACTTAAGTACATTTATCCTAGCCCATCCTTTCTTTATCTTATGGCTGGGAGACAGTCATTCAATACATAATATACTTATGGATGTTAAGGTATACAATGAACAGCTATGCTAATCCTCCCTCTCACATTCTAGGGTACAAAAGGGGCTGAGCATAAAACAAAACTAGCTCAGTGTTCAGAAATATATATTAAAATATGTTCTGTGGACTTGAGTGGGAGTAAAACCACTGACTTGATGATAAATTGATTACTTAAAATATTGCTACCAAAGCTTGCACTTGTTAATATATTTTTCATAGATTCTATACTTCTTCAAATTCAAAATCTAAGTCATTGACAACTCATTGAAATAATTTAGACAATAAGGGCTTTAAACTCCCGTGTTCACTTGGAAATCAATGACCAACTATTTAAAAATTATAAACATTTTTTCTATGAAAATATTTTAAAACCATTGTGGTTTTCTTTTTGCTACCATGATAAATCCTATGACCAAAAGCAACTTGGAGGAAAAGTTTATTTCAATTTACACCTCCATCATGGTCCTGTCACTGAGTGAAGCCAGACAGAAACTTTGAGGCATTGAAGCAAAGACATGATCAAGTCACTTACTGGCTCAACTGCTCTTGCTTGATCAGCTACCTTTCTTATGGAATTCAGCTCCATCAGCCTAGAGATGGCACCACCTACAATGAGTGGAGCCCTTATACACCAATGAGAAATTAAGAAAATGTCCCACAGACATCTCCACAAGCCAATATGATGAAGGGATTTGTCAACTGAGCTTTTATCTTGTCAGATGACTGTTTTTCTGTTTTACGCAAATTGACAAAAACTAATGAACCTACTATAGTCAGAATCCGATTTAAATAATTCAAGGCAATATTTGGAAAACATTGGTACCCTGTTGTGGCTATATGACAGACTTAGTGCTAAAGATAATTAATAGAGGAAGAAACTGAACTTGAGAGGGGTTAAGTCATTTTATTGTAGTCAGATAGTCAATGTTTCGTAACCAAGATTAGAAATTTCTCAACCTTCAAAGTCCTAAGATTTTGTACCTCATGATCCTGATTGCAAACTTAGATAATGTTTTATTGCTATAATTGATCTTAAAGTTATGTATTCTAACTTTCTTGCCAATTCATATATCATCTAGCAACAATATCCAATCTGAATCCCAGAATCTTTCTGTTTTACTGTTATATGGAGCAAAGATATATTTTAAAAGAACTTCTAACCACAGTGATCCTGGATAAATCCATTAAACCGTTAGTCATATAATGTTTATCTTAATATTCATAATTTTGACCATTTGCAATACAGAAAGATGTTTTTAATTAAAAATCCAGACCCCTCCACTTATGATAAAATTATTGTAGTAAATTAGTAGTAAGTTGAAAATTTAAGTCTAAGGCACATTTCACACATGTAATATTATTCCAAGGGTCTGAGTCTGAACATGTCTAGTTCAATTGGGTTCAGACATTTAACCTAAAATTAACCAAGCATTATTCAAATCAGAATCTGTTTTATTAAATAGTGATATGGAATGATGCAGATTTGTACTTATAGATATGCACGATATAAACATGAACATACTACTTAGTAACATTGTTAACATAGCATAGACCATTGATTGTTATCCTCATGATTTACAATGGACTGGGAACATTGACTGCATCTAGTTAGTTTATAAATATATCAGAATACAATAAAGGATATATGATGTCTATTTGATTCATATTGCTCTGATACCATCTTAATATTCAAAAATCACTGTGGAACCTCTTAACTAGAAACTGTTTATGACACTAAAAATCTGTGATTTGAGATCACTTAGCTGTAGCAGCCTTTTCTGCTCTGTGTGAATCTCAGACATGTGTTTTAGATAAAGAATGTTGCCAAACCAGCAGCGGACTCAGACAGATACAGACATCCAGAGCCAAACAGTGGATGGAGCTTGAGGACTCTTATAGAAGAATAGGTGGAAGGATTGTGGGCCCTAAGGAGATAGGAACTGCACAGGAAGATCAACAGAGTAAACCAACCTGAACCCTTGGAGCTCTCAGAGACTGAATCACCAACCGTGGAGCATACCTAGTCTACACAGATATAGCTCCATGGGCTGGACCTAGGCCTCCCTGCACATATGTTGCAAATGTGCAGCTTGGTTTTCATGTAGGTCTCAAACATCTGGAGTGGAGGCTATCCCAAAACATGCAGCCTGTATATGGGGAATGGTCTTCTAGCTGGGTGCCTCATCTGGCCTCAATGGGAGAAGGAAGCACCTAGCCTCTCAGAGACTTAAAGTGGCAGGGTGGGGGATACAGGAGGAGGGGGTACTCAGAAAACAAGAAATGGGGAAGGATTGTGGGAGGGGTGACTGGGACGGGTTATAAAGTGAATAAGCAAAAAAATAAAATTAAAAAGAAAAGAAAAGGAAAAAAAAAGAATGTTGCCAAAAGATGTGTGTTACAAGACTAATATCTAGCCTGACACTGCTGGTAAATGGTAGAACTCAGAGATGTGTGGCTTACAGGAAGTTCTATTGGAGAGTATAGTTGCACTCTGATTCACCTTTCTTTATATCTTTTAATTCTTGGCCATGAACTGAGACGTTTTTCTCTCTCAGGTGCTTCCTCCTGTGATGTACTGCCTAGCTAGTGGTCCAGAGCAATAAAGCCACCAATCACATATAGGGTTCATTAAGACTCTAAGAGACAAAACAAGTCTTATATTTTATAAATTGTCTATCTCATATATTCATTACAGCGACAGCTAAATATAACATTGAGGTGGCTGGGTGTTTTGGGAATTTTTTCAGCTCAGTTTGTTTTATGATAGTATTGATAACGAAAGTTGACGAATTGTTTCAATTCTGTTATGATTTATGAATAAAAGGATTTGGTTGTGTTTATTATTATAGTGGAAATTATATATATTATTATAGTGGAAGTATTTATTTTATACCTTTTCTAAGGATTGGAAAATAGATGTATTAGTATTTCAATATCATATTGAGTAGAATGAAAAACATGATTTGTTCACTTTTTGCAATATATATAATATATATAATACATATATATATATATGACCCATGTAACAATTTACTGTAATAGACACATGCATTTTGAATATTGAGAAATGTAGAGATGCAAAAAAAAACCTGTTAAGGATTCCAGCTAAAAGTAGCTGACCTGATATTGGCCTCAATTCTGTCTGTACTTGGATGTACAATACTGAGAAAATGTTTTACTTGTGTACAAAAGGAATTCTAAATAAAAATATCTTAAAAATTTGATAAGAGATAGAAGAAATAAGAAAACTGTTAGTAGAATTACAAGGAAGAAACTTTGGTTATAATAAAAGATCTTAAGTCTATATATTCAACATTCCATAATTTCATTTCATATAAAATTACAATTATTTTTAAGGAGTCCTATCAAATGAAGAAAGTAAATGATTGGTTATAATGATGAAACCTGGTTTAATAGGTCAGATGTTATGGTAAAGAAAGAAAATATTAGGAATGAAAAGTTGAAGTCTTAGCTTTGTGTCTTGACAGTAACATTATAAAGACCTATGAATGTAGAATAAAGAATATGGTAATAGAGAGATGGTGGTAATAGAGAGATGGCTCAGCATTTAATAGCACTTGCTCTTCCGGATCACTTTGATTTGATCCATTGCACCCACATTGCAACACCCAAAGATCTATAACTTCTGTTCTAAGGAATCCATGACATCTGATCTCTGGGTACATTGTGTGCACTGTGTCTACAAACATATGTAAGTCAAACACCTACACATATAGAAGTAAAAAATGAACCTCATGAAAATATTATAACAATCTACAAATGTTCCTAATTGATTACCATTAAAGAGTTACTACAGACAATGTGGCTAAATTGAGATACAGTTCATGCTTCCATCACAGCAGATAAATTACAGTGGTGACACTGAGACCTGTAACATTTAAAAAAGAAAAAGTAAAAAATAATAAGAAAAAAAATAAAGTTATTACAGAGATAAAATCTTGATGTTAAATGTAACAAAGTAAAATACACCAGGACAATTGGTTCTGACTATTAATGAGAAAATATGTGGGCTAATAATTCATAGAGAGAAAAAATTAAAAGAAACTATTATTAAAGTATATTAATTTACTGCTATCTCACTGCTTCAGAAAAATTACAGGGGAATTCTGCTCATTAAACTTCTGAGCCACCATAGCAAATTATAATGAGTTGCTTATTAAATTACCAATTTTCTGTAACTGGTATGATTCATCAATTTCTCTTTTATTCTTAGTTTTCAGATTAATATCTAAAAGCACAAATTGCTTGACATGGCTCTTCAGTCAAACTTGCTGTTATTAAGTGTTCACAGCCACTAAAGCATTTCACATAACTGATTGAATAGATTTTTTTTCCAACTGATGTCCACAAAGCCTTCAGAAATTCACGTAGATTTATATTTGTGAAGAAGCCCATGCCATTATTTACTTACTCAATATGCACTAATTGCCTTCTGTGTATCAGACTAGAACAGAGATATATCCTTTGTAGAGAGTCAATAGAGTACATCTGATATCATTAGGTATATAAAGAATAATTCTGCAGCATTTGGAGGTGGAGAGTGTTGCAGATAATATTTTTAGACTGCATAGAGAGCACTGTCTCTCACATGGTACATTGCTTGAGAAGGGTTCCCAGAAAAGACCCAATTACCATAACATCTCCAATAAACCACCCATGGGAAGATATGAGCAAAAATAAAGGCTAAATAAGCTTAATTTTCAGACTTTAGCTGAGTATCAGCCTTGCCATAGGGAAATAACGTTAGATAGTGGGAGATCAAATAAACAGTATACTCAGGTTCAAGACATGTAGAGATATATGGCTCAAAATAAGTATCTTGCATTGAGTTTTGATTCTAATAAGAGCATATAGAATGTTTGTATTGGTACATCTATATGATCTAATAGACCTTTAAAGATCTATATTGATGGTTTGCAAAGTAGACCTTTATGCGTTATAACGTTATTACAGCAGACAAGGGGGAAATGATATATAACTGCTAAAAGATGCTAGTGGCAGAGGATCTAATTATGTTAAAGTTATTCAGATTGTAGATGTAAAACACACACACAACACACCACACACACGAATGCAGGCATGTGCACGCACATGTTTCAGAATACTTCACTAAAGCCACTGGGACAAACAATGACACTCTTTGTTAAGACAAAGAACAGTCACAGGATTTGGTATTTGGCAGTTGAAGAAATATTCTGAATATTGGTTTGAGTTCCCCTTAGTTACTCATTTAGAAATGTCATGTTTGGGGATCAGAAAGTACAGCAGCAGACTGGAGAAAATCATGATGCTAGAGACATCATTATTCAAAATCACTAAATCATGGAGTCAACCTGTGTTTGTCAATGGATGGAATGACTGAAATGTGGCATATACATAATGGCATAATACTCTGCCATATGACATGATGCAATCCTCTCATTTGTGATATGCTAAACTGGCTAATATTGTTTTAACCTGTACATAGGAAGGCAAGTATTATATGATTTCACTCATGTATGGAATCTAAAAGGTTGACTCACTGAATGTAAATGAAAATAGAACAGAAAAGAATGTAAACAAGACTAGAATAGGTGAGAAAAGATAATTGATTCCCACAGAGAGAAAAAGAGAGGATTTTGTTTATAAATTCAATATGAACTATTATGACTGCATTAGAGGAATAATGTCTAATACTCTAATGTACCACAAGGTGGATTATGGTTAACACAATTTTATGATATATTTTGAAATAATTAAAATAATGACTTTAAGTATTCACATCACAAAAATATGTTTTTGATGTGAGAGGTCAAATATTCAATATAGTCTGATATACAATATGTAAGACTAACACATCACATTCTATGTTATAAAATGTATATTTGTTATTAAAATAAATTTAGGAAGGCAGAAATAAATGGGAGGAGGCATATGGGGATAATATAAATTTACCTATTATGATTTTTTTTATAAAGAATAAATATTTCTTGTAAATAGCTTGAGTGTAAAAGGGAAGAAACATGATCATTTAAGATAGTACAAGTTTATTAAAGACTGAGTGAGGAGATAGGACTGGGTAAGCTGTCCCACACCGAAGCTCATGTTTACAGACTCACTGTAGTATCTACAGTCTACTGGTTGCAGTGATGGGTGTCATAGTAGCAACTGAGAAACACTCTGTTTTGACTGTGGTTTATTTTATTGTTTGTTTGTGTGTTTGTCTGTTTGCTTCCTGGGAAAATAAGAAAATAAATAGTTTAATAAACATGAAGTAGAAACTGGAAGATTGGGTTATATGGATTCGTTCACCTAGAGTATGGGCTTAATCTACAAAAGTATAGTAGGATTATTGGCAGCAGAACTGGTTTATGGGAATTGTAGTGCTAAGTTTAAAGTGATGACACTCAGTGTGGTATTTCTCCTCCCCTCATTTATCTGTGCAAGACAAGGCAGGGTGACCCAGTGAAGCAAATGTGACATATCATTTTAGATAGGTACTTAAAATGTTTGTGGGAGGCAGTATATTGATTTTTGTAGTCAGAATGTTTGCATTACTTTTGCCAAGGAAAGCATTGTCTGTTCAGTCTTAAGATTTGGAGGTAATTTCTTCCCAAATGGTTCATAATGATACAAAAAGAGAGCTAAAAGCTTGAACTCCGCAAGGAGGGTTCAACGTTTGCACAGTTTCACATAGCAATTACCTTTGGTGATGTGTCTTTCTTATAACATTTAATGTTCATTCAATTTTCCATTGTCTTTTACTTGATGAAAAACCCCTATATGAAATTTTGTCCTGAGTAACTTATGCCTGTGTCTTGTCCATTTATGGCTTTTGTGTCCCTACTGTCCTTTCCTATAATTTTATTACTCGATTAAATTTAAATGTTTAAAGTAAAAGAATTAAATTTGAAGTTAAGTATATAAAATATAGATGAAGTAAGGAATTAACTGTGCATTCCTTTAATTCCCTTTATCATACTGCCTATTAGTTATCTATGAGTCCTCTCTCAACAATTTCTTTTTCTTGATAGTTATCATTTTTTTCCAAATCCATTCTATTCCCTAGTCTTTGAAAAGATTTACTTCTGAATATTGACCTTGATGTTTACAATCATCCTTTAATTTAAAGGTGTTAGTTTTTTTTTTTTAAATCAAGTTGTTTTGTGAATATTACCATATTCAATAAAATTTAAATATCTACTTATTGTTCTGTAGACATTCCAACAGCTTATAGCTGGACAAAAAAGAGATTGTCTGAAGAATAAGTATTTCCTCAATAAATTAATATATTATTAAATTAAATGGTTAATAGCTACTACTTAGCTTTTAACTAAGATTAAATTTGAAATGACATGAGACAAAGTAATAATTTATACTTATTACATAAAATTTACTGTGAATTTGAGTATTTGAGAGTATAACTTTAATCTTCCTGATAAAACTACTACAAGCTACTAAAAATGCTATTAGGCCTGTTTGCAGATAAAGAAACTGAGGGTTGTTGAACAAAAATGGTAAGCTCATCAAAGCTATGAAGTATATTACATGACTTCTCTCTCTTTCTCTCTCTCTCTCTCTCTCTCTCTCTCTCTCTCTCTCTCTCTCTCTCTGTCTCTCTCTCTGTGTGTGTGTGTGTGTGTGTGTGTGTGTGTGTCTGTTTAACACTATACCCATCTATACTCTACTCATTTGTCCCAGGATTCTGTAACAGTTGATTACACAAGGAGAATATTACACCTAAACTTGATTAATCTAGATAATTATCCTAGTTCTGTTACTATTGTGATAAAGACCATGTCCAACCACAACTTAGGAAGGAAAGGGGAAAGGATTATGTACCTTACAGGTTACACTCCATCCATTGAGGGAACTTAGGGTAGAAGCTGTAGGCAAGAACCTAGACACAAAATATGGAGATAACATGGAAGAATGCTGATTACTGGCCAGCTCATCCTGCGTTCTCAGAACTCAAAGATCTGCCCAGGCATAGCACTTCCTTAAATGAGCTGCATCCTTCTATATCAATTATTAATTAAGAAAATCCCTCTTGGGTTTGCCTATAGGCAAGAAAAAAAAAAGGCAGTTGACAAAAAAGTAACCAGAACAACAATGTAAACAGATGAGAAATTCAGCAATATCTAATATTATATATATACATATATCTTCTAGCATAAAAAGAAGAAACTGAAAAAATTGTGCACATATATATTATATATGCATGTGTATGTTGTATATGATGTATGTGATGTATATGATGTACACGATGTATATGCACATACACGTGCACATGTATATAGCAAATGTTACTCATTGGTTTTCAGTCACTTATTTAAAAGGGAGAAGAAGTGTTCTCACCTCTTCACTCATATAAACAAAGGCTTAAAGATGATACATAATTGTTAGAAGGTCCCCTTTCCTTTTCTTCCTTCTGAACACTTGTTATGTCATGTTATTTAATCTGTCTCCAATGTATGCATATTCCTTGACAATTTTTGGGTTCAGCATCCACTCTTTCAAGTTTTTCCAGATTCCTTAACTGACCTGCCTTTGTTTACTTCTCCACCCCAGGTGAAGGTGAATGGCTGTGATTATACAGAAACTGTCATGTTTGGTGCTCATTTTGTCTCATTTTCTTCAAATATTAGGCCAGTTTCATTTCTACATCTTTGCCCAGTCAGTAGCTTGTTTCATTACGGAGACCAGTTGTTGGGCTAAGTGCCTTGAAAGTTATGCTCCACCTCCTGGAGGTCGTCAGGAGTAATTTCATCTGGGAGCAAACTGTATCATGTTCGTAGGCCTAAAACTCAAGTACCATGGTTTTACTTTCAGTAAGTAACGGACCACATCTACATTTCGTTTGACCTTTCAGAAGATGATTACATGAATCTGGAGTGGTCATTAACTAGGAAAGGATACTTTCAGGCTTCATAGCTATTTATTGGAAAAGGTTATATGGCAAAATGTGAAATATTGTCCTTTTAAAATGAAAACAATTCTCAGAAGCAGATTGAACATTCAAGGGATACTCAGTAGCAGAAATGTGAATGTGTGTGTGTGTGTGTGTGTGTGTGTGTGCATGGTATTTGTGTGCATTTGTGTATAATGGAAAAAAAGCAGAGTGCTTGACAAAGTAATAAGGTAGAAAATTATTTTTATTGGTTATTTTATTTATTTACATTTCAAATATTATCATCCTTCCTGGTTTCCCCTCCACAAACCCCCATCCCATCCCTCTCCCCCTGCTTTTAAGAAGGTGCTCCCCCACCCACCCACTCCTGCCTCAGTGCCCTAGTATTCCCTATGCTGGGGCATAGACCCTCCACAGGACCAATGGCCTCCCTCCCATTGATGCCAGATAAGGCAATCCTCTGTTACAGATGCACCTGGAGCCATGGGTCCCTCCATGTGTACTCTTTTGTTGGTGGTCCAATCCCTGGGCGCTCCAGGGTTATCTGTCCGGTTGACACTGTTGCTCCCCTTATGGGGCTGCAAATCCCCTCAGCTCCTTCAGACCTTCCCCTAACTCCTCCACTGTGGTCCCCATGCCCAGTCATATGGTTTGTTGAAAGCATCTGCTTCTGTATTGGTCAGGTTCTAGCAGAACTTCTCAGGTGACAGCCGTACCAGGCTCTTGTCAGCAATCACTTCTTGGCATCAACAATAGTGTCTGGGTTTGATGTGAGTAAATGGGATGGATCCCTAGGTGGCGCAGTCTCTGCATGGCCTTTCCTTTAGTCTCTGCTCCACTCTTTGTCCCTGTATTTCCTTTAAACAGGAGCAATTCTGCATTAAAATTTTGAGAAGGGTGGGTTGCCCCATCCCTCAACCCGGGGACTGTATCTAACTTCTGGATATGGTCTCTACAGGTTCTCTCTCCCTTTTGTTGGGTATTTCAGCTAATCTCATCCCCATTGGGCCCTGGGAGCCTCTTGCTTTCCTTCTATCTGGCACTACCTAGTGGCTATCCCCAGTTCCCCGTCTTCCACTGCTACACACCTCTGTTCAATTTTCTAACCCTCTGTACTTCTCCCAGTCTCCTCACACATCTGATTGTGGCCCCCTTTTTCTGTCCCCCACCTCTCTCCTTCCCAGGTCCCTCCCTCCCTCTACCTTCTATGATTATTTTGTTCCCTCATATAAGTAGGACTGAAGCATCCACACTTTGGTCTTCCTTCTTAAAAAGAACAGATATTGAGGAATACTGGAGTGAGATGGAAAGAGACAGTTGTACTAAATGTAAAATACAGTCTTTAAAGTAAAACTTTTGTAGGCAAAGCTATATAAGATAATGTAATATTTGGAGTGAGAAACCCAGCACTAGTTTTATAAAAGATGGAGATAATTGACCATGAGAAAGTAGAGAATTCTTAGTCATGTTCCAGGTACTATCATAGGTAAGTGCTGAACAAGAAACAAGGTAAAAAGAAAGATCGAAGCTAAATATTAAATTCACTAAACAATCATATACTCATTAGAATCCAGATACACATACTTCTTAACTGCAGAGATTATACCAAGTGTGCTTATTAGCATTTAGCCTATGGGTTGAGAATAAATTAATGCAATAAATAGTAATATACTAAATTTAGAGCCTTTGGCTTGTTTGAAATAAAGGGTCTTAAACATAAGCTAAACAAGGATAACACCAGGAGACATGTCACAGTGGATGGGCTGGAGAGGAGCTAATGAGGCCTTGCCCTACAAGAAGAAATATGAGCAACTAAGGACTGCAAATAGTGGGAGAAATAGTCTTCCCCAAGAGAAAGCTTGTCAATTGCTTATTCAATACCACATGGTCACCCCTGAAAACATACATGTAACATTACCCAGACTGAACAAATTATATTTAGAAATGTATATCTATATAGATATATTCATGCCACCACAACTAATAAAAAACGAGGCCATAGATTTGAAAGATACTAATGGGGGGTATATAGGAGGGTTTAGAGGGAAGAATGGAAGAGAGGATTGTAATTATGTAGTAATCCAAAATAAAAGAAAGGAAATAAAATCAATTAACTATTTCATATTTTCGGCAGCCATATGAGCTACATATGATGACTTTCATCTTCATGTCAACCTGGGAAAAGAGGCCTAGAAAGATTGCCAAAACCACATCTAGTGTGTAGCAAAGTGAAATTTGAATTCTAGAGTACTCTCTGCTAACCAAACTGTAACCTGGCAAATGGTAGAACTAGTGACGTACATCTGTGACTTATCTAATTAGCTTAATTTATTATATAAAGGGGGATAGATAGTATTTTAATATTGTATTTATTATAAATATTGGATAAACTCCTAAATATTCTGGGTCTTTATCCATTTCTACTTTAAGATTATAGAAGGCATATAATCTTAAAGTATTTTTAAAATATATTAAAATATCAATAACAAATTGATTTACAATTAATTTACAATGACAAGCTGGATATTATTTCTTGTCTTGTTATTGCCTTCGGAACTTGTTTCTCCTTTAGAATCCACATATCTACAAATATCCCATACTGTTCAATGAAATAAAAGACCATGTATCTATAAGAGATATTCACAATGGAGGAGAAAAATAAGAAAGGGTCTAAGACAGGGTGAATAAAGATCAATTAATAATTATAAACCCTGAAAATAAAATATTGTGAAATAGAAATGGTTGTATTATATATATATATATATATATATATATATATATATATATATATATAAAATCATTAGAATTTTATTTATAGTAACATTTGACCTCTATTACAAATGCAAGCAACATTCTTTTTGCTCTGTAATTATTTCTCCCTGACTTGTGAGCAGAAGAGGTTTTGACAATTTTTTAAGCTCACGAAAGCTAATGCTTTAATGAACAGCTTGTTATCAAATGCCTCTTGCTTTGCTTTGCTTGCAATTCCCAGTTTCCTTCAGACAGAGAAGAATCTTTGTGGAACATGAAAATGTCTTTCATCCTGATAAAGCTTCAATGTGTAAGTCCCCAAAGTTCTCATATTAGGTATTTAATTATCTGTTAATTAAATCACCCAGTTTAGAGAGGCTTTAGTTTAAAAGGATATTAAACGTTTGGTTCACTTTTACAAATGAGATATAGTGTCAACTTCTATGCAACAAAGGATGTAACCATCTAGGAAAATGAGGTTGTCATAGCCATAGAAGGAAGAGGAGGAGGAGGAGGAGGAAGGAGGAGGAAGAGGAGAAGGAGGAGGAGGAGGAGGAGGAGGAGGAGGAGGAGGAGGAGGAGGAGGAGGGAGGAGGAGGAGGAGGAGGAGGGAGAATAAGAACAAGAGAAGAAAGCAAGCACAGCTTGAATATTTGTTTTATCTGCATATACACAAGTGCACGGGTGCTTGCCTTGTGTCCAAAGAGGCCAGAGGAGGGCACTAGTTTCCCTAGAACTGGAGTTAACAACAGTTGTCAGCTACTACTTAACCTAGGTCCTTTGCCAGGACAAGTGCTCTTGACGACTAGTCCATGTCTCTAGCTTCTCAAGAAGTACTTTTGTAAGAACAAAATAAGAATAGAATTGACCTTAACTGTTTTACAATCTACACTTTTAAAATAAATCTATTGAGTCATTTCTGCTTATAAAATCAAGGTAACTATGGTCATTTTTGTTTGTTTTGTTTGTCTGTTTGTTTTTGTCCTGTCTGTGCTTAGTGTTCATGAAGGGTAACCTTTTATTCTTCATCAGTTTTTAGATATAATTTCTCCAAATATGTATATCTTTGAATTAATGTGTTACTCTTCATCAATGGTATTTATGTTTGTCAAAAGTCGGGGGCAGTCATATTATAGCTATCATGCCTGAAATGTTGTCACAGAAGTACAGATTTATGGTACTCGGTTGCTGGTTGCTGAAATCATTTTAATGGATTAATTAGTGTACCCTTAAAACCAAAACCTTGGTTTTTCAAAAGGCAATAAAAGAGCACACATAAAGAATGGCAGAAGTAAAATTTTATAATAGGATACAATTTATTTTTAAACTGTTCTTCAAGCAAGTATAAGGTAAGGTATGCAGTTCTGCAAAGTAGACTGCCCAAAAGGGTGTTTAACATTGATGGGAAAACCTAAAGTGGAGAGTCAAAATAGAAATTTAGGGAAAGTCTTAATTAACCCTATGACATGTTGTATCTTTGTACCCATGTACAGTTTATGCCTCTTCCAGGTTTTGATGTAGGGATCACTATGTAGGATGATGTTTATACTCTCAGTTATCAGTAAGTAATCACTATAACATCTTCATTTAAGTATTAATCATAAATTGTGTCTTTCCACAACTGCTTCTTAAGAAGTGTCAATAGATAGGAAAATGACTTGAATCTACACTTCATAGTACTTTCTTACCTACTGACAGTCTCCTTTAGTAAGGAAAGGAAAGTAATTATGGAATAAGATGTATTGAAGTGACTTCTACCGATTATATATTCTACAAGATAACAATAGCATTGAATGTTTACTTTATCATCAGGAAAAATATCTATCTGCACATATAACAGGGAGCTAATTATTTACTCAATTTAAGTAATTTTGATTTAAAATTTTATTTTTAACCTATTATGTGAAAACTGAAAACATGGATATTATGTATCTTTGGTATATCTCTGTCACTTTTCTCTTCAGTTACCAACAAATATTCCCACCCTATCCTTATCCCAACCAACTTAATGTGTTTTCCTTCCTTCCTTCTTTCTTTCCTTTCTTCCTCCTTTCTTCCCTCCTTCTTCCCTCCTTCTTCCCTTCCTTCCTTCCTTCCTTCCTTCTCTTCCTTCCTTCCTTCCTTCCTTCCTTCCTTCCTTCCTTCTTCCTTCCTTTCTTCTTTTTCTTTTATACCTAATGAATCTGATAACCAGTTCATGTTCATGTGAATGTCAGACCTTCTCTGGGGCAAAACAACATATCTGAGGCCATACATTTAAACAATAGTGACACCCTCTGTCCCAGCCAACATCAACTGTAGGACTCCACAAATACTGGTGGAGTCTCAGTAGAAACACCTTCAACAATGCTGGAAATTGTACTGGGTTGATCTTGTGCAGGTTCTTCGGTGATTGACTTTAGATCTGTGAGTTTGTATGTGCAACAGCCATGTCATGGACAGGTTACATAATTTAGCTTACTTGTTTATGATATATTTCATTGTTCCAGAAATGGATAAGTAGAGAGGCTTTTGGACAGGATTACCACTACCTGCCTCCTATAAAGTTTTATGTCAGATAGGTATGTTCTGAGTGATACACACTCACTTCAGGGAACCCAACTGGCACTAATGTCTTATGGATCAGGACTCAGAATGGTGATTTATTCCTAACTTGAGAAACTGAAGCAAGTTCAGAAAATCAAAGAGCTCAGAAGCTAGGATTCCTTTCTAGGACTGTTCTCTATAAGGAAATAAAATATTTTCCATGATATAGTACTCTCAATCTTTAAAAGTAAGATTTAATTGTTTTCTCCCAAGATGGATATAATAACATTTTCCATAACTTACACATAAATTCTACTTGTTTCTCAGGGTGTAAAAATGAAAATTAATTTTAAATGGCACATAGAACATAAAATCAGAAGAGTAATTTGATGCTTCATTAAAATCATATTATATATAACATTTAAATAGGGTTTCATAGCTATCTGCCCAAACATCATTTCTTCATAGTGAAACTATACAGAATTCATTATATTAGCTTTTTTGGAATGTACCTTATGTTGTTATCTCTATCCATCCTATTGTGCTATACCAGAATAGAGCCTCTCACAATTCCTGTACAACTATGAACTAGTACTCATTGCCTAAACCTTTCCATGTCCTTCTTTACAGTTTTTCAGTTTTAAGACCTAATCTTCTAGACACCACCTAAGGGTGATGTCATGTGTTATTTATCAGTCTGTGCTAGATTACTGCACTTACTGTTTTCCATTTCTACTCCTGTTGTTGAAAATGACACAATTCCACCATTTTTTTTGTGTGTGGTTGAATAGGTTGCTAAAACGTTTGAGTTATTTTCTTCACTCACCATCTGGTAGGCAGTATGCTTGTTCCCATTCCTCAGCCTTGAAAATTGTACTGTGATAAGCATAAAGCACAGTTGTCTCTCCAGCCTACTGAATTATTTGTGTAACTTCTGCCAAGTGCCAATAGAAGCATCACATTGTCTATATTTGAAAGCAAGGAGACCCCTACAGAAAATACTTTTCCGTCATAGTGTACAGATAGATGCTTGTTAAGAATCAGAAGAAAATATGTCTTAATAGTATGCTGAATGCATGATAAAGATGGTTTTAATGTTGAAAAGCCATGACTCAAAGTCAGTTTTCTCCACAGCTGCTACTGACACACAGGTGCATGTGTTGAGTACATCTTGCATATATTTTCACAGGAAATCGTTATTTCGTATTACTTTTATATACCAATTAACATTAATTTTACAGATTTTGTAATTATACTTTGAATCTTTTTAGTTTTAGTCTTTGATAACAAGTCAAACATTCTTAAAATTCAAAAGTATTATTTGAGTATTCTTCTCACTAGTATTGTTCAGATCAAGACTGTTCACTTGTTCTTCCATTCATTCAAGATGACCAAGTGATATTTAAATGATGACAAGTAGTATTTATTTAAGTTTTGCATTAAACACATTAATAAACATTTGTGATGTGTGTGTATGCTTATGTGATAAATTGATGATGTTCATACTCCTTCTTCTATTTCTGGTCTATTCACCCAGTCCCTGCTAATGCATCATTAGCTTTTGAGTTGATTTGATTTCCTTTCATTTGAATTATGACAGAGACCATGAAGCACTAATCGTTCTGAGCTTAACCTGTTTTACTTAGCATGGTGTCTTCCAGTTTCATTCATTTTATTAGAAATGAGTTGATTTAATTTTGTGGTTAATAATGCTCTGCTGTGTGTTTTTAACATTTTACTTATCAGTTTCATTCATCTGCCTATAGGTCAATAAATAGGCTAACATTTATCTTGAGTATTTTGACTAGTTCTATTATAAAAGTAGGCATAGAAATATTTTTTGTATGTTGGCTTCTCTTTTTTGACTATTATCAACAAAAGAGAGCTATATATTAAAATCATTCTGATTTTAGGATTATTTTGGCCACTGTGGTTTGCCTTGTTTTGGTTTTATGTCAGTAAAACTATTCTCAAATGCATTCTCTTAATTTAGTTAGCTTCCTAAGTGATAGGGCTAAAGTGTTCCACAATTTTATGAGGCCAGCTCTCATTTTTTCTATTCTTTATATAGTTTCCATAATTATTTATAATTTTCATAGCCACTATAATATCATATACTCATTACAAGTTTATAATATTTTTGTCTCCAATTCTTTATCAAAATGTACTTACTGTGTTTATAATTCACATTGTTAATATGGTAAAATGGTATCATCGTGATTTTTGTTTTTCCATTGGCTTCAAATTTTGTCATTTTCCATTGTACTATTTTGTGGCCATTTGTACTTATTTTCAGATAATTTAATTTAGCTTTGTGCAGTGGCAGTGTCGTACCCAATTAGGTTTATCCGAGGCACGATTATTGCTAATTGAAAATTTTCCCAGATAATTTAATTTGTTATTTTTAAAAACATGGGCTGCAGAGATGGCTCACTGGTTAAGAGCACTGACTGCTCTTCTAAGAGGTCCTGAATTCATTTCCCAGCATCCACACGGTGGGCCCACAACCATCTGTAATGGGATCTGATGCCCTCTTCTGGTATGAAGACAGCTATTGTGTGTCATATACGTAAAGTAAATAAATGTTTAAAAACTTGGTTAGTTGCTTATGCGATGTTGTTTGAATTTTTATATAAATTCTGAACATTAATCTTACATTAGATGAATAGCAGGCAGAGACTTTTTCTATCAGTTTGGAGTGTCTCCATTATTGAAAGGGAAGGCATTGTGTAACATAGGAACTCATGTTTGGTAGAGTGATGCAAATGAGCAGAATATGTGAGTTCAGGTTATATAAAAAAGAAACATATGAAAGACTACTAGTATATGTAAGAATAGTAATACTGATGACTTCCTTTTTAAACATATTTTTTCATACACTATAGGTTGTTTACTAAGTTTATTATATAATACTTTGATATTATGAAATATTATGCATATAGTCATCCATTAAATTTGAAGCCACTCTAAGCAAAGAAATTACTTCAATATTTTTTGTATTTATTTATCTTTTTATATTAACTTTTTAGCAGTCCAGTCGTTGCCCCCTCCCAGTTCTGCCGCCTACAATTCCTCATCTCATTCTCCTCCATAAGCTGCTGATCTCTGTGGTTGAATTAGAAAAAGGCTGGAAGAAGCTGAGGAGGAGGGCAACCCATGGGAAGACAGCAGTCTCAACTAACCCAGACCCTGAGATCTTCAGACACTGGCACCAACCAAGCAGCATATGCCAGCTGGTTCAAGTCCTGCTCCCCCCCCCCCCCACCGCTCCTCACATCCCTCATCTCTAGCAGAGGACTGCCTGGTCTAGACTCAGTAGAAGAAGATGCACCTGATCCTCAAGAAACTTGAGGCCCCAGGGAGTGGGGAGGCCTGGCGGGGGTGTGGTGGGGGTATAGAACAGCCTTCAATATTGTTCATAGCACAGGTAGACCGTTTTCTGGATTAGCTGATGCATCCTGCATATACACTCATTCTCAGCCTTTGAGAAGCTCAGAGACTTTAAAGGAGATTAACATTCACCAGTTTCTTAGAGGCTCAGATTTCATTCTCAACTACTCTCTCACACATTTCTTCCTTAAATTAGTGAAGTTCTCAGAATTAACCAATAAGCTTTCTTTTTCGGTGATTGGTAACTACCAGAGGAACTCAAGCTGGTCTAAATTGTTAGATTGCTCAGCCATATACGGCACATCTATATCACACATCTCAGGGACCAGTGCAGAGGAGGATACATAAAGATTATAAGAGCAAAGATTGGGGCAGATAGGAGTGAAAGCGTCTGCTCAACATGAGAGTAACAAGGTGCTCACCATCCCAAACCGCTAGAGTTGTCACTTGACCACTGCAAGAACAAGCTGGAAAATATTCCAGCATGGAGTGGGAAGGGTTGATAAATCCATATACCTAACTGTGGGGTTTAGGAGAGTTGATAGCATCTTTGGGAGGGACAGACATTTTTTTAATGTTGTGGTCTTTGTAGGTCAACTAAACTTCAGTGGATGGTCCCGCATCCAGGAATATATGGGAGGTTCAAAGGGAATAGACTGCTTATAAAAAGCAAACAAAGAGGGCATCAGGTAGAGAGGTAAGTGATGGAGGTGGGTCTGGGAGGAGTTAGGGAGAGAAGTTATAGGTAAATATGTTCAAAAGCATATTGTGTGAAATTCCAAAGTATTAATAAAATTATTTTTCTAAAATTAATAAAAATATTTTAAAAGAATGACAGCACAAGGTTTAAAAATTAAGTAAAACAAGGAGCTTCATTACAAGAATTAAAGATTGTTTTAAATACGGAAGTAGCAATTAGTGAAAGATACCTTGGGGTGGTCATGTAAGTAAGTTCTCTAGCTATGATATCATTGATTCAAATAATAGAACACTAAAGTTACTTCCGTTCTTAAGAGCATTGTTGAGTATAGCACTTCCAGATTTAACCATTTAATAAGAACACAATATATTTCAATTCCAGCCCCCCGAAGCTTCAAATAATCAATTCATTTTGTTTTATAATTTTATTTTTATTTTATCATTTTAATTTTATAATTTTAACTTTTATCAGGTTTCAGTGAAGTTTCTTGATTAATTCCTTTGTCTGCTTCAATAGGAAGTTAGTAACATAGTCATAAATAACCATTTTTTGTCCATTTTGTGGTATCTTCTGTAACAAGTTACTTCCTTTGAAGAAATCCCTTCTGCTAACACAGGTATGCTCTCTCTTCCTTAGGTCTCGATCCTTACAGTGACAGCAAAGTTGTCACAACACAAACACGACAGCATTAAGTAGTTTCTCATTACAATTTAATTTAAAAACCTGTATAGGGCCAGTTACTTTGATTGAGGAGATGCATTGTGTATGTAATAGAATTCACTAATTCTAAAATTTAATTGTGAAAGAATTTAAAAAAAAATACCCTAGTGAACTTAAAAATTGAAAATATATCTGTTCTTTCTGTGAAATGACTTGCTTTTTTAAAAAAGTTAATAGACATTAGAAATGTTTCTCATGGAGCAACAGTGTAAAATATTTACACTGTATCATCAGATCATATGTATTAGTATTAAACAAATGAGAAATAAAAATGCTTGAATTTTAGCAAGAAAGTTGTATTTTTATTGCTTAAGTGTAAAACAATCAATTGTAAGATTCAATATCAGGAAGTTAATGAAGAATGTGATATTTAAGTTATATTTTATATTAAGATACACTAACATATGCAGTAGCTAATTTGATGACTCTTTAAAATTAAATTTTGCAGCCATCCAGTAAATTTTTCATAACTTGTCATTCCACAGATTCACAATGTCTATACTTTTGTTTTTACCTACCTTGTTGTTAGGTTTTGGCATTCGGAGGTTTCCATTCTTTTCCATGTTTGAGATGTGTGTTAAAATGGTTACTAAAGACTCTTTGGTACCATTCCTTCTCAACCCAACCAAGTGTGTTAAAAATTAAGATTCAGAAAGACATGTGATTTTTCCTACTAGTGCTCAGAAAACCAAAACAGAGTATTTATTTTACATTAAAGCATAAATTAGATTTTTCTTGGTTTATTTTCCAGTTGACATGTAAACTAATGGTATTAGTTATGACATTTTCTAGTGTATTTTTGTCAACATGGTTTATGCAAAAGTATTGTTTGCCCTTATTTGTTCACTTCTCTACTGAACTTTAATTTTTTCCTGTTTCTCTTCTTTCTCAAACACCTCCTATCTGATAGATTTCCAGCATATTTTCATATAAACAAAATGCTCTCTTGTGGGCTGGGGGTCTAATGCTTTTACAACAATCTGTAGAGTAATTTGGAATTTCTTGAAATGTTCGTGAGTATTTGTGCTTGCAGTACTTATTCTTTTGGAATTTTTTTTTTTTTTTAAATAATGACTTCAGTGTTTTTGCTAGTTGAAACTTTTAGTTCTAAAATGAGTGAAGATTGGATCGTAATAACAGTGCTTAGCCCTATTATTCCTTTGCTCCATTTTTAAGCATTAAAAAATACATATTATAAAATTCAAATCATACAACATATTTCTTCATGCTCTATAGTCATAAATTTATCCTATTTGTTATGAGTTTTAAATGTTTCAAAGGATTGTATTTATGTTACCAATGTATTTTAAGTTACTTATTGAAACATTTCCAAATTTAATGAAATAAAGAATTAGTAGATTGTTTAAGTTTGTTGTATAATCACTTTAAACTTATTTACAGAATATTTGTACAAAATTACCCTGTAAGTTGTAGTTCATAAATAGAAACAAAAATGTTGCATTTGCCTGATTTTAGAAAGTAAAACTTATGAAGTATAATTTTATTTAAGTGAGAGCAAAGCCCTGGGAGAGCAGTGATACTTTAGGTTTAGTCTTACATTGAAAGAGGAAACTTCTAAAAACGGCATTTATTGCATTCAAACTGTGATTGTATTTACATATGTTAAAATATATCCATTTTTCAATGTAAAATATGTTTTTGTTTGTAGCATGTTAAGTCTGAAAACTCTGATAACACTATATTAAAATACATACTTGTGATCTCACAAGCAGTCTTACAGAAACACAATGTAATTCAATAACTTTGTTGGGTTTCCTCATTTAAATGTTCTTAGTTTTGCTATATAATAAATCTGCATCTCAAATAAACTATAAAATAAAACAAAAGAATGTAAGAGGACCTAAGTTGTTCATCTTGCAATGCGGATTTTCTTTTAATATCTCAAATATATATTAAACCTGGTTTAATATATGAAGCTAAACCTTTACATAAGGTTATTAGTAAATAATAATTACTCTTCATAATTCTTATTACTTAATTGGTTATGCTCAAACATCCGTACATTCAAATAAAGTTTCCATATAATCAATAAAATATTTTCTTGTGCACATCATTTATTACCTTATCTATTTTGTTCATAGTAATTCCTTTATTGTGGAACAAAATAGTCTGGCAAAAAATTGTTTGAAGATTTTATTTGAAGTCATCTGATGGTACCAATATTAGAAAAATTTATATTTATGTTCAATTAAGATAGTTTAAATGAATTATAAAATAATGACTCTCATGGTATAGTCAAGGTACTGATAACTTCCCCCATTGATTTTCTTAATTGATTAATTTTAACAATTATAAATTATAATTCAATGCACAGGTCAATATATAAACCAAATTTGGGTGTATAAGTAAGTAATTTAATTATAATATAATTTCATTTGCATATTTAACAGATAACAAAGAACTATGACCTAGGCAGATAATTAGAACTAACTCCTCTACACATATTTTTAGTGAAGGCTTTAATAGGTATTGAAAGGACACTGTAATTGACAAGATAGTAAAAAATCATTGCATAGATTTTTGTTTTCAAATAACAAGAGATTTTGTAATGACTTCACATGAGACAGTTTGTGTTAAACTGTTTTACATAAAATAGAGCAAAACATTTAATAAATTTTGGTACTAGTTAGTTTGTCTTAAATTTTAACAATACTTTATTTTGCAATCTTTTAATTGATAAAATGTCATACCTATATTCATATATGCAAATACACACAAACACATACACAATACATAAACACACACAAGCACATATACACAGATATATCCACCAGTACCTTCAAGTAAAAACTATACTTCAATTATGTTACCTCTTATGCAGTAGATATATTAGCTAAAATTGTTAAGTCACTTTAAATCTATTTTTTTAATAATATACTCAAAATGGGAACTTTTTAAACTAAGGAGCAATATTATAATACAATATTATTGATAAATTTGCTTGACATAATTTAAACACTTTAAGATTATTGAATAAGATAGTGAATAATGGAATCACTAAAAATAGCAATAAAATGAGTACTTGTAATGTCAAATCAAATGTCATTGTGAAAATGCTTATGTAAATGTGTTTAAGAAAATTATTTTTAAACAAGATTTATAAATTAGAGTAGAAACTTTGCAAAAGAGTAACATAAATACCCACACACTTAAAATCATTAGTAAAGGAGAAGTTATTTTTCTGTCATTTAAATCATTTCTTAGTCCATGGAAAGTGTTGTAAGATGTGTTTTGATCTTATTCAAATCACCTTGCCAGATCCCTTTTTACCCACTGAATTTTATGCCCTTTAAAAGTATCATCAAGATCAATTTGTGCTGACTAATGTTTTAGAAAAATACCTTACTCCTTGCTTAGCATTGTTTTTGTTTGTTTGCTTGTTTGTTACTTTCTGGTGTTGCCCTATTATAGAGTAAATCAATTTAATTATTTTATATATATAATTACATAACAGCAATGATTTTTTGAAGGCCTTTAGTGTTATTTATTGCTCCCCGTATTCTTTCCTACCTTGCTCTTCAGTCTATATTAACTTTTTCTTTTCCATTATTCATATTTAATCCTGATATGAAAATGTTGCATCTCCCTTCTCTAGAAAGCCTCCCCCAATAGCAAATGGCAGTTAGTGACTTCTAAAGATACTCCAAATGAAACACATATTTGAAGATTCAAAGTTAACCGTCATAAACAAGATAAAGCATTCAAGATGTTCATCTTCCTGAGTCTGGGTTACCTTACTCAGAATGTTATCAGCTCCATTATTCCTATTACTTTCATAATCTATTTTTCCTTAATAGCTTAATACATTACACTGTATAAATATACTAAGCTGGCTATATGCTGGATTGTCCTTCTCTAGACAGAGGCACTAGAACTATTACTCATCCACTCCCTTGATCCGTCTGAGAATAACATGTTCGGATTCTACTTCTGAACACAACTCCTTCCCTCTTCTTCAGGTAGGGATGCTAGACTTAAGGCAACAACTCTATTAGCATACATATGCAAGAGGAAAAGATCTGAGTACCTCTCTGAGATTCATGAAATCTACTTAGCTTGAACTGACCTACTGTATTGATGAAAACTGGAACCTAACCAAAAATCTGACTAATTAGAATAACAGGGGATAGATCTTTAAAGATCTGCTTACCAAAGATAAATAAGATTAAGAAACACTACAAATCACCTTAATCCATATACTTTGTCTCATCTTAAATATACAATTATAATAATAAAACAATGAGTTTCCATTACAAGTTAGCACTTCCAAGATAACATCCCCTGAGCATAACAACTGAGTTGATTATAGAAAAAGATCTTAAAATAGCAATAATAAGCATGAACAAATAGCTCAAAGACAGTACAGATAAATGCTGTAATTAAGAATGGAAACCAAACAAATGAACAAACAAAACAAAGAAGTGAATGAAATGAAAAAAAGATTTCCAAACAACTTAATATAGAGATATGATCTCTAAAGAACACCAATAAAACAAAAAAATTGCAATGAAAAATTTAGGAAATCAAAACCAAAAATTTTCAGAGAAAAGTCTCATTGATAATTAGATGAAATGGAAGGGAGAACATCTGGAACTGAATATAATTTGAAGAAACTTGATTCCCTTCCTCAAAGAAAATATCAAATCCAAAAAACCAGGTACAAAAAATGCAGGATCTCTGGTACAGTATAAAAAACACTAAAGCTATGAATCATAGGCTTAGAAACAATGCACAAAAGCATCTTCAACAAAAATATAAAAGAAAATTTTCCTAAAGAGATGCCCATCAAGATCCAGAGGGATAGAGAACACCAAAGTAGCATTCCAATATTATGATTGCTGTGATATTTGTATCTGACTATTTTAATGTAGGACAAACTCAGTTGAATTGTAGAAGACATTGCTTGTCTTATTTACAACTAAACCAGCACCAAGTTTATTCAACACTCAATTTAATATGATGACTTAACCCCTTCTCCAGGCTGAGCAGTCATGCCAATGAAGACAGGGACTGAATATTCTTAAAAGTGACCCTCAAGGAGCTACATTCTCATAGGGAATCTTAATGTAATTAGGAATCATGCTATGATTAGCAATAAAGCTAGAACTGAGGATAAGGAAGCTGCTACAATCAATGAAGGTGGTAAAGAGAGCTATTGTGACACGCTATTTGAAATACATTTAAGGATGTAGCAAGGGCGTTCTGAGACGGTCTGAATGGGGAAAATCACACATAAAAGTGTCATAGGAATAAATGATGGTGGGTTTACTCAAGAAAGAATAAGAACAAATATTGAGATGAATGTTAGAAGGAAAGAATGAATGTAATAGAATATAAAGATATAATGAGTCCTATCCTATATAGCTGAATAGTATTTGCAAGGCCCTTGGATTTTATTAGTATTTAATTATTTTAAATGAAATAATTCATTCATTAAAATATTTTAAAGTCGATCTGGTATGATTTTTCCTTTTAATAGGGGCATTTGGATGGATATTGTGTACTCCTATAATGAATAAGTTAATTTTTTAAAAAAGATATTACTTAGTAAATATAGCTATAAATGCAGTGTTTGTGACAATTCCTATCACAAAACTTCATTATGACCTAAAATGAAATTCTACGAAGAATGACCTCCAAAACATATAACACCCATCACCGGGGGCGGGGGGGTTGGCAGGCTGACCTTTTCCAAACAAGTGTGAGAACAGCAGCAACAAATAAGTTGTTTTGTTCTTCTCCTTGGAGACCTTTCCTGCTATAACAGAAACAGTGCTCAAGTTCACACCACGTTCAGCAACAGAAAGTGTAATAGGCACTAACAACAAAATCCCAATGCTGTCTCATAAAGAAAGAGGCCAAAAGGACTTAGGAAATGCTTTGCAGTTAGAAGGAATGTATAGTACAACCCAAATTGTCTCCTTTTACAGATCTTGCTGTTTTGTGAAGTATGCAAGAGGTAATCTGTTGTTTAAAGACAGTTATTAGGGTACATGAGGTAAATGATCATTGAGGAAGCCAACAGATTCATCGCATAATAAAAGGAATGAATCATCTAGACTCGCATTTAGTTAGAAGTGAGCAATCGCTTCCCAAAGCAACTCAATGGATGATCATATCAGAAAAATATGAACATCTATCTTACCTATGCAGAGGGGCATTCTGTGATTTACCATCCCCTAAAAATTTGTCATGCACAGTTTAATATATATCATAAGTCACAACAGTTAAAACAATAGAGTATCTTAACTTAATCATAAAGCATATGTAACTTAAGATACATCAAAAATGTCTAAAATTAAAAAATATGTTTATTTTTGGAATAAACTAATTTTTATAGTTACAACACACTGATCTATCAGAGGATCTGAATTCTAGTTACATAACCATTCAGTGTTCAAAGAATAAATCTCTTCAAAATTTGTACTGTAAGCTTGCATGTATTATCAATGGAATTATCAATTGAATGTCTTTGAAGGTAGAATAAAGAGCTAACATTCAACGCTTGTATTGTGTTATTTTCTTCTAAGTATTTGTCTAAACTAGACAGAAGTGAAGCTTTATTATTGGTTGACACAAAAAGTACTGGTAACTGAACCCGGGCCATGTACATACAAGGCAAGGTTTCAGCAGCTGAGCTACACCTGAGTCCAGACAACATAATCAAAATAGAGTGATTTTTAGTGGGTCAAATGACTTACTAAATTTAGGAAGAAGATATATTTTATATTTTCAACTTTTTGATTAGAAAGGGGAGTTTATATTAGTTTTTTTCTCATTTCCAAGACAAATATGTGTCATTTCAACACAATTAACATTTTTTATTAATTTTTGTGAACATGTGTGACGGCATGTCCACTGTGCACATACACATGGAATGCAAAGGCCAGCCATGGGTATCCACCTCAACCAATTCTTCTTCTTCAAGTTTTTGAACTAATGCCTCTTTCTGAGTGCCTGAATTTCACCAGTTCTGTAAGAGTGGATGGGTAAAAGCCCTAAGGATACTCAAGTATCCATTGTTATAGTACTGGAATTATGGTTTGTATCTCATTGCATTTACCTTTATATTAGATCTGAAAACAGGTCATGCTATTCATATGCCAGGACTTTCTGAGACTAAGAATTCTCCCAGCCACAGGAATCTGTCTGTCTTATCTATCTATCTATCTATCTATCTATCTATCTATCTATCTTTTTAAAGTTTAATTTTTCAATTCTTAAATTCCTTTAAAATTTCTCTTTGCAATAATCTTCTAAAATTCCTAAAATTTATAAGTGCTATTTAAATGTTTGTCATTATCTTAACCAAATTGTCACCAGTTTGTTGGCAAAAAAAAACTTGGTATATGATCAATATTAAACATATTGTTATCATAAATTTAATTATAATTATGACTTGAACTATTCGCTGAATATTCTCTATGGTATTTGAGTATTTTTAATATGCTGGTGTGGCTTGGCTGATCATTCAGATTACCTTTTTCACAACCCTGTTTATCTTGCTTTATTAGAACTTCCAAAATACTATAATTTCCAAGCATATGTTTGCAAAATTTATTGTCTACCATATAAAATTATTTGGCACTTGTTCCTAATGAATTAAATATCCTGTCTTTGTCACTTTCTTCTTTTGTGTCACATAATTATTTATTCCAGACCTAGACTTAAAAGCTTGACCTTAACCATCTGCCAACTAATGTTATCCATGCTGTTTTGAATAAATTGCTACATAATATGAACCTCGCTGTTTTTACTTTTAAATCAGTTAGGATTTAAGAAGGTACTTTGCTAAGCTAAAATTATTTACAAAATGAAATATTAGGTATGTGGAACGTTAAATATTTATCTTTTAAAGAGTATGCTGTGTATTTTTTTTTTATTTTCAGTAGGGAACATAAAATATAATGTGTGTTTCTCGTACTTCTCCACATAGAAAGTGTGTAGTCTATAATCATTACCTAGCAGTAGGAAGTACAATTTTATGGAACTCCATACACAACCAGAATTAAGATAATAATAATAAAATAATAATAATAATAATAATAATAATGAAAGGGAAATTTTCCCATAATATAAGTCAACCTTTTGTGTATTCCTGTTAAAGTTTACTGTCTTATTTTATTGAGTACACTCTTGCCTTTTTAACCATTTCCATCAATACTGGAGACACTGTTCCATTATGGTTTATCTATAAAATGAAGAATCAGAGAGTCTGGTATTGGTATTTGGACCTCATACTGTGATGTCTGGGCAGGATTCCTATATTCTCTTTGCCTCCAGTGTCATCTCTGTTCTAGGAGTATTGAAGTCATTGTTAACAATTGCCTTTAATGTCATGACTGCTCAAATCAATTTTTTTCTGAAATATCTCTTAAAATTCTTTGTACTGTGCAAAGACTATCCTCACTGCTACCTGGAGCTCACTTCTGATTAGGTGGAACCACTGGGCTTCATATAACACAGGCTTCAGTCCCGAGGAAGCAACCCTTACTTTCTGAGGCCCTCACTGGGAGGAAAAGTCAGGGAAGGAGCTCAAGAACTATGCAGCTGTGATGTATTTTATGGTGCTCTCAGTTTTAACTGTGATTTGTAACTTGGTTCCTGAGGACATTTTTTCCATAACCATAGGCTGACTTTTAAAACTCCCAATCACTTCCTTTCGAAAATTATGATATATTTTGATATGCTTTTTGTGTATTTTGTTGGCTTACAGTTTCTGAGTTTCTTGAATCCCTGGATTCCAGGTTGTTGATGTCTCATTGTTTTTCTTTTGCTTTTTCTTCCATTCATGCTCAGCATCCTTCTTGGTATACCCTTGTTAGGTGTTCACTGCTGTGAACAGACATATGACCAAGGCAACTCTTATAAGGACAACATTTAATTGGGGCTGGCTTACAGATTCAGAGGTTCAGTTAAGTATCATCAAGGCAGGAACATGGCAGCATCCAGGCAGTCATGGTGCAAGAGGATCTGAGAATTCAACATCTTCATCTGAAGGCTGCTAGCAGAATACTGGCTTCTAGGCAGCTACAATGAAGGTTAAAGCACACCCACAGTGACACACCTACACCAACAAGGCCACATCTACTCCAACAGGAGCCACACCTTCTAATAGTGCCACTCTCTGGGCCTATACAAATAATCACAACCCTCCATATTTAGATATCTATATAAATACATCATTATTTTTATTTCATACCCTCTTTTCCTTTTCTGTTTGTGTGTACATGTATGTGTGCATGCATGTATATGTATTTACATGTGAGTATGCATATGTTTGTATTTTATGGGGTAAAACATTTGCATGCTATGGTCCATGTGTGGAGATGAGAGGATATATTTGGGGTAAGTGTTCTCCTTCTACCTCATGTGGTTCCTCGTTGCCAGTTTCTCAAATAAAGTGCTCTTTTCTGTGAATCTATCTCCCTAGCTATATTAGTCATCTTCCAATGCTGTGGAGAGACCTACCAAGGCAAATCTTGTGAATGAAAGCATTTAGTTGCAGTATTGCTTACAATTTGAGAGCCATCATTTGTTATCAACATGTTGAGGAGCAGGGGGTATGCAGACAGGTTTTGAGCAGTAGCTGAGACCTATTACTCAGCCATTTTAATAAGTTCTTAAAGGTAGAGCATCGTTTTCATTTCCCTGGTACTGAGTGATACTGAAATTCATTCACAACATATTTTCCATCTGCATACTTTCTGTGCGAAGATTCTATTAAGGACATTGACCTGATTTTAGTAGGTTTATTTGCTTTCTTATCATTGATTTGTAGTGGTTAGAAATATATTTTGCATAAGTCCTTTTTTACTTATATCCTATAGAAAAGTCTACCCTCATTTGTATGGCATTTATTTCATTTTATTTCACTTTTTTTTTTATTTCAGTGAAGTTCAGTATAAGATTTTATTATGTTTTATCACAACAAAATCACGCCACGGGTATGTTTCAGACCTCTGTCCTGCCCCTCTTCCACCATCTTCCTCTTTGATCACTTGAGTTTTGCTCTTCATAGTGAATGTTTAGTCAAGCAGTGTCCTGAATCCAATTTTTCTCCTTTACAACAGTGTGACTTATTCTCTACATTTGTCTTGCCTTGAGAATGTTAAAATGAGTTTGTTGGAATCTACAAGATAACTTACTAAGACTTGCAATGAAGTTCACAGAACCTATAATCAAATTGACAAGAACGGATATCTTGACACTATTGAATCATGATGTTTTCTGTTTCATCCCCTCCCAGATGCACCATCGCTTGCCTATTCAATCCAGATAGGACACCAAAACAGCACAGAATCAATTCTTCCAGAGTGTACTGTAGCAATTAGGCTTATTTGCATTAGCATGGGTGAGGAGGGTTTACTTTCAAGGACATGTTCCAAACTACCTATACCATGGCAAGGCTCAGCCCAGCATGGCTGGCAACCTAGGAAAGCACCATCGAAACAACCTGAGGGCTATGCTAACTGCTAAAAGCTGACAAGGAACAGTCTCCTGGCTTTTCCTATCATTTAATGACTTTTAAAACCTTGAGGAGAGACTTTAGGGAACTTGTCAGCTGTTAAGCAAGTCTCCTTTCATTCTTGGTTCTACAAGCCAGCCTCCTCCTTTCCATTATGGAATAATTCAGTTTAAATGAGATACTTACCTAACAATGGACGTGCCACTGGTTGTTTTCATCAGAATTTGTGTCTTCTTCATATTGATTAACCTAATTTTTTTCAGATTTCTGCCCATAATTTTTATTTCTTTAAGTTCTAATATAAATGTGATTTAGTTTCCTATTTCACTTGTTCCTTCATGATATTGAAGAATATGTTGACCTTAAGATATTATTTTCTTGCTCTAGTTGATTACAGACTCAATACATTTTTGTCAGTTCTCTAGATTTTCTATATTTACAATCATAGGAACAAAGACTGTAAGTTATATTTTTATATTACAATTTGAATACCTATGATGTCCCTGCTACATCTTACTGCATTGGCTTTGTTTTCCAGCATGATATTTAAGATTACTTTTTTGAGGTTGTATTTATTTTTATGGATGCATGTCTGTTTTCTGTGGTGTGTGTGTGCATGTGTGTGTGTACAGTGCCAAAAGAAGTCAGAAGAGCATGACAAATACTCTGAGTTATAAACAGATGTGTGGTTCCAGGTGAGTTCAGGGAACTGAACTGTGGTCCTCTGGAAAAGCAGCTAGTAATCCTAACTGAGCAATCTCTTTTCCTACCAGCTTTTTATTTTATTTTTTTATTACTGTATGATATTTAAAAGAAGTAGTAAGAGATTATACTTGACTAATTTCAAAACTTAGGCTTAAAGAGAAAATTGAATTTCTCTTTCACAATAAAAGAATAATGTTATGTGGAGAATTTCTGTAGTTATTAAGTTGTATGGTACTTTCCTGTTTTAATTTTCTATGAGATATTATCAAGAAGAGTTGCTATATTTTCTATAATAACTCCTGACTTGTATATTCAATGAATTTTATGGTTTGATTTTTGACCTATGGTGTTTCTTATTTCTTTTCATATCTGGTCATTTTTATTTAATTCTAGATTTTTTTTACATTGTTGCTTAATATAGTCTTAGAGTTTCTTTAAGTAATTATGGATTAAACAACCTTAAATATTTTAATTTATGGAATATATATTGTGCTACATTTTTAGTTAGTATGTGAATCATTTACTTCTTAGACTAATTTTTGAAGCACTACATGTACATTCTAAAGAAAAAATACTTTTTTCAAATTCATGTGCCATATTAAAGCTGTGGTATTATAGATTTGCCATTATAATTTATTATAAATACTTTTAAAGACCAATACATATTTATAGTTGTTGGGGCCAAATGATAGCCAATACTGACCATTTCCCTATAAAAATTATTTCTGAATAAAATCTTTGACTGCTTTATTTGCAAATTTAAACCTAATTATGAATTTTATTGATTAATTCTAACATTACTTTCCCAAATCTTTACTCTGATAGTTATTAACTAAAAATACCTTAAAGCATAAAAATGAAATTTTATATTTTGCGCATCAGCTACAAAAGGAAATGTTCAGTATGTTTTTAAAAGTCTGGAAAATATGGTCAATGACTATTTTGTTCTTTTTTGCTAACAAGGAAAATTATTCTTAACATCTCATGCATGAGTTAGAGCTCCGTATTTATATCTATACACCTTTTAGCAGTGTGTCTTTGAAGAAAGTGACAGTCATTGCAACCAGATAATAATACACGGTGATGAACATTGTAAACTAAGTGGTCCTTACTGTCATCAACTTGACTATGTGCCATTTAGGCCTTTGGAACTGTTTTTTGTTTTCTTTTGTTTTTTCTTTTTTCTTTTCTATCTTTTTTTTTTTTTTTGGCAGCACTGTGCAAGAGGTTGAAAGATGGGCTAGAAAATCCGTTGAATGCTGGAAGCAAAACTTAATGGCTAATTTAGTGGGCACTTAAAAGTCAAGATTGCTGAGAAATGCCTATTAGAGAGGCCCAGCTGTGAGATTTCAGAGAGGAGCAAAGATTCGATCTGAAACTGTGGTTGGAACAATTTATGCAATTTTGGTTAAGAATCGGATGTAATTTTGTTTATTTTCTGAGAATGCGAGTGACTTTGAGTTAAGAGTTGTTGAACTATTGTGTTCAAGACAGGGCAGCATTCAAGCTGGGGGCTACAAAAGTAGCCCTGGTTGTTAAAGAGACCAGTACCTCTAAGAGAAGCCTCCTGTGCTGCACTGGGACCAGAGGGAGAATGTCCTGAGGGCAAAGCTCAACCTTTTAAGGATCTATCCTGTGAAGGTTCAAGTTCATGAAGGGAAAAATTATATAAGCTTTTGAAAAGGTCTGGGCTTCAGGAAACCAACTGCTTAAGAGAGTTACCTCAAGGACTAACCACAGAAGGAAATATTGCAATGTTCAAAGGAATACAAGCAACGTCTCAGAATGTGGCATTATCATCCATGAGGCATTGGTTTTACTGGCCCAAAAGACTTAGATTAAAGGGTATTTAGAGAGCATCAAGGCTAAGAAGCAATGTATGACATTTGTTAGAATCTCCCCAGAAAGACCTGGAACAGCCATTCTAGGGAGTTTTGAAGGGAAGCCCCAGTTACAATGGAGGCTACTCAACATTAGAACTGCAAGGAGCACCAAGATGTTGGAAGAGTACCCAGGGGACCTCCACCTTCTCAGAGGAGAAGGGGATGGGGAATGGAGGAAGGATGTAGGAAAGGGTGGCCAGAGAAGAGAAGAGAAGAGAAGAGAAAGAGAAGAGAAGAGAAGAGAGAGAAGAGAAGAGAAGAAGAAAAAGAGGAAGAAGGAAGAGGAAGAGAAAGAGAAGAGAAACACAAGGATCTAAGAACACAAACAGATAACAAAAACTGGGTGTATGGAATGGGGGAGGCACAGGGGAGAATCTGTTTATGCTGAGGATGGCAGAGGCTTCAAGATTTTGCTTTTGACCTGAGAATACTACAAATTTCGAAGCATAAACCCTAGAACTGCAGAGTTTGGTGTCTTTATGATAACCTTTTCATTTCATTTCATATACACTGATTATCCTGCTTTTGTTTGTTTAACTAGAAATTTTTAACTATGCTATTTAGATATTGGATAGGTATAACTTGTGTTTGACACTTTATAGGAGCTGAAATTTAATAGACTTTGGGCTTAAAGAGTTACAGAATTGTTACAGACTACGGATTTTGAAACCTTTTAAACAATACATTATGAGACAAACCTGAGTTTTTTGGTACAAGTAGTGGAAGATTCCTGCTTAAACAGGAAATGTTCAAGTGTGTTCACATGGAGTGGAGTCAGGATGAGTAGTACCAATAGCCAACTTGCTAACGCCTAGAGTCACCAGTGAGATTGGCTGATGAGCACATCTAAGGGATTATCTTAATAAAATTAATTGATGGTGCTAAAACTGACCAATGTCTACGTTGTAATTCCCTATGCAAGGAATTGGAGACTGGTTCTTAAAAGGAGAAAATAACCTGAGCACTATGAGTGCATTCATTCATAACCCTTTTTCTTCTGATTGTGCACATAACATGACCAGCTTCTTCCGGCTCCCTCTGCTATGACTTCCATGGCATGACTATCTGCATTTCACATTAGATTGCCTTAGTTCTATTTTGATTTGTTCTTTTCTATATTCTTACTTGATCATTTGTTTATTATATATTAAGTACACTGTTTGGACAGCCATGAAGTAAATAAGTCAGAGCTTAATGCACACATTAATACACATAATATTAATATAGTATGTAACCTGACATATAATAATATACAGAGCATAGTATGATGGAATTAAAGTGTGGATAAAGATATACCACCTCAGGACATTCAAAACAGGTGATATAGTGTAAATCTTTCTAATTTTTTTAATTTATTATTTCTCCTAAGAGTTTCCTTTTTTAACAGCATCTCAATCATTTGTTGATAAATGATAGAGAAATACACTTTAAAAAATCCTTTTATATACATACAACTTCAACATTTATTACGAGTACAGCGAGGCTTGTGTCCTTGAAACCTGCCTAGGGGTGATGAAGAAATGAAACAGATCAAAAAACCTATGTATGGAAAACCTGTGCTCGCGTGTGTTGTGCAGACTCAGATGGAGTGACACCAATTTTTCCACGGCTAGAACCTCAGCATGTTTATTGTATTCAGCACATACGGAGGAGTTGAGTAGTTCTAGCAGAAGTTCACTGTCTCAAGCTGTAGACATCCAGGATGACATTGTACTAGGTTTTGCACACAGCAGTCAGTTGTTACTAAGTACTTGAAATTGTACACACTGCCCATATTCTCACTTGAATCAGTGGCAGGCTTTGAAACTCTTCTGAGTTTCACCTGGGGAAAGGCTCTGCCAGTTTCCATGAGTCCAAGGCATTGATCATTTACATGGCCAGCTCATGCAAACAACCGCATTCACTTGGAATTCCTCAAAACGTACACTAGATCTATATATTTTATTAAAGACTAGAGATATTTGCATGCTAATGATCTGCATATGCTTATTTTTTGCCTCATATATTATATTTTGTCTGAGTATTTCATATGACAGGATGCAAGCATCTTCAGTGTGTCTCAGAGTATATCAATATTTTGATTTGTAATTGTCAATGCTAAGATTACAACTTCACATAAATATGAAATTCAAAATAGCAGAGTTATGTTTAGGGCCATTTAAATTTTTGCTGCAAATTGTTTTCTATTCTCAAGAAAATATTCATTAAACACTTTTTTAATAAAATTTAAATGAGAAACTTAGAAAAATTTTATACCAAATATTTTTACATGCTAAGAATAATGTAGAAAAATACTGTCTTTAGTTTACACACTTAGAACATTCTGCTTCCTTCAGAGGAGAAATTTTACATGTCCAGTAAAAACAGTGCAGCGCACAGCAAACAATAGTGTGAAGCTTAGACAGTGTGTTTAAGGAAGTGTTCAGTCCTGTTTTGTGGAGTGACGAACACACATTGCAAATGTGAATATATGTTGACAACCAAGCTTATAGTAACCATGAATGATGCAGTGCTGGCCAGTGCTTCCAGAAAAACCTCAGATTCCCACACACTTGACTTTGAATGAATGAAATTTATTACATTGAAATTCATAATACTCTTATTGTGTCGCGTCCTCCTTGACCAGCAATTAAGACACGACACGGTCGGATCCTTCTCAGTCACTTTATTCCGGAACGAATTTGACTTATGGACAGGACCCCAGCAGCAGAAACGCGCTGCTTATATATCTTCCCAAGGCAGGCTGGGTGACTGTTCTCTCAGGATAGGTTAAGCTGCCAATACCTCATTAGCATAAGCCCCTGGAGGGGCACGAGGCGACCATGCACCAAGGACTTGTTTACCAGTTTAGCTGAGTTGGCCAGCTGGAAGCCAGCTGCCTACATCGTCAGGTGCTAGTCATAAGACTTTGCAACCGTCCCAGGTGCTATCTTAAACACGGCTGCCTACATTATTGTTCTCATATTTTTCTGTGATCCTCATATTCAGTTACTGAACTCTCTAAGTTTGCAACCTATAGTCTAGAAAGTGCATTTTTAGAGGAGTCCTGGGGACAGAAAGCCTTTAGGGCAATTTCTTTCTATTGTCTGTGTTTGGTAAATTATGTTTGGCTAGAACACAGCCAGACTAATTTATTTCTGTTTGTCTCCTTTCTCTGTACAAAACCAAAGTGGAACATTTGAAGCACTCTGGAGCCCAGAGAGACTAAAGTGTTAGTTGTTTGCCCTTTAATGATGTGATCCTTGATATAGGCCATTTACTTAGACAGTTAATCAGTGGGCTATTGGTAATATAAGAGTGGAGAGAGAGAGAGAGAGAGAATCACCACATGGGAAATGTCAAAGGAGTTTTGGAGACTAAACTAGAAGACATGGGGATGCTTAAAGTGAAGAATGTAGACATCTCTGGGACAGATGGCTGGCATAACCACCACCTTCACTGGTACTATTCATTTCTAAAAGCTTGCCGTGCATCTATCCTATATCCTATATCTTATCCATCTATAAGAAAGTTAGATCTTTCTTATAAGCTTTTTTATTGATTCTTTTTTATTTAGCCCTACAGGTGAGTTGCATGCTATAAGAGCAAGCAGCAACTTCATTCAACTGTGAATCATTATTGAATAAGTAGTCTAATATAGCACTTCAATATGAATGTCAGGTAACTTTAGAATACAAACTCTATACATTTCTAGTTTCTCCAAGGAATATTCTAAAATAGTAAAATTGATCAACTAACGAATGTTTACAGTGACTCATTAAGAATGATATATTAAAGTCTGGAGAAATGCCTCAGCTGGTAAGATCATTGATTGTTCTTTCAGAAGACAAGGTAGTTTACAATCTTATGTAACTCAAGTCCTCAAGTCCCAAGGAATCTAACACCCTGTCTGGCCTCAGTATCACTGGATGCATATGGTGCACAGATGTGCATGCAAGATAAACACACACACACACACACACACACACGTATATAAGACCTGAATTATCTATTCCAAATTTTCATGGTTTGGGACTTAAATTGGATAGAGAATATAGCATTTAAAAGTGAGGTTAACATTAATTATTTAATACTTATTATTGTCGGAAATACAAATGGTCCATGAATTTAGAAAATGGATAAAACTCCTAGAGATTTTAGTAATTCTCACCTAGATTAATCCAGTACTATTCTCTCATTTCCAATAGAAAGTGGACACAACTGTATATAAAGGTATAGATTAAGAGCTGAGATAGATATTCTCAAAGTAGTTCTCAGTGTAACTATGCATTCATGTTTTAGGAATTCTGTTTTAGGGAACTGTCAACTAGATAGAATTGAGGATCACTTTTGAAATCTGAAGGCCTAATTTAGCCATAGCCTAAAATCAGCAATAGCATGACATACATACATGGTAACACAAAGTCTTGGGTCTCTGTGGAAAACACTGAAACAGAAGGCTATAAGCTATTGTAAACAGGCAGCTTCTGTGGAAACTTATCAGCCTGAGTAGTCATGATCTTATAAATAGGCAGCCTTGGCGGACAGTACCAACTTAGATAAGGACAAGTGAATCATAGGCAGAGTCATAGTGACCTGTCACCTGAACCTTCACACAGCTGATACCCTGTTCTGAATGATATCCGTACTCCCCCTGAACACCTATCCTCTGGTGTCATTCCCTTCCCCACATCCTGCCTTTTTGTGTTTATAACCCCTGTGTGAATAAATAAATTATGGTATGATTTAAATAATTAAATAAATTAATTAATAAAAAAAGAAATGGGATTCAGAACAACTCTACAGGAGGTTATCTTATTTTTATTAATAGAGATAGGAAGAGCCTCCCACTGTGTGTGACATCATTGCTTGACTGAAATTTGGAATTATAAATCTAAAAGGGAAACTGAGCAATAAATTGTATTCATGGCTCTTTTCTAACATAATGAGAACATAACGCAAGATCCTGTTGCCTTGATATTTCCCATGATGCTACAGAACTTGAACTATGAGATGAAATAAAGCTTTCTTCTTCATTTTGTTTGTGTATTTGTCTATTATCACATCAAATGAAAAAGAAACCAAGACAGGGACTAGGAAGTAAAACAGCAAAGGATGTTGGGACATTTAAAAAATTAATTATATTGACATGCTCATACTGAGAAAACTTACTCTGGGCATAGAAAATATGGGTGGAGGCGTCATCCAATATATATTTATAAGCAATAGAGAGTTAAGGTATTTATTTGGCTTGGGATTTTGTTTTTCTTTTGCTTGTGATTTGGTTTTAAATAATCCAGGGTATGCTTTCTCCCATCATATCAATGCATTTATCAGAATGAATATGACTTGAGAGTTTGCAGGTTTCATATACTAAGGATATAAATGATTCATGTTTAGTATATAGGTTTTCATGTTTACCTTCTTAATTATGATCTTGCTAATCCCTGCCTTATCACAGCAGGGATCCCTCATGTAGTGTCTATAATAAAAAGGTCATAAAATAAGTCCTCCGTTGAGGAAATTTAATTTTGTTTGCACTGTCCTCTAATCCTTTACAAAAACTTGCCTAGGAATTTGTCAAAGTAGGCATAGTAGGCATATATATTCCAATATACGATGCCTTTCAGAGTAGTATTATATTTTCCTTTCCTGGGTAAAAATGAAAATCAAATTATACCATGTCTTCTGTTAAAAAAAAATAGTTTTTCTTTCACACTGATAAGGGATTCTTGTTAAATAAATTAGGTCTCGATAATTGAAGCTGTCATGAAATGTCACTGCAGAGAAGAATAGTGGAAGTTATGAAAGTGGCTGCTGTCCCCTTGTACCACCAAGGGAGCCATCAGATTCTCATGTATACATTTGCAAACATCAATGGACATTACAGGAGAAATACGTCTTACAGATGAATCAGTCAGTGCTTTGTGAATTTGAATAGAGACAGGTTCAGAGAAATGTGACTTTCTTGAACTGAAGAACAGGAAAATTAATGTGTGGGCTTCCTAGTGAGAGACAAATGCAAGTCTGTGTATCTTTACATCACTCCCTGCTCTCCTTATGTACAATAGCTTTTTTTGACTGTAATCTGAGTACTCATTAAAAACATATATGTTTAATTATTTGATGACTAACCAAGGAAAGATTCTGTAATAAGAACCAGGTAAACACCAGGTTCCTCATTGATTTGTTTTCTTTGTTTGTTTATTTTCTTAATTTAACTGAACATACCACTTATTTTGCTGTTATTGAAAGAAAACATATAATACAATAAACAGAGGTATGTGTTACTTTAATGGATAAGAAGCATACACAATGTATTACTACAAACTGTTTCCTGTGACCTTTTATCAAGCATTTACCTCAAACTGAAGAACTATTTTTCTTTTTACAACCTTGAGTAACCAGATTAACTGCATTATTCAAAGTTCCTCATGGAATACTCTGTTAATGAGACATAAAGTATTTGGGTTTTCCCTTAGTACTCCTTCCTGGACCTGAGGCATGTGCTGTCATCAGTAAAACATGAAGAATATGCTCTCTGATAACAGTCGTTATGTTTTGCAGGCATACTTGATTTTCTCACTCTGCCCTTTCTTCCAGCAAGGCAGAATTTATTTTCTGCTAACTTTAAAATTAAAGCTAAAGTTTAAGTAAGATCTGATTATATAGAGAGATCCATTTGGTGCCTAAAACAAAAGTCATCCAAGATTAGTGCACAATTTCATCTGGACTTTAAATTCTAGAGGTTTGTGACCTGAACTGAAGAGATGAGTTTGGGGTTACAGGGGACTCATGAACACTATTCCAACATACTATAGTAGCTATGTTGGGGCTCAAATTTTATTTTAAATCATGTGGCATTTACATTCTGCTACCCCTTTATCCTTTGCTCAGTCTTTCTTTTCCATTTATTGAAAAGACATTCTTTCCTTACATAATATATCCTGAATTTTGTTTCTCTCCTACTACTCCTTACAGAAAACAGATCACAGAATAGAGATAGTTAGGGGTTATGAAGAGGAAACACAGATGGGTATCATCCAAGGGACACAAGCACTCAGTTCTTCACAGTAAGTGCTCTCTGAAAAGCTAATACACAATAATGTAAACATAAGTAATAAAACATGATCAAGAACTTGATTAACAATGTATTGATTAGAAAACTATATGCATTAACTATGTGCAATACCTAGTTTCCAAATATTCTCCAAGGCAACATTAAAAGTTACAAAAGTTCAATAAATACAATATAAAAATAGTAAACCATGAGGTCTCTTGAAATTCTTCCAACTAAACCTCTTTGCTGTTTAATGACTGTATAATGTGTTCATATTCTGGAGAATTCCAGGTATTGACATGATATATTATTTTTCATGAAAAGGAAAATCTGTTTTATGATACATGTGTGAAAGAGTAGTTAAACTTGTATATTTAAAGTAAGTTATGAAGATCTTATAGAGCTAAGAGTGAATTGTGATTATAGGTAGAGGTTGGATTTAAATCCTTAGTTTCTTTTTAAAAGGCACCAAATGGCCATTTTATCATGTAATTTTAATCCCATAAACTGAAGAACATGGGCTAAAAAGATGGTTATTAAAACAAAGAAAAAAGAGAAATGACCAAATCAAGAGTACTGTCACTTTATTAGAAGAAGCTAGTATATATTAAATGATTTAATATGATTTAACAGATTCTTGCTACTAATATGATTAATTTCATTAAAATGAATTTTGGCTGACTTATAAAATTTATTTTATGTCCTTGAGAAAGCTAAATAACTTATGTTTACAAAAATATTTAGCAAACATCTGGTAATTATTTAATTTTTTTCCACCAACATCACTTTTCCTCTAAATATCTGTGGTCTCCAGGACTAAACTTTGTTTATATGAACTATGTTTAATTCATTCTAAAATTACAAGATCCTTCCCCCCACACAATATAAATCAAAGAGATGTTCAATAATGATAGGAATGCAACATACTGTGATTTTAAAATTCAAGTGACTTCAGAATTTGATGTAATTTTATGGTACATAACATGCCTAATTATGCGATATCAGAAGTCTAAAGTTATATGTTCTTTACTGTTATTTTGTATGTAGAAATATATACTATAAATATTTACCCTTATCTGGTTTTCTAATTACATCCCAAATACTTAAATATATTTTTGGAAGTTTACTTGTATTATGTGATAAACCTTTATAACAGCAGAATACCCAGGTTTATGTGGTTGGGATTTCTCTATTCATGTAAGTGAGTCCAAGTGAGCCAAACATGACATCACGAGAAGATTTAATACCAAGTATTAAAGGTAGTACTATAACTTTTACACACACTCACACACATAAACACACACACACAGAGAGAGAGAGAGAGAGAGAGAGAGAGAGAGAGAGAGAGAGAGAGAGAAACAGATCTTTTAGAGTTTATTACAGCCTATTTTCCACATGTCATTATTGGGCTTAGTTCTTTAAGGAATTTAGACAGAAGAGTTTCATCCAATAGCCCCAACTCTGTCAATCTGAACAGTGATGCAATCTTCATTTCTCTGAGGCAGGCTATGAGACTGATTAAATGTACCTAGTTTTGTTATCTTCTTCTCTCAGAAACTTATACTTTAATTCAATTCTCTCTCCACGCCCTCCCCTACCCACCCGCAGATCTTAGAAGCAGAGACATGTCCTTGTCTCTCCATCAGGTTCTGAGAAAATAGCTGTGCTCGCTTCTCAATTCCAAAATCCTGATAAACATGTTTTGGTTTATATCTGCCCCCAAAAGCTAGACAAAATCCGTGTGTACTTATCTGTGTGGCCGAAAAGACGATTGACATATTATTTCTGATTTACGTTTTACAGCCTTGAACACCTGCTGTTTTGTTGTTGCTGTTATTGCTGTTGTTGTTTAGCAGATGAAACATTGGTAGATTAAGAAGGCACTGACATATTTCTAATTCTCTTTAGCTGGTTACTAGTTTCCATTGAATTAAAAAATTTTAAAAATACCAATTAAGTTGCAGCAGGTGCATGTGTGTGTGTGTGTGTGTGTGTGTGTAATTTGTTAATTCCTTAGCCTGGGGTTGAGAATAACTCACAGAAGGAACCATGTGGACATTAGCAATAGGAGAGGAGTTATTTATGACGGTAGACACTGCCTGCTTTTCTTTTACGCCCAGCAGACATTTCTGTAATGGGATGCTTTTGTGGGATTTGGATGCAGGCAAAGGGATATTTGGCAGAAACATCTGATGCTGAGAAGCTGCTATA
Organism: Mastomys natalensis; assembly: GCA_021653895.1. NCBI lineage: Eukaryota > Metazoa > Chordata > Mammalia > Rodentia > Muridae > Mastomys > Mastomys natalensis. The sequence goes on from JAJTUV010001053.1 coordinate 1,338,782, forward strand.
GATACTGAAAGCAGGGAGAAACTGGTGTTTGGTCAATGGTCAGAGTCAGCTTCCCACTGGTATTATTCCTGCTCTTTTAATGATGGAGATAGTCTGTTCTCCATTCCTTTCTCAAAGCCCCTTTGCTGGAATTGCTACTTTGCTATAGTTTAAATTGGGCAAAGATTACAGTGAGAACATTTTTTTGTTCTTGTGATTTGTTTTGGGTGTAATAAGTGTTCTTGATGACAGAAGGCCAGGGTCCCAGAGATTGTGACCTCTCACTTTGGTTATGTCAAAGACCTGATCAGGAGAAGGAAGTAAGAGGCAGCAGCATATTGTTTTTAACCCTAGTCACCCACAGATTTTCATTCTGAATAGCATTTAATCATTTAATTTGATTCAAGGTTTTTTATCTCTTAAGTGGCTACTAGTAGTGATTCACATATAGACATTCAATGAAAGAACAAAGAAACACACATCCACCATCTCTTCTCTTTTGCTCCATTTATTAAATTTAGAGATCTAGAATAACCTATAGGAGAAAAAATAAACCTACAACTAAGGTTGGTTTAAGCAGAGGTCCTAGGAAAATACTGTTTTATAAAATGGTATTGTAAATGATGGATGTTTATTGAACAGTTACTGTATGTTACCTACTGTGCTGATGGATTTATAAGTCATTTATTGCCCTCCTAAAAAGTCTAAATTATTCTAAAGATATCTTGCCAAGGCACCCCATACCAGGCAGATGGACAAGGTGACTTGATTCCAGAGGCAGATTGCTTGTTCATGGTCCATATGGCAGAGAGCTTTAGCCCAGTGGTGGACTGGTAGTTTAACAGAGGAGGGTAACTGCTATTCTTTCAACAAATTCCACTGAGAAGACCATTCACTGTGTTTGTGTTCATATAATCCCAATTATTAATACAAACAATAAAATAACTCATTTTAAATGTTCACTCTCAGATTTTAATGGTATGAAATTATTCTAGCAGAAAGACCATCTAGAATATCCTCTACTGGAGTAATTTACTTAACCATCTTTATACAAGTTGGTAACATCCTCTTTTTCTTAGAATCATATCTATTGATGTTTGGAGAGCTTATTCTTACTAGAGTCATGGTGAGTCAATAAAAGCTAAATTTCTTTGCCCACTAAACTCCCATTTTCTGCTTGAATTCATGTATGCTTAGATCTAATCTTGTGAACTTTACTAAATGTCTTCTTCTTCCATGGAATCTAATTAAATAAATACAATTGATTTCATTTTTGAGAGTCTTTGAAACACAAGATGAATAAGGCTTTGTCCCACTGCTTCAGGGAATCTAACACGATTATAGTTATCTAAAGCATTTACTGGTGTCTTCAAGCTGTGGTAGTAAATGGCTCAGAGACAAGACGACCTGTGTCTCCCAACTTTATTTGAGTAAGCCTTCTATGTCCTCAATGACATGAAAAACTGACTGCTTCTGAGTTGAAGTCATACTTCAACTTGGTTGGATTTATAACTAAAAGAAGGCTTGGAGAATTTGCATAATAATCTATACTCCCTTTTCCTCATTACATATGCAAGTGTGAAAGTATAATATTTAGCTCTATGGATGGCTCTCATGTTGTATTAATGGACTCTGATCCCATGAAGACTAATTTGTTTTATATGAGATGGAAAAAGTTCATATTTCATTTTACAATGACATAATCTGTTTCATGGGACTATTTAAAAATAAAATATTATCATCATAGTAGGGACAAAAAGATCCTAAAAGTGATAAAAGTTCCTTTTTAAATGGGGGACTGAGGTAGGGCAAAGTCAGTCCACATAGAAAGCCATTCCTCTTACTGAGAGAATTTCCTGTGGTCTATTATCTTCTTGCCAATGTGTTGCAAGTTCTTGAATTTCTCCTCTTTGTTTTCTGGTAGCTGAATCCACCACAGCCTCTCTTTTTCCTTGTCTGCTTACCATCATGACTGTTCATGTCCAGATCAACAAGAGGAGAGACCTTAAAACCTAAAGACAGAAGGACCTGAGCAAATTTACTCACATTGTTCACATTAAAGATCTGCTTGAGGGAGTGGGAGTCATGTGTTGGTATCTAGGACCTATATGCTTCCTGAGCAGACCTGTAGAGAAAGTAGTTCTGTTCAGTCAGCTTTTCTAGCTGAGACTGATTATCAGAAACCTGTAAACCAGGAAAAGTCAAATTGATTCAGTGGAACCGTGGATTGCTTCAAGTAAGGAGGGAAACCTTACTCTTCAGGACACAGGATGAACATGCCCTCTTCCATTCAGGCCCCTGGCTGTTCTACCCACACATAATGAATATATTCCTTGGAGTCATCAGAAGAGTTGTATTGAACAACCCAGTCTAGTTCAGGGATGGCTAGCCTTCTGGCTGCCACAACGGTGCACAGCAATCTTCCAGAATCTGCATTTCAGAATTGGCATAACATGGTTCTTCACTTAATTTAGTTTTGCTTTCCATGGATGGCCATGACAGGCAGGTCAATGTAGTTCAGTAGCTCATAGTGGTATTTGACTGACATGTATGATGAAAAGATGACATCTCTTTCTTCTTCCAGTTCTTCTTAATCAACATAAAGAGCAGAAGGAACCTCTTCTCAGAGGGACAAACAACATACCCTTGCTAAAGGCTATCCATCCGCTGGGGCAAACTCTTTATAGTTGTCAATGCCCAAATACAATGGCTCTTTTTTCAGAGAAATTCTTGCCACATCTTCCCCTTTTTTGTTTGTGTGGTGGGAAAGAGCCTGGCTTGCCTGCGCGCTGGCAAAAGTTTAATAATTTGTTTTAATTCTTCTTCAAACCCAACCCCCCAAAATAGAACTTGCTTTATCAATAATTAGACACTGTAGGTTCTTGTATATAAACCCTGGCATGTTCTGTATGTGGTCTAGTAGGCAACCTGGGTGGCCAGGATGATGTTGATCCCATTGACAAGCTTCTGAGCTTTAGCAGACATGTTACTGACACCTATGGTCAGTCCATACGTGTGAATGTAGTGTGTCATCAGTTCTTTATGAACACCAAAGTTCTGCATGGCCAGTTCTCTGGCAGAGGAGAGAATCAGCACTCCTGTTCCACTCCTGGACATGAACTTCAACTTGACAATGAGCTCAAACACACGGACGAGGAAAGCAAGGATTTTGCTGTTGTCCAAAGTTCCCTGTCTTCCAGAAGTGGCCTGATACTTTTATGCTAGATCTTCATCGTCTCCTTGAAGCCCATTTCTTCTATAGCCTTCAGAGTGTTTTCATTGAGGAGATTAGACAAGAAAGCGAATGAAAAGCCCTCAGCAGCACCTGTCAGTCCTGGGAACAGGCTGAACAACTCACTGCCATTTGGCTCTTGACACCATCTTCTGTTTGTGCACGAGCCTTGGTGTTCTCTTTTGTTTTAGCCTTCTTTAGTGTCATTTGCCATTTTCCTCATCTTCTTCCTTTTCTTTTTTGGTTCTGAATCAAGAGATGGCTATGTGGCTGTTTCTCCACTGGTTTTAAGTGGAAAGTTTTCCGAGTGAGCTTTTAACTTTTGCATTTCTCATGGTTTCCTCAGGCATGCCTCCATTTTGTGCTTCTGCTAAGCCCACAATTACAGAATGTTTTAAGGCCTTTTTAGCTTTTCAACTTTTTCTTGTTTCTTTAGACAGAGCCCCTTTCTGAGGTTGTGACATGGTCATTTCTGATGCCTCTTTCAGCTTCAAGTTCTGCTGCTGCAGTTTGGCATTCTGCCTCTTAATCTTCTTGAGCAGTAATTTCATCAGTAAATGTGACAAGTTACTGGGCCGCCCCAACAGTCTGCATTGAGCATTGGATGGACATGCACATTAGGAAGTCGGAAGTATCAAGTTCCTATTTTCTTATAGTCGCTAATCCCCTTTGAAGGAAAGTTTCTGAAGATAGACATGATCTTGGTGCTCACAAATGACAGTAGGTTAAAGAAGGAAACAAAATATATTCAGAGACTATTTATGATCTACCTCTATCAATATCAGAATGTACTATATAAAATTGTTTTAAATAAAACAATATATTTAAAATAAATTTAATAATTAATAAAATAAATGGGGATTTTTTTCCAGGGGATAGAGAGATAGCTCAGCAATTAGAAAGCCTTTTTATTGTTGAAGACAGCAATGTTCATTTCTTAGGATGTAGATCCAGGGTTCGCAGCTTATATAGAGCAAATGCATAGTTTTCTTTAATAGCATTCATCATATTCATATGCATTAAAGTCTTAAAAAGATATTTTCAAAGTTTTACATGAAATAAAACTATGGCCATATAATAGTATGACATATGGGGATGTATTATTTGATTTTGAAAAACTAAAATCCTGTAAAAACCTAAAATCAGTTCATTGTAATGAGCACATGCAATATGCTGTGTTGTGTATATGCTTTGAAAATACTATTCCATTGAATCATGCCAATTAAGTGGAAGAGTTATTATTATAATTATGTTCATTTGAGATAAGTTGTATGCAAAGAGAGGCTAGGCAACTGACCCAAGGGTTACAGTCAGTGAACTGGGAAAAGTAACTTATAATGACATTTGATAATACAAGAAATGTTACCTAACTAGCCTAGAACATCATTCATGATCAACTGTTATCCACAGTTGCCTGTGAAATTGAAGGAAATCAGAATAATGTGATAATAAAATAAAGACTTTTATTTAATGAGCTACTTATTTGTGTTAGGTTTTCTAAACCTTTTTCAATTAACTATAATTTTCCCTTTTTAATATTTTTCATGAAAAGATTGCATTAATTTTCTATTACTGCTGTGAAAATTTACCAGAAACAATGGATTTAAATAACACAGACTTTATCTTAGCTCTTAAATTTATTACAAAATGTGAAGTTGTCAACAGGGCTATATTTCTCTTGGTGAATCCAAAAGAAAGATCTGTTGTCTTGTCGTTGTGCGTCTTGAAGAACTGATACCTTTGGGATTTCAAGACAGAGATTCTAATGTCCTGGCATTTGTCTCTTTAGAGCCATCCCTTTCTTAGAGACCCTACTGTCTCTGACTTGCTGCTCCATCTACAGGCAAAGCCAGGAGAGGCTTGGTGAGGTCTCATACTGTATCTAGCTGACTCAACATCTTCTCCATTTTCCTTTATTATGGTCCCTGTAATTAATATGGTACACTACAGACAATTATTGCTCCATCTTAGGTTCAAGGGCTTCACAACCTAAATTTCATCATTTATTTATTTATTTATTTAGTATATTGTAACATATTAGCAGGTTTCCAAAAATAGGTAAAGAAGGTCTGGAGGTCCTTGAAAAGTAAAGCTAAGGAAAGAAATCTATCTAAGCAGTAGAAAAGCTCCATGAAAATACCCCAGGGCCCAAGTTCTTCCAATTCTTTCTTTTTTTTTTTTTTTTTTTTTTTTTTTTTTTTTTTTTTTATGAAAAGTAATTCTGCAATGAATAACACAGTTCAGAAAGGTGGGTTACTCATAAGTGCCAGAAATTGTGTTGTGTTTTTTTTTTTTTCCTTAGTTTTTAAATCTGTTCTCTGGTAACAATTACATGGTAACAAGTTGCAACTAATTTCCCATATGGAAACGATTTTGGTAATGTAACTTCTTGAGATCATATAAATAAAATCTTTCAGAGGAAAAGTATAGTGAACCTTTGTTGTATCCGAAGTAATCATTTGGAGATCCAGGAAAGGCAAAGTAGCAGTGGGAGGAAGTTGACGCCATGCTGAGCCTTCTGAGGCCAGTAACTACTGTATATGAGATTTTGTTTCTGAATTATATGTCCCTTTCATTTATGCAAGGAATTCAGCATAATGAAATGAAGCTAGATATTTCACTTACAAACTAACTAGTAAAATCAATCAATATTATAAATTCACATAGTTAAATTCAACATTTAAATCAATGATGTAGGGTATCAATTTTTATGGGACTAAAGAAAAAATGTCATAACTACACCTTTCTTAAATTTGGGTATGCACATTTCTCAGCAGGAACTGACACTTTAACTCAGGTTAATATTTGTGAATTAAGGATTTTAATTGTTTTCTGACATCTGTAGTTTATGTGCTTCTATATTCTATATCAATGCCAGGTTTCTTTCACCGTATTTTAAGACTTTTGAAAGAGATTTTTACATTGGCCGATGTTAAGGTATTAATTATCTCTAACATAAATACATTTTACCTTCAGGTACATTTTAATTGTAAGAGAAAACAATGGTAAGAGTTCACATTTCTTTACTAAATTTTGACAGAGTTATTTTTCTAGAGTTGAAAAACTCCCTTAGACACACATAAAGGTTTATGATTTGTTACTATAATCGCTTTTGGTTAATGTTCTAAAGATTTGTGTGAGTGTGTGTGTGTGTGTGTGTGTGTGTGTGTGAGAGAGAGAGAGAGGAGAGAGAGAGAGAGAGAGAGAAAGCACATATGTGCTTATTAGTGCCTGTGGATACTAGAAGACAACATCATACCTAGAGCTGGATTTACAGTAGATTGTGAAACACTGTTGGTGCCAGAAACCAAATTTCAGTTGCCTGCAAAAGCAGCAAATATTCTTTACTGAACCATCTCTCCATCCCCTATTTTAATAACTTTGATACACCAACTTCAGGCAGTTAAGGACTGTATAGGAATAGATCAGCTTTAATAAACTTCCAAACTTGTAGAATAACAATTATATTCATCTTGAATATTTAGAATACTTCCATGAATACATTTCTGTTTTTAAGTTTTATTTTAATGTTATTCACCTTATGAACTATAAGTAATAATGGGCTTCATTGTGATATTTTTCATAGATGTAACTAATTTTTTATCTTATTCACCCCATTACATTCCTGTGTCCTTATTACATCCATTAATTCCCTATTAATTCCCTCTTTTCTCAACTAGTCCTTTCCACTTTTGTGTGTGTGTGTATGTGTGTGCATGTGTATTTGAATGAATGTGTGTATGAATATGTATATATTTCTATCTGTGTGTCTGTGTGTATAAATGTGTGCATGTGTGTATGAATATGTGTACATGTGTATATATGTGAATTTGTTTTATTACAGGTGTTTATTCATTATACATGATTTATTAATATGCTGCCAAGATGTCATCTAAAATAAACAGGTATTTCTATTTTAGGATTTCTGTTTAGGATTTAGGATTTCTATTTTAGGAACACACATGCTACCATGAATGAATTCCTCATACTTGGTCTTAACAATATTTTTGGAACTGTGCTGGCCAGTTTTATGTCAACTTAACACAAGCTACTGATGATAACCTGAATTGAAAAGATGTCTCCATAAAGTCACAATGCAGACAAGCCTGTAGAACATTTTTTAAATTAATGATTGAAAGAGGAGGGTCCTGTACACTGTGGGTGGTGGTATCCCTGGGCTAGTGGTCCTGGGTCCTGTAAGAAAACAGGCTGAGCAAGACATGGGAAGCAAGCTAATAAGCACCATTACTTCATGTCCTGCATCATCTCCTGCTTCCATGTTCCTGTTATGTATGTCTCTGCACTGACTTCCCCCAATGGTGGACTACTATGTACAATAGTTAGCCAATTGAACCCTTTTCTCCATAACTTGCTTTAGTGAATGTGCATCAGCACAGGAATAGTAATCCTAACAAGGATAGAAAGTAAATCAACAATGACTCTTTTTTTGTCAAATTTCTCTTACCACCTATGAAACGCAGAGCAAACAAGTCCCAAACAAAAATAACTCTTCTCTCGTGAAAATGATGTTCCTGGTTTTTTTTTTTTTTTTCAGATTTAATAATGCATTTCTCCTTTATCCATTCTTTTCCTTAAGAATACCAAAAGATTAAGTTCTTGATAAGATCTTCTACTCTGCTTAATATTTTGCCATGAATACTATTTCTCTGATTTCTCCTTATTCAGAGAATTAGGAAAATATTGTGATCATATGATGAAGTCAGCATTTAGTGAGACAATAATTGGTCCCATTAAATTCTACCTTAGTTAATAAGTCAAGCCTATCTATAGAGGTTGTTAGATATTGGAAAGAGAAACTACAAAAGGCTTAGTAAACAGTTTGAAAGACTCCATATTTCCATAAGAGATATCAGATCAGGACAAGAACAATTCAAGTTTCCATTTTTGGCATGTGAGGATGGGGAATGCATAACTCTTTGTATGTTTTTTCATAGTTACTCATCCAGACACTGAGATGTAATACCTAACACATCAACTTGAAAGAAGCAAACGACTCAGAGTGTTCAGTCCATCATGTTGGAAGGCAATAGTTAAATGAAGCATTTCACATCTTGGTGGCTATGGAGATAAAGAGATGGAATATATGCTTTCTCATTTCCATCTCACTCCCTCCTTCCCTCTTTTCCTCCTTCCATTCCTTCCTCCTTCCCCACTTCCATCTTTCACTCTTTGGCATTGTGTATATGTGTGTGCATGAGCACGACTGTTTGTATGTGTGAGTGTGTATGTGTGCCCGTATGTTAAGGTGTTGGCAAACAGTCAGCAAACAGCCTGAGTTGTTGGTTCTAGCTCCCACCCTGTTTAAACAAGCATTTTTTATTCTCTATGGCTGAGTAAGCCAGGGTGTAGGGTAGGCAAGCTTTTGGGGGTTCTCTCATTATCTCTGTCTCTCATCTTCCCACAGAAATATGGAGATTAAAAATGTGCACTCCTGTGCTTAGCTTTAAAGGCTTCTCTGGATGAAAATACAATAGGAAAGTGCTTTACCTATTGAACCTTTACATTTGTCTTAATTTTCCCTCTCTTTTCCCCTCCTGAACTTCCTCCGTGGGATGCTAATTCTCAGAAAAATTCCCTATAGTATGCTTTAATAATTCACCAAGTGCTTTTCAATTAAACCAAGCTGATAATCAAGATAGGCCATCATAACTTCCAAGCTTCTTTTAATTTTTTTCTTTTTTTGAAATTAATTATCTATTGGATATTTTATAAATTTCAGATGTTATCCCTTTTCCCCAATTCCCCCCACACTCATATATCCCGTATCCCATCCCCCGCCTCCTGCTTCTATAAGAATGTGCCCCCAACCACTCCTACCTCTCCACCCTCAAATTTCCCCACACTGGGGCGTCCAATATTCATTTATTTATTTTTGGTGTTTAAACATTCAGTAGTACCTCCTGGACTATCAGGAAGCTTCTGTTTTCCTTCTATAATGTAAGTGAGTAAAAGTGATAAGACCATAGTTGGTTGGGGGGATGTTTTTCTCCCCCTTTTTTTTTTTTTTTTTGAAGTTCAAATTTTAAATAGCAGAACTGAAATAAGATATAAATGTTTGAGATTTCTTTATTGTATAGATAAGATTTAAAATTTATTTTTGGCTTAAGATTTTATTCTTTAATCAATATATTAATGTAGATAAAATATATCTTGTATGCTTGTTTTTATATGTTAGGTTGATGTATTCCAAATTAATTAATGCAATTTTCTTTCCCGTGGAGAGGCAAATTCTTTGGAAATAGTTTACAGTTGCTAGCTGCCATGTCCTCTGGAAGAGCAGCCAGTATTCTTAACTACTAAACTATCTCTCCATTCCCCTATTTGTTAGACTTTAATCATATCCTCACATTCTCTAGAACTTGAAAATTTTCATTGTATATCACAATACCTTTTACTCTTTCTAACCTATAATTGTACAAATCATTTCCCTAAAATAACAAATCATGTTCCCCTAAGTAGGTCTCTAAAACCTTCTGAGTATTTACTTCAAAAAGTTGAAGGTGTGTAATTTTTCCATTTAAAAAAGTAACTATATACATGAAAAGCTCCAACGCAAACTCAAATCTGCCTATCATTGTGCGCCCTGTGACCTGAATAAAAATCTGTATCTCACTATCTGCATCATTGTAAAGACAATACAACAAGAAAGAGGTATCCTTCTGACCTCTTAGATGAGAGGGATCAATATTTTAATGTCTGATGAGTCATCTTCCTGGTAGTCAAAGTAAGGAAACCTACTGTCACCTCAGGAACACACATTCATAATGGTACCACCTTCAGCAACGTATGACATTTATCCGAACAAGTTTCTATCTACTGTCTACTCAACTATATATGCACATTAGGATTATGAGTAACTTGTATATATTTATAGACTATCTGTGTGATATGAATTGGTATAGCAAGAATTTTAATTTATAGGCAAGTCAAATATATTTTGCTAAAATACATTTCCCATAGAGGAAATACTGGTTTTTAGCTATGACAATCCAAACTTCTGTGAAACTTTGCCTTAGTTAGAAGTCAATTAACTGTGATTAATTTTCACTGAAGTTTTCTGGTAAAATTTGATAATTTGTTGAAATTTATGATATATTTTTAGTTTCAGAAAGAAAAAGAAGCATTAGTTATTAAAGGGATATCCAAGGTGGAAGTGAATGAACTTAGTAATCTTTCAATGGTCATTTGAAGATAGCAGTAAAAATGATGCTTGACTTCTCATCATTAACAATAATAAATATTTTCATGTTATGTTTAGCAATAGTGTAGCTGTGGATGAGTTCCAAGGAAGAATTTTCAAATCGCTTTAAATATGATCAATTGTTAATTAATATTTGAAATTATCATAGAATAATAGTTGATTGATAAGTGACATTAGATGACACAAAAGCTTTCTAAATCTGAAAGTACTAATTTAATATATTCAACTGATGGTGTAGAGACAATGAGCAGTTACTGAGTATCAGAGCTCCACTGACTTCCCAAACTCCTTTTCAGTTGGCTTGAGGACATGTAGACTGTTGAAGGCCAAAGAATTGTGAAAGGACTTGTGTCAGTTCTGGTTTGAGGTGATTATACGTCAGTGTCCTTTCTTTATAAAGAAGCTATATTTCTTTGACAAACATGGAAGCCCTGCATTCCAGATATGGTGACGACCACATGAATAATAGAAATTATCTGCTTACCTTCAGCCTACATAAACATAAACTAGACATCCATTGTGCCTAGTTCTGATACTATTTTAGTCCCTGTTATGGCAAGATAGTTTAGTCTCACTTCATTAATATCTGGTATATTTGTTTTATTATTCTTTGAAATAAAAGTACTGTTAGTCTCTAAAATTCAAATATATAAATTAGCATTCCTTTTCCTAAAATCATTTACTATGAACTCTACTGAGACTCTTACATCAGTTTTTAGACGCAGTGTTTTGTACCTGACACAGAAAAGTCTCATTTTATCATTCTTTTCCCTGATGAGTCCTTCAATATACCTGTGCTCAAACTACCCAATATTAAAGAAAAGGAAACAAATAACTGACACCTACTCTAGCCTCCACAGGCTTGAGGTACGATGTGGTGCACAGGAACACATTCAGGAAAAATGTACATACACATAGATTTAAAATGACTATTAAAACTTCTGAAATTCATTTAAAAAAAAAAAAAACAAAGAAAAGAAAACAGAGAAAGATATAAACAGTCAATGACCAGGGATTAAATTCTTGCTTATTTGAAAATGTATTAGTCAAAATTTCTTTAAAAACCTGCATATGTTCAAATATTTTTATCCTTCTACTATTTAAGAGTAGTTCTATCAATTACAAAATAACATTTGAAAATGCATTTAAACAAATAATATACTGAAATACTTCCCCAAAATGTCATCATCATATTTTGTAAATTCAGTTTATTCCTGTATAGATAGGATCAAACTCTAAAAATCAGTTCATATCTAATTTATATTTTGCTCACTTTACATACAGTTTATATTTAGATGTAAGCTTGGGCAGAATGAAATTAGTTATGGTAATATTCCTAGCCATATGTATGATTACTAATGGCTGTGAAAAATTGCTAAATACCTGCTAATTATCCAGGGTTAAAGATAATTGTAAACAGTAAATAAATCTACATTCATTAGTTTTTTGAAAGTACAGGTTTAATCTCTCTTAAGTCATTTTTACTAAGTTCTGACATAAATATTTGCTATCTTATGCACATTTTTAGATCACAAGATTTCATCATTATGAAGACATAGTATAGCTCCTTTATAGTCTGCAGCATTCATATTTATTCTAATGCTAATAGAACTTTCATGACTATTGAGCTAGATTAAGCAGAATACAACCCACAAGCATGCCAATTTTGCTTCATTGCTGTCTTTTTTAATTGTTATGTTTTTTTTAAATGGAACCATCTTCCAGGTATATCTCCCAGAATTAATAGGATAATATAAAAAAAAAAATCCATTTTGAGAGTATTTTCTGGGTAAGAAGAATATTCTTTCACTAAAAGCCAATTTCTTGACCAAGGTTAAACTCTATTAACAAGACATAGGGAAGCCACTTGTATCTTGTTTTGTAACTGGATCCTTGCCTCATTTATGATCCAAAGTATAATGATTCTGCTGATGCCCAATGATTTCTTAAGAAATGAGACAACAAGTGAAATAATAAAAAATGACTAAAAATTTAGGAATGGCTGGCATCATAGTTCTCCATGAATTATATACTGCAGGAACTTTGTCCTGATGTACCTGACAGTGAGGTAAATTGTAGAGTTTATTAAGTCCCCTTCATATTTCCTAGTTGTTTTCTGCCAAGAGTCTTGCACTCCAAGCTTTGATAAACTACTCTCATTTTGCTTATTGTGATGATTCTGAATCATGCAAATTCTCTGCTGGCATGAAACCACTTTTGTACTGTTCATTGATTTTGGAGATATTTATCTTCCCTAGAAAACCAGATCTACCCCCTTGAGAAGGCCGACATAAGCCTTAGTTTGGAACATAGTTTATTCCTTGATTGATCATCATTTCTTATGTGACCATCAAAACACTGGGCAAAATTCCATAACGGTAACTTCTGATGATAATCACATTTCAAAGCACACCAGATACCTCGATATATAAATGAGTTTGTTCAATAGTTCTAATGATACACCAGTCCTTAACCAAAATAAAGAGGAAGCTATTAACCAAGAAGATATTTTAGGGAACTCTAACCATTCTATTTAGAAAATTCTCATACTCTCCTTGAAAATTCAACTCAGCTCTTCTAAAATATCCAGGTCTAAGTATTCCATAAGTGATAATGGGGAGGATAACTTGACATTAGTGCAGTAAAACCAGCACATTAACACCAAGTATTCAATGGAATGATAGTTGGGCAATTTTTTTTTTTTAAGAAATTGTGGCCACTTGTTTCTTTTTCTTTTGTCCTCATCTTAGGGTCCAGAGATAAAATTCATATGACAAAAGGTGAACTTTTAATATCCTGGCGGACTAATAAAATGGTCCCCATGAAAATGATGCAAAGTGTTTCTTGTGTACATAAAATTAACAAAACATCATAAGATCTATTTTCCTGTTCTATATGGAGAACTTAAGTTGTACTAATTTTAGTTTCAAGGCCCTATCTCTTTATAATGTCGCAATTATAGATTTTTATAAAATATTATATAAAATTATTTTATCTACAAGACAGCATTTTAATATACATTTTAATGTTTCAAATAAATATATAATTATAACATCTCTCCCTCTTCTACGTTCCCTTCAAAACCAAGTATGTAGCTTCCTAACCACTCTCTCTCAAATTCATGTTTTTTTTTTCCTTAATTGTTCTTCCTACAAATACATGTAAGTACAAACATACTTACATACACACCTGTACATGGTTGTTATATAAAACAACCTACTAATATAATGAGTAGGTTTAGTTTTTGTTTCTTTGTGTATAATTTTATGGCTGACTACCTGAAATATATGAATCTCATTATATTTGGCTAGGGAGTTATGCATAAGCAATTTGGTTATTTCATATTTTAAAGACAGTTCTACTTCTATCACTTCAACTGTTCTTTGGTCAAAAAGAATGACTATCTCATTCCTGTGTCATATTTCTGTAGTCTTTTTGAATTTTTTACTGTAAAGACATAGTCTAATATAGGATTTAAAACTCCCCCACACTATCCAATGGCGAATATTTTAATGATTGCTATTATATTCTTTTTCCAGTGGTAGAGAAATAAAAAAAATCATTTACAATGTTCTTGTTCTCTAAAATACAAAATGTGTGTAAAGAAATATTAATAATACATGCTTCTTTGCTTGTAGTGTATACTTTTCTTCTATTACTTGATAGTATTTTCTGATGTCTTATTTTTATTTTTATTTAATTTTTTTATTGGAAATTTTTTATTGGAAAATTTTTTTTTACATTTCAGATGTTCTCTCCTTACCCCATTTCCCCCCTCCCTCCCAGGAACTCACTATCCCTTCCCCCCTCCTCTTGCCTCCACATTGGTGTACCCCCACCCATCCTCCCCGAAACTTCGTTATAGCCAGGCGGTGGTGGCGCACGCCTTTAATCCCAGCACTTGGGAGGCAGAGGCAAGCAGATTTCTAAGTTCGAGGCCAGCCTGGTCTACAGAGTGAGTTCCAGGACAGCCAGGGCTACACAGAGAAACCCTGTCTCGAAAAACCAAAAAAAGAAAAAAATAAATAAAACTTCATTACTATCTAAATAAGAAGAATTTAAGGGATTTTACAGCAGATTTGATCAAAGTTAATTTTAAAATATTATATATTTCTATCAGAAGACATCGATCAAATAATACTTTTAAATGGCTTTGCACTCTGTTACCCTTTGGCATAAAAGAAGAAAAAATAAGTTTATAAGTATCTTAATGATGTTTTATGGTAAAGTAAGGTTAATTGATGCCTGTAAATGTAACATTCATTTGCCAGAATTTTCATCTTGAAAGCTTACTGCTAAATAAACTCACCCTTTCTAGCTTTTTCTGAACTTTGGTTGGCTGTTTTAAATTAGCTCTTCTTGGCCCAGAGGCCTCTACAAGCTGACTGATTCAGAATGGCTTTGCTAGACTTCTGAATAAATTGCTCGGCTTGGCATCGAAACAACTCAGGCAATCTATTCTAATCTTCTCTATCCTTCTTATACTCTGGCTCACTCTATCTTTACCTCAAGCTGTTTCTATAAAATTGTACTAGTAAAACTTTCTCTCTTGCTCTCTCTTTCTCTCTCTCCTCTTTCTCTCTCTCTCTTCTCTCTCTCTCTCTCTCTCTCTCTTTCTCTCTCTCTCTCTTTCTCTCTCTCTCTCACTCACTCTTATAACTTTTCTTTCCTGTCTATTCTAATAAGTTGGCTATATCTTAACTCTGACTCACTCTGTGGAATCTAATTTTTTAATTATTTATTTTATCTCAATTAGACATCACTTTTAAGCATGGCTACATCCTTCTACAAAGTAACTTCATTATTTGATAATAAATTCCATACTAAGTATGTGTCTATATTTCAGCAGGATCACACAGACTTACAAGGTCTTTGGATGTGATTCTTTGCTAGAGAAGCCATTTTGCTGGATTAAAATTCCTCTACAGTTACCATTAGTTATTTTACTTTTGTTTCTAATCTTTAAATTAACAGTAACTCTTCTTTTTTTTTTCCATGGTTTCTCTGGATAGCCCGGGCTGTCCTGGAACTCACTCTGTAGACCAGGCTGGCCTCGAACTCAGAAATCCGCCTGCCTCTGCCTCCCAAGTGCTGGGATTAAAGGCGTGGGCCACCACCCGGCGTAACTCTTCTTTTCAAGAGAACTGACTAACAGAAACAGTTATTTTATATCTAGCACTTCATTGCATTTGAGATGGTGTGATTACTCAATATTGTAACTGAATTGGCTAAGCTGCTTGTTTAATTATAAGTTCTGTAGTTTTTCTCTACTTAAAATCTATTTTGATTTTTTTATTAGAAATCTTTTTGACTATTCACATAATGTATAATCATCCTGGTTGCTCCTTTGATGACTTCCTTTATTCCCCTTCCACACCTACAAGTCTCATTCCTCTCTAGGATTCTTTTTTTCCTTTTTCATATCTTTTGTTTTGTTTAACTCTGATCATTTGTGCGGTTCTAAGTTTGGAAGGATCCTGTGGAGCCTGCTGTGCTCACCTTGGGAACATGGCTAGATGCAATTCCTTTATCTCTTTCACGGAACAGGTGTGTGGGAAGGTTAATCAAAATGAAGAGTGTACAAAAAAGCCACACAGAAACCTATTATTTGCAATCCGATTAAAAACACAAGAGAGTTAAAAGGTAGGTAAGCTACATGACTACCAATGCTGGGCCTAGAACTTGTGGGTCACTCACACAAACACCAGGCCAAGTGTAGGATGTCTGTAGAGGGTTGTTGGTTAGAATGGCACCAGAGTCCTTCAAAACAATAGAAGTTCTTGCTAGTCCTCCTGGTTGCCTACCCAGATGAGTTGATAAACCCTATTTCTGGGACTGGAATGATAGTTCAATGGTTAAGAGCACTTTCTTCTCTTGCAGAAGACCTAGGTTTAAATACAAGAACTCAAACCAAAGCTTACAATCACCAATACACATTATCCTGCATACTCTTCTAGATTCTGTGGGTAGTAGATAACTGAATACAGCAAAATAACTCATATCTATAAAAGAAAAATAAATCGTTAACAATAAAGTGAAAAATACTATTAACTGAAGACACCACAAATCTTGAGTGTGATGCATAAAGACATGATGCTAGAAATAATATGGGAATGTCTTCCCCAACTTTTGGCTTTAGTATTGTTTGATGTTGTTATGTAGCTGTTGGAAGAATAAAGATGTCCATGTTTCCACCAAGATTTGCACTCTATAAACTATATAGTACTAAAATGTATGTATATAAAACATGCACATTGGCACAATCATGATCATCTTTTATAGGTATAGCCACTTACTCAAGGATTAAAAGGAAACCCAACTCCAAAAGAGAGAATCCGTGCCTAATATTCAATTAGGAAATTAGACAATAGGACTACAATTCTTTGCTCTAACAAGAACCTACTATTGCTTAGCTAAATTAATATGGTGCCAGATGCACTTCCAAATTTCTATGTCTATACCAATAGACAAATGCCTTAGCCAATAGAGCCTCTGTTTTCAGTATACACAGATGAATGAAAAAACTCATATCTGTATAAGATGCTAAGAATAAAAGATCATTGAGAGCTTATCTACAGAAAATACATTTATGCCACCCACTTAAGGCTGAGGGAAGACAGACAGAAATAGCATCAGAGACAAGAGATATGGAGAAGGTTGCCAAATGGCATCTTCTAGTAATAACATACCCATGGCAATCATGTGCTTATAGTAATTGCAACTATTGAAATAAGGTCTTCACTAATCAATTTCATCCAATATCAGGGTAAATGTTTTAGTGGAGCCCTAACCTTTAATGCTGAACAACTGATTAAATCTCTTTTTAAAAGCCCCAGATTAAGGTACTGAACAGCTTCATATTTCTCATACCCAATATGTCAGCAGGTAAATAATCAAGTCAATTCTAATGTATTTCACTACTCTGTTTATTGATTATATATACCATTTCAGTCAATTTACCTCAGACAAAGCATTTTTATAATTTCCATAGGATGATTTACTTGGGTTCAATTTTCATTTTTTGTTGTTGTTACAACTGTGTTACTTTATGACATTAGACCACCAAATAAACATATTGCTAGATTAAGAATGGTTTGGGAAAGCAGAAAATTAATGATAAATATTTACCAAACAGAGAAAACAGTATTGTTTCATATACCTACCTAGTGAGCAGTCCTCTTGTGAACAAGTTCTATATATACAATCTGAGACAGATGTATGTAGTTTTTGCTAGCTATGATGATTAATCTTGTTTGTCAACTTGGTTGTATCAAGAGACATGTAAAAGATTAGTGAATCACTCTTAAGTGAGGGTATTACAGATGTAATTAGATCATGAGAAGTCTGACCTATGGATGTCTAAATAACTGGTAGTTTAATAATTGAATTGACTATGGAGAGCCTAAGACTAGTTGGAGGAATTATTCCTTCAGGAGTATCTCCTTCTAGACCACTTGCTGTTTGGCAACTTGTTATGCCTTTGCTCTGTTTCCTATTTGTCAACTTGAATGTGTTCCATCAACAATCCCTCTTAGGATAAGCTTAAAATATGAGCAAATTAAGTCTTTCCTCTGCTGAATTATTTTACCAAGGCATTCCATCATGGCAGTTTGTATGAGAGTAAATCACTTAAATTTGTATGTAGAGAAAATATTTTTAAATACTAAAAAATGATTTTTCTTTGATTAAGAATGAATTTGCTACTGAGGATTCTCTAAAATAACAGTTTTGATAAACCCTATAAAATGGTAATGTAGAGTTTATGTACACTTCTTCCTAACAGCCCAGGCTCTCAGAAATAAGACTCGGACTCAAAATACATTACAAATACCTTGGTCATATACCTAGACTCTTCTGTGACTAGATAATAGCTAAAATAATCCATTAATTTTAATCTATATTCTGCCACATGTCTGGTTACCTGTGCTCAGGTAACATGAATCTATCTTCTTTTTCTTTGCATCTTCTTGAGCAAATCTTTCCATGTCTGAATATCCCAGAATTCTCTCTGCCTTTCAGATAGCCCTCATCCCATTTCCACACTAAGCTATAGACCAGAGGCTTTTTAAAATTTCGTTTCTTTCTTTTTTATTCTTGCTTTTATACCATTTTAATTACATGCAAGTATTAAAGTCAGTTCTAGGTTGAGGAACAAGCAATACAATAGATGCAAGTAGTCAAGAAACAAGCAAGACAATAAACACAAATAACAAGCAAGGAAATAAACAAAGTTCCATGAACCCTTCCCTGATCACTGTTTCTAGGGTTATCAGGATGACCAAAATATTTGAGGCTACTTCCCTGTCTTAGCCCAAAGTAATTTTCATCCCTGAAGCATACTTCTTTGTTCAAGCCTAATGTCAGATTCCTGTCTGAATTCTGCTTCTTTGTCCTTGGCCAATGTCAGATTCCTGCCAAACAGGCCCAAAAGTTCACCACATATCCCCTTTTTTATTTCATAAACAAAACTGAGCCTGTTTAAGGTAATTCTAACAAGAATGACTTTCATACCAATTGTGGAATACACATTATCAAAAGCAATGCACTTCTGTCTTAGGTTGGTAAGTCTTTTTTTTTTTTTTTTTTTTTTTTTTGATCATAGTTTTACATTTTTTAATGGATAAATAATTGTATATACTTAGCCAAACCAATGTGAAATTTTGACGTCTGTACCCATTGTAGAGAGGATACATAATGCTAAGTAACACATCTATCATATCAGCAACTGTGTGTGTGTGTGTGTGTGTGTGTGTGTGTGTGTGGACAGTGTTAGGAATCTGTTCTTTGAGTAACTATGAAAACCTGTTACTATTGATGTAATGAAACGGTGCTCTAACTCCTGCATCTCCTTCTGCTCTCTACAACCCTGTCATCATCTCCCTTCCTCTCTTTCTGTCCCCAGCTCTGCTTACCACCTTCCCATTCCTTATAAAAGAGATGCAGAATCTTACCCTCCCTTGGCTGGCCAGCCTGTTAAATTAATAACTCTGTCTGATGGTTCATTTTCAGTCTCAAGTCATGTACTTTGGTTGCCAACATGTTGATGTTGTTAAAGACAAGCTTTAACACAATGGTCAGGAATAAAAGTATTTCCTGGACAACAAGGGCTAGCATGATCAAGCTATATATGCCATTCTTGAAGCTTGACCGAAATGGTAATACTGACCTCAAGCCATGGATAATTTTATCAGCAGTATCTGCAGCATCAAAGTTCAGCAGAGCAGCATTCTTTAAATTCATAAGATCACTATGCAAAGTTAAAACAGCCAGAGAGGTATTAGACTTATGCCAGATTAACTGCAAGTATCTTTAAACTTTTTCCTAATTATAATGACTATCATTGTAAATTTTAGAAGTAACACAACTCCATTGGTATTTGGCATGACACTCAAGATGGCTCCTTACTGTTAAACTCTGAACCTTTTTCCTATAATTTGAATAGGATAACAAGCATCAATCTTTGTTCCAAACGCCTATCTAAATCCTCTTGTATACTCAACATATTAGTAACTTTTTTTTTTTTTTTGCTAAATGATCAACAAAAGTAGCTATCTTAACTTTTTGTGTCAAAGCAATTGCAGAAGCAGTAGTGCTAGCAATTAATGTAATTAAAGCTGCTATACCAGCAATAATCAAGCCCACTACCCTCTTGCTTCTGCTTAAAGCCTGACTTACTTCCAGTACTTGCAAACTTTTTTCAGAAAACTAAGGTTCTGTAATACTCAGGGCAATAAAACAAAAGCTGGCTGATACACTTCTGTAGCTAACATGGTATACATAGAGCTACCATATAACTTTTACACATAGCACAGTTATTTTGGGGAAATTTTCATGTATTTTTCTGCCATTGGCCAATAAATAAACAGGTATCTTCCACTAATTGCTTTTGTGTCATCAATATAAATTATTATGGAACATATACAATGTTACTCACTACAACATTTTCATGCTAGCTGATATCATCATTCTTAGATATCTTAGTTATTTTTCTATTGCCATAATAAAACATATGATCAAGGAAGCTTATGAACTAAAAGTACATTTTTTGAGTTTACAGTTTCAGAGTGCCAGAGTACCATGATAGTGCAAGGCATGACAACAACAGGCAAACATGTCACTGAAGCCCTATCTGAGATCTTACACATGAGACATAACATAGGGCAAAGAGAAAGACACTAGTAATGGCAGTATTTTTCAAATTTCAACGTGTGTTCCTGCATGACACTCCTCTTTCAACAGCAAGGCTACCATTTCCAATCTTTCCCAAAACACATCAAGTTTGGGAGAAGTATTCAAATATATGTACATATAGAGATCATTTGAAATCACCACACTGGACAAAGCTAATTAGTTTCAGGGTATGCATTATTATTGATATACGTGTAATAATATGAGGCAGAAATGATGTAGGGCTTCTCTAATCTGAAAAACTTTTAGGAAAATAGTTTTACATTTATCTATGAAGAACCAGTGAAGTATAAAAGAACATCACTGGGAACCAAGAGATTTTTACAATAAACCAAAACATTGTCATCTCTATTTTTTCAAAGTGTTTATTCTAATTTTCTCATTGTTTTCTTCAAAAATCATTGCAAGTACACTCCAACTGACACTCCTGAATGCTTGTCTTTACTGTGGACATAAATGATCTAGTATTAAATTTCCCTCTACAGTGTTCTAGCCTTAGTTGTTATGTCCATCCTGTGTGCCACAGATGATAGCAGCTACTTGGCGGAGAGCATTTACTCCTTCAGATGAGAAAGGAGACAGAAAATATTCTACAAGCTCTAATATATCCCAGTTGAGACATAATTTATTCTTTCAAATGGCTTTTCCAAAGATTTATGCTGGTAATAAATATACAACTTGTCTGCAATAAAATTGCCACTATATGGCATAAAAGTTGTCATTTTTAATACTGACATTAATATGCCAATGAAGCCTGAACTATGCTGTAAATATCTTACCCTCCCCAATCCCTGCAGTGCTAGAATCCCTCTTCCTTGCTAATTCCCCCAACTTATGAGAAAACTGAGCATTATTAGAAGATGATATGAAGTATTAAAAGAAAGTTTAAAATCCTTCCTCAGCAAAAGGAAGCCATTATTGCATAGAGGAATTTATCTATTGTTGCATATAAAGTTCAAACTTTTAATTTCATGTTTTAGGCATTTATTCAATATCTTAAAATACTACAAGGAATTAAAAGTAAATACAGAGATATCCACAAAGATATATGTGGATTTAAATACATGTACAGTAGCTTTTTTAATGCTACTAAACAGATTTAGTGTTGTTTGTTTGTTAAAATATATGTTGTATGTATGTAGGACCATCTATGAGAGCATGAGTAAGTTCTCTGGCATTTCAACCCTGAAGTAACGAGATTTTTGCTTCACCAGCAGCCATCAGTTGTGTGGAGCTCTTCATCTAATGGTAGGCCTTCATGAGTCCTTCCCCTTCCCACACTGTAGTTTTGGATGGATTAGTATTGTGTGGGTTTTGAACCTATATTCACAGTCACTGTCAGTTTCCTATGTGCATATGTGCAGTTGTCCTGTCATGCTGGACAAAGGATGTTTTGCTGCCAATGTGCAGTTTTTCTGTTTCTTATTCCACCGTCTCTTCTTCAGTGATATCTGAGTCATCAGAAGACTAGTGGTCAAATGTGTAGAAGACAGAAAGTCTTCTGATGCACATCTGACCAGTAATGGGTCTCTATATTAATCAGCATCTACTTTTAAAAGAAACTCTTGTGATCCACACTGAAAGTTGCCCTATAAGTATAAGAATTCAGGGGTCAGTTTATTACTATGTCCATTTAGCAAAATAGTAGTGGCAGTGTTTTCTCTAAGACTTAAGAAGCCATAGGTTTTTGACCAGTTAATGACATCACATGTGAGTTTCATTTTGTGGAGAAGGCCTTAATCCATAATGGAGTGGTTAGTTATTCCTATAACCTTTGTGACATGATTTTATCAGTGTGTATAGCATATCAGAATAATCATTATTGTGGCTCACAGGGCTTACAACAGGGTAAAACTATTTCTTTTTTTGGGGGGTGGGGGTGATTCATCCTGTAGTTTGTGAACCTTCCACTTCCAGTGCTGTGAAAGATAACCAATAAAGTTATCATAGGCTGTTTTTTGTTTAACAATCTGGAACCTTAGACTGAGCAAGGTAAGACATAGCATCTCAAGAATGGTGGGTTGAAAGTCACTAAATCTTAAGACAGATTATTGTCATTATTATCATTAGCAATTTTGGGGCATAATACCCAGGGCTTCTCACATGCAAGGCAAATAATCCACTACAAAGCTAAATCCTCTATTTGCCCATTTTATTAATTTATTGTCAAGATATTACATATAGGACTCCATCTGTCTTTATAAGGATTAGAAAGTTATTGCTTTTGTTTTTCACTCACAAAAGGCATTTCTTCTTTCACCAAAAAAAGTTAAAACACAGTTTATTTCTGAAATCTTGATTTTACTTTTCTCTCATATTATCCATAACATAGTTATGTGCAAAGCAGATCTCTAAGAATCATGAAAGGGGTAACCATCAATACAGAATATCACTTCTTTGAACGATAAAAAAAAAAATGCTGGCATCAGTTATGCAAGGCTGGATGAGTTTGCATTTCAGTGATCAGAGGTTTGAATTTCTTCAGTGTCTTGGAAAGAGTGGCAGAAGGCACTCTAAGAGATAAACCTGTGAAACACAACTTCTCTGTTTGCATTCTTTATCAGACAAACAGTTGGAGAGAGAGACAATGCCATACGATCCTTATATTTATTTTTTGAAGCATGTTTTTTAATTAACTAATAATAATTAATTAATTAATTAATTTAAAACTCCAAATTCCATTTCTCTTCCTGTCTAGCCTCTGATTGCTACATATCCCATACCTCCTCCATGCACCCCTGTCTCCACGAGAATGTCCTTACTCCCTACCCCCCACCACACCTCTAAACTTCCTGGTTCCTCCAGTCTCTTGAGGGTTAGGTGCATATTCTCTGACTAAACCCAGACCCAGCAGTGCTCTGCTGTATCTTTGTTGGGGCCTCATATCAGCTAGTGTATGCTGCCTGGTTGGTAGTTCAGTGTTTGAGAGATCTCAAGAGTCCAGGTTAATTGTGACTACTGGTCTTCCTACAGAATTTCCTAATTCAACCAGAGGTGTAGAGCCTTTGAGAGGGAAAAAAAAAGCAATTATGAGGGAGGATGGAGGAAGGAACCAGTGAGGGAAAGTGGACTGGGAGGTGGGGTGTTGGTGGGGAAGGGAAACCTGATCTGGTATTGGGTGAAGCCCTGAAGGACCAACAGAAAGAATGGAAACAGGCAGCCTCCAGAGGTAGGAGGTTAGTGGAAGCCTCCAGATTGTACCAGAGACCTGGGAGATGAGAAACTCTCAAGGAAAAGGAAGGGAAAGGAAGGGAATCTTAGATGAAATACCGGACAGTAGGAATAACGAAGTTATAGAGCCTACCTCCAACAGGAAGACAGGGTATCAAGTGAGGGAGGGGGTTGCCATCCCACAGTCAAAATTGTTCCTATCTGAAAGAACTGCAGGAATGGAAATGGAAAGGAGCCTGGGGAAAATAAGGTTCAGTGATAGGTCCAAAGAGGGATCAAGCTCAGGGGATTTACCAAGGCCTGACACTATTACTGAGGCTATGGAGTGCTCACAAAAAGGGAAAAAAATCATGGCTTCCCCCCAAAGACACAACAATCAGGTGAAAGAGTCAGATGCAGATATTTGCGCCCAACCTTTACAGTTATTAAGCCTCTCATATTTATCAGTAGCACTTCTGCAATCTCCCTTTTCTTCTTTATCCCATTCATAATTCTATATTTGTGTATTATATTTCTCTACCTCTTCCAAATAATTTTCACTAAATCTTGTTTGTCCAGACTTTTACTTGGCTATACTTGCTGCCTTTAGCCACTAGATATGTTTGAATTACCAAAATTAAAAATAAAGACGTTAACACTTTTTTGTGTACAGTGGTTTTTGCACTGTTTCTGCATAGAGATCAGCTATATTAAGTACTTTTAAAATGTTTATTTTGTTTTTTAAGTGTTTGTGTGTCTGTGTCTGTGTCTGTGTGTGTGTGTGTGTGTGTGTGAGTGTATGTGTCTGTTATGGTGTAATTAGGTGAGATTAGGAAGCCAGTGTCTATAGAGGTTAAACTCAATCATTGGATCCCCTGACGCTGAAGTTACAAGCATTGTGAGATGCAGGAGATGGGTGTAGGGAACTCCAGTTCTCTAAAAGAACAGTAAATATCTTTCTTTAACTATTGAAATATCTCTGTGGCTTCCATATTAATCATTATCATCCCATAATAATAAGAAGCTCTGTATTACTTATTACCACTCAATCAATATCCATTTCTTATCTTTCATTTCTATAAGGACTATAATTTTAGTGCATTTTCTGAAAACAAATAGCCAATTATGCTCAGGCTAAAGGGTCCTTTGTAAAGTTCCTCCATACATAACAAGCATCCTGGGATGAGAAATTCCATCGTTTAAATTTTTACCTCAAATTTACTGTTCTAAATATTAAATTCACATCATGGGGAATAGGAAGTGGAACATAGGGGATAACTGGGTCATCACAACTCTTTTCTCATAAACGAAACATCACATTCATGGACAAATATATAAACAAATCGAAGACTGAACAGTAGATAATAACACTAATGGATGAGTGAATTTATAGGATATGAGGGAGTGACTTCATGATAAAAATGAGTCTTGATAAAAATGGCATGTTTGGTCTGTTTTTGCCATTTCACACCCATGAAATGTGGTAAAGCAACATGGAGTCTCCATTGATTTTCATACCATTATTGTGGGCTCTGCAGTCTCTTGAATTATATTTTTATGTTACTGTGTCTTAATATATTTTATTATCAAAACACAAAATTCAACAAAAAACTACTATTGCACTAAAAAGCAGGTTATAAACAATTATAAAATGGAAGACCATTCTCTGTTTAGAGCTTCTTTCCAATGTTTGTGAAGTGTTCTGCAATTGCAAGATCAAGCTGCATCTGTTTTCCTTCTTCTCTGGCTATCTTACAAAGGAGGATATTCTTAGTCCACCCGCATTTGTCTTGGAAGAAAACCTTTTATCTAGTCACTTTAAGCGATTGAAAATAAGCTTAGAGACATGGTAATTGAACAAAATTATTAATTATATCTTAACCTTCAAAGCTCCCACATTTATAACAGTGGCATTTGTGTAAACAGGACATTTACACTAAAGTTAAAAAGTCAAGTGAAGCATTTTATTGCACACTAAAAATGAGCAAGGGTTTTCCCCACTGAAGCCACATAGACTCATAGTTCCTTTACGCTTGGCTTATATTTCTGTTCATTGGAAACGGCTTTCTTTCTTAATTTCCACTATTTTAATTCACCTCCCTAGTTTCTTTATTTTACTCATTTTCTATTTATTAATTTTACATTTAAGGAATAATTTACTTTTTACTTTTAATTATGTGTATGAGTGTTTCTCTGTGTATGGATATGGACACCTGTGTGTAGACACCTGAACACCTGACAAAACATTGTATACCCTGTACCTGGAGCTCTGACCAGTGAGGTGCTGAGAACATGACAGAGGTCTCTGAAAGAGCAGAAAGGATGTCTTATTCACATTACTTTCTCTTCAGGCCTTCATTTCCTTTAAAAATAGCCTAATGGATGTTTAAAACACCACATTAACTGTGAAAAGCTAAAAAGAAAGGAGTATTTCTTCAGAGCAGTCTAGTGTGTGCAGTAATTATAGTAAATCTACCATTTCTGTAACTTTCTAGTGACTCAAATATTCTCACTGGGAAATGTATTTTAATGTACTCTAGTCTGCACAGAAAAATGTACATTTGAAGGCATAAATTAACATGCATTATTTGCCTAAATGTTATATGCAATTAAATATGACCATTCTCACAAAAAATTATTATTTTTTTTAAATTATGATTGGTGCATGTAGAGACACAAACACACACACACTTGTTAAATATGCTGATGCCAGTATGGTTGAGCTTGTATATGTACATGTATGAAATCTTATTTTTCATATCTGATTATATGCAGATATATGATTATATATGTTTGTATATATGTATATATAAAAACATTTGCATATGTGTATATATGATTATATATGCATATATAATTATATATGTATATATATGTGTATATAAGTTTATATGTATATATAATTATGTGTGTGCACATAACTTGACAGGAGTCATGGGAGTCATGCATAGGGCTATAGAGTTGAAATATAGGCAGGTTTCAAAGGTGGAAAGAGAAGTGATTATTTCATTATAGTTAATTAAAATATATCTTTAAAATTATTTTTTACCCAAGAGATGAGAAGGAAATAAAGTAGTACCATTCAAAGCCATAGTACAGCGTTTTTGATTTATAGAAAAGGAAGGGAAGCTAGAGTCAAACTATTTGCTTTAAACATATATAATTGAAAAGGAAATGGAGTGTTTGGCAGGAATGGCATTGGCCAAGGACAAGGAAGTAGGCTTCAGACATGAAAATGATTTTGGGCTAAGACAGGGAAGTTGGCTCAGATATTTTGGTCATCCTGATAAGCCCTTAGAAACAGTGATCATGGGACTTTGGTTATTGCCTTGCTTGTTCTTTGACAATTTGTGTTTATTGTCTTGCTTTTTCCTTGACTATTTGCATCTATTCTATTGCTACTTCCTCAATCTAGAACTGACCTTAACACCAGCATATAATTAAAATGGTATAAAAGCAAAAAGGAGGAGGGGGTCAAGATACAGGGTTTCTAGGGGGGGAAATGGGGAAAGGGGATGACATCTGAAATGTAAATAAATAAAATATCCAATAAAAAATAAGAAAATACTGTTGTTATTTCAAAAGTTTCACTTTTGTCTGTTAATGAAACAAAAATATCAGCCTGTGTTTTGATATAATGGTCCTGCACACACATGTATAAAATTCAGGACAAATGTGGCTTTGGGATTTCCAAGGTGGAACATTTTCCTTTGAAGAACACCAGGAATCAGCTTTTTAAAAGCATCAAGAAAGATTTTAAAAATCATGGAGGATAAAAATGTTCACATAGAATAAAGTAATTAACAGTCTTCAACTTATGTTCCCAGAGTGGGGAACCCAGCACAGCAACTCCAAGATAAAACAGGCTGCCATGGTAATAATAGATTGGTAGGAGGAACATATTGCTCTCATAAGTCTTCAGTGTGGAGATTTGATGGTACAATGTATCCTCCTCCATGGTAGAGGAGCACTGGGCATAAACCCATTGAATCAATCACTTTGATGTGCAAGACATGAGAAAAACATGCAAGGATACACTCAAGTCCAGAATGCTGAATTTATTGAATCATAGTACATTCATAAGCTACAAGAAATATATAGTCATCATGATATTTTTTATCATGATCCTGAAGTATCTGTTTGAAAGGTTACAGCGCGCAGCTTAGAACAGACCACAACAGATCAGCCAGTTCCACTGGAGGGTGTGGATTTATTCGAGTAGAGAGTGGGAAATGAGAGGGGAGAAAGATGGCGGAGGAGAGAGCGTGGGGTTGGTGGCCCTGCCTATTTATACGAGCCATGATGTATTCACTTTCCCAGTACCAGGTGAGGTAGTCAGGTGGATTGTGGGAATGTTGGTGGTTGTCTTAGCAATGAGGTAGAAGTTCGCTGTCACCTGAAAATGACATCACTCACTGAGTTTGGGCTTAATACTAAACATACCTCCCTTCTTATTATTATAAAAAAGAAAAAGAGAGGTGGGGGGAAGCCAATGGTAAAAGAGGAGTTGGGGTGTAGTGTCTCTTAAACTACTTCCTGCTGTGTAAGGGCATAGTCCGTTGAGGGGAGTAGCTGGCTTTCACCATTGGGGACCGCTAGGTGGATGTGTGGACAGCAGATGGTAATCCTGTAACAGGAACTGATTAATAAATTGGTTAGAAATAGTACCAGGATGATGGCTAAAAAGGATGTTAAATGAGAGTATCTGCTTTTATACGGGCTTTTTTTAACAAAATCTCAGAACTGGAGGTCTCACGTTCCCAAAATGGCATTTCTTTGGAGAACTGGTGAAAACCATCTTCTTTAGCTGTCAGGACACCTGGCACCCATTAGTTCTGAAGAACCACAGCCGGAACCTCGCGGGTCTTGTATGTAGAAACGAGTGTCTTGCAGTGTTGGTAGAAGAAGTGGTTGGTCCATGAATCTAGCATCTGTATCTGAAAAGACCAGTACTCTTCTATCTGGGCAAAAAGACAGCAAGTATAGAGAACATAATATTTAAATGGGATAACAGGTATAGGGATGGTGCAATTTGGATTGGTTCTTGGCATCCGGCTATGGAGTAGTTCCCTGACCCTGTTTGGAAAGACTGTTTCTTATCTGTGAGTGTCTCTTGAACCTCGTACATCCAGATGTAAGGGCTGACCTAGATAGAAACAAACAGCAGGAGGAGTGCGAGAAACACATGTCTAGTCCAGTGAGGTCAAGCTCGGCTGCTGGAGTAGAGTCTCATTTTCTGGGACTGAAGACAAGGTGGGTGATTTCAATGTCCTCTGGAGCTTAATAGAGCACGGTCCTGTTAGAGTCGATGTGTATGAAGGAGAGTCAATTTTAGATGAAGGGATGAAAGGCTTGTGGTGAGACAAGTGGACCCAATGAGGGAGTCCTTCAAGTTTAGCAGCTGTAGTGGTCACAAGAATTACCTTAAAAGGACCCTGCCACTTGGGAGAGAGAGGTGAGGGCCAATGATCTGGAGGAGAGTGTGGGAAAATGGGGCAGCGGGGAAGACTGCCTGGAGACTTCCACGTGGCAGGTCCCACATACAGGAGAAAGTCTAAGGTTCCAGAGGCTGGAAGTCCTTGGTTCCAAAAGGGTTTATTTTCATGGCAGATGGTGGATGGATCTGGATGTACCCCCCAAACTCAGGGCAGACTTGAGTTAAGTAGGGAGGGAGAAAGGGGGAAGTTCTGGGGCGATTTAATTGGCTCCCCCTCTGGCCTTCATTAGTATGTAAATCTCTAGGGCCTGAGGCCTGTAGTCACACCCTCTACCTATGTACTTTGGGAGGGGCTGTAATGGCCTACATGACTGAACAATGTAGGTCCATGGAGATTAGACTGCTTGTCAGGACCCTGGGTTCTGGGACGTGGCCGAACTCCTGCCATTTCTCCCTTGGAGTCTTGGGGTTCTAGGCCCATCCCCAGCCAAGAACCAGGATACCCTTATGCAGTCCCACAGGAGAGAGAAGCACTTGATCTTCAATGTTAACAGGCAGTAGACAGGAGACAGTGTGTGGTCGAGGTAGATGGTGGTCAGCAAACTTCCACAAGAGAGAATGGAGTGCAAAGTAATGGGATGAGCAGATGGTCTGAGAGGGGAGAGCGATTTAGATGAAAGACCAGGAGTTAGAACTGGACATCCATACATGAATTCAAAGGGTGAGATGAGGAGAGGCGCTTGGGAAGAGCTCGTAGCCTGAAAAGAAGCCAAAGGTAAGGTTTTACCCAGTCAAGGTTAGTCCTCTCTACCTTGCCTGAAGATTGAGGATGGTAGGGAATATGAAAATACCAGGGGATGTCTAGGCCTTAGATAGAATTTGAGAAACTTGGGAAGTAAATTCAGGCCCATTGTCTGACTGAAGGGAGGCTGGGACACCGAAACGGGGGGATGATCTCTCTGAGGAGGAGATCAGAGACTGTCTGGCCCTTTAGTTAGTTGTGGGAAAAGCCTCTACCCAGCCTGAGAATGTGTCCAACAATATCAAGAGGTACTTGACACGTTTTACAGCAAGCATGTGGGTAAAGTCAAGTTGCCAGTCAGTTCCAGGAAGGGAACTGATGGGTAGAAAAGGGGTGCTACTATACCTTGAGTTGGGATCTGACATGGGCAGATTTTGCAAGGGAAACAGTGATAGATTTTAAGAAACGTAAGTCAACTAACACTGTTGATAACACTTTTCTTCAGTATACTAACTTACAGAACTCCTTATCATTGATACATTTCTATTTGGAGCCAAGAATTAACTATTAACATTGCAAAGAGAGATAAAATCTGTAGTGTTTATATTGACTTTTAGATAAGGGAGCTTGAGACTTGAAAAAAGTTATTTGTATAACTTAGGTTTGGAAAATAATTGGCCAATTGCTACTAATACAAACAGCATTCTTTTATGTGTTAAAAGATCCAAATTACCATGGTAGAGGAAACACACAAATCCCTAACAAGTTATTCTCTACAATAACTATTGGGTAATAAATCTTTACAAACTTTAAGTAATACGTTATCTTTATAATAATAAAAATTGATATGGCCTTCTTTTAGAGTGCACACATCAGTGACTAATTCTGTAAGGTTAATGATTATTCTGACTTCTTAATGTTATGGTATGATTCTATTCCATATTAATTGTTTGAATGCAATTGTTAAAACAGGCTTTAAGTATATTTACAGGTCTGTTGGTTTCCAACAAGTTGTAAATGTCACTATTGTACCTTTAGAAAAATCTGTCCATGTTGGTTATTTTGTGGTTCATAGGCATGACTGCTGGATAGCATATTGATTTATGCCTATTGATTACTTCCTTCCCTTTGCTGCTTATCTACTAATGGAAATCTAGCAAAGGTCAAAGGTCTTAAAGGAGAAACCACCACCACTTCACTAGAGGAACATAATTCCTAACTGAATTCTAAACACTTATCCTTGTACCCACAAATGAGGGAGGCTCTAACTTCTCATTAAAGATTCTTGTCAGAGTAAATGGCAGCCATTATAGGAAACTACAACAGGTCATAGTGCAGATATTAATGAATTGTAGAAATTGAGGCATACAACACTTATCAACACCAAAGTTTCTTCATCTATTGGTTATGAAACATGGCAGAAGAGAAGCAAAGCCATTGTAAATGTCAGAATGTCAGAAAGCCTGGTGTGATATTTTGTTTCCTAGAAATGACAGAAATGCTAAATCTGTGATAATTCAATGATATAGCTTCCTAAATGAGATATGAATAATGATAATATCAGTAGATATGTTAAGGAATAGATATGTATATCTCACAAAGTCCAACAATAAAGAAAGAATTATAGGCTTCTTGTAACTGTTAAGAGAGGGAGAATTAGCTTCTCCCAACGATGAGCTCCCTAATTGGTACAAAGTGATCAGCCCTGAAATAATAGACACAAGCCACATTGAGTGAACTCAGAATGTTGTATTTATATATTTTGTCTCTTATGTATATGTGTTTAAAAACATACAAATGTGTGTAACAATAATCATCAAAGTAATACGTAATCAACATGAGAGGAACAGGAAACAAGGAAAGTTCTGGATAGATAAGACAAGAAAGGAGTTTTGAGAATGGAAAAAGGAAATGATTTAATTATATTTTAGTTTAAAATGTTCATTATATTTTGGTTATGTTCTACCCCACATTCCTTCCAGGTTTTCTCATCCTCCATATTTACTCAACTTTTATATTCTCAAAATAAAAATGCAAAAATTGAAACTCAATGCAAACAAGGAAGAAATTATTCAAACATAAAATCAGCAAATAATATAACAAGTAAGCAAACAAGCCAAAATATCGAGTCATTTTGTGTTGGTCAATTATTCAAAGGCACGGGACCTTCCCTGGAATGTGGTTGATATATCCAAAGACACTCCATTGATGAAAAATTATTTTTTTACTTCGCAGCAGATATAAATTGAAAATATGTCCTACTCTGAGTGATGGAATTTTATCTGACTTATGCAGGTCTTGTGTATGCTATCATAGTGTCTATGACTTCATAAGTATTTCAGTCCCATTGTATGGAAGACACTATTACCTTGAAGTCATCCATTACCTTTGGTTCTTATGATTGTTCCACCTCTTTTTCCAACAGATACCAAAGTATTGAGGTTAGCGTTCTGTTTAAGACATCCGATTGAGTATTGAGTGCTCTAAAATATGCTTTCTCATTAGCAAATTCTTGGTTTCTATGTTAAATATAATCTACTCAAAAAAGAAATTTCTTTGATGAGGTTTAAGTGATGTACTGATCTAATGTGTGTAACAACATGTCACTAGGAATCATTTTACTCCTTTGTACCTTTCTTTAATAGAATGATAGTATAGTAAGTTTTTTCTTGAGCCCTATGACCTATCTAGACTGAGGTTCTTGGCCACCTTAACAGTGTCAGCTATGAGTTCCATCTCATTGATGGTAAGTCCAATTTTTAAAAGCTGTTGGTACTCCCATAACAGTTTTACAATTGTCCTACTCATATATATTGCAGGCAAATTACTGAAACAAGTTATAGGGTTTAGCTAAGAGATTTAATGATTACTTTGCTCCTCTACTAAAAGTCTATGAACTGTAATCAGTAGGCTTGAAGCTTCTAGTTTGGAAGCAGCTCATTTGCTCTATAGTGATTACCATAAATAAGTGGTGTCTTCAGCAAAAGGACTCTACTTTCAGGTTGTAGAGAGTAACCACTAACATGGCGATAGATTGTGTTGTCTACAGGCCTCTGTGGAACCTGTTTGGCCAATGACCCAATAACATGGAACTTTTTCCTGACATTGGAGGTTTACTTGATGGAGTAAGATTTCTATTTTTTATTTTTTATTTTATTATTTATTTAATTTATTTATTTATTTATTTATTGGTTTTTCGAGACAGGGTTTCTCTGTGTAGCCCTGGCTGTCCTGGAACTCACTCTGTAGACCAGGCTGGCCTCGAACTCAGAAATCCGCCTGCCTCTGCCTCCCAAGTGCTGGGATTAAAGGCGTGCGCCACCACCGCCCGGCAGTGTACTCCATTTAAATTTCTTTCAGATATGTATATATGTTAGGAAGCTTCTACACTGTCCAAAATAGAAGGACTCGCGCCATGTAAATGAAAAGATTGTTATTGGGTAACTACAAGCCTAAATTCAGCATTCCTCAGGAATCTTCTAAATCTGGTTTCTGTTGACCAGAAGGGCCAATACCTCTGGCAAGGGCATGTAGTTCCAGGACAGCCTTTCTTGATCAAAGGGCCTATGCTAAATCCCATTCTGTTCTGGTTCAAATCTCTCCTATTGCCACTACCTGTCCTGTTAAAACTTGCAAGGCTTTCCCTGCTGCCTGATGCTTCTCTGCCCCCTGAGTAAAATGGCAGTTTGATTTCCCAAGTTAACTTCTCTTTTATTGATGCAGTGGTCCAGTTTGGCAGTTTCCCTGGGCCCTTATGTACAGTTGGTTTCCATGTGGCTTTTCAAAAGGCCTTTAGTTTTATGTATCCATTTCCACATCCACATCCTAGAGAAACTAGGATTGGATTAAATATGTGCTCTTCTTTCTCTCCCCATTTAATCCAATCTAGTATCTCTTTATGGCAGTATATTATAGTTTCCTTCCTTGAAAGAATTATTCTGTGGTTATTTATATTGTAATATACACATTTAAAGTTTAAAAGCTAAGATACAAGAAAGAACATGCAATATTTTCCCCCTGGATTATCTCACTCACGAAGGGTATTTCTAGCTCCATCCATTTTTCTGCAACTTTCACAATTTCGTTCATCCCAACAGCTGAGTCACATTTCATCTATAAATGAGGCACCATATTTTTTATTATTTATTCCTCAATTGATGAGCCTTTAGACTGTTCCCAATTCCTCTCATTATGGACATGGTAGCAATGGATATGGATAAGCATGTATCTTTATAGTAATATGTAGACTCTTCGGAGAATGTAACAGGGTTTGCTGTGAATCTATTTTCAGATTATAGAGGAAGCCAAACCATATTGTTTTCCATAATGATTGAGTTTGCACTAGCACCAGCAATGAATAAGTGTTCCCTTTTCCTTCCATGTTCACCAACATGAGCTGTCATTTGTCTTACTGTTCTTGGCCATTTTGTCTAGGGTAATCTGAATTCATAAAGTAATTTGAATTTGCATTTCCATGATGGCTCAGTTCTGAGCCCAGTGTGGCCTTGATGGGGACAGAGTGACTTATTTCCTGCCCCCGGGACAGGGCCCTGGTGTGAGCCTCCATGACTGTCCATGGCAGATGTGGGCATAAGGCTTGTTTTTGTAACAAAGTACATATTTTCTGGAACCAGTAATAGCAGTGGATGACTCTTTCCTTGTGAGGCATGTCCACCCTCTTAACATTAATTTCTCCATGGCGGTTAGAAACAAACACCATTCTAGGAGTCGAGGGTGTGACTTTGTCTCAGCAAAATGGTAAGCACTGGGATCTTCAGGATCGCTCTTAAGGCTATGGGAAAGAGCTCTAACTACATGACTTTGAAAATATATAATTTCTCAACTATGCAAAAAAATAAGAATGCAGAATGAATTATATGAGGGTCTTCACAAATCTAAAGGAACAAAAGAAGCAGCACTGTGAGCCAACTTGCCAGAAAAATGCTAAGGAAAGAGACAAAGAGATTTAGGGAGAGATGACCTCAGAAGATCCCAGCCAAAGTTTTTTGTTTATGCTCACAAAGGAGAATGGATTCCTGAGTTCAGGGTCAGCCTAAAGCAGAGCAAGGTTAGGCCCTGTCTTGGTGGAAATGGTCATTTCAGGGTAGAGTCGTATCCAACTAGTTTATAATCTGTGCTTAAGAATGGCAGACAGATATCTGAGTTCTTTTGCAACATTAAGAAAAAAAAAATGTATGCTTACTGTCTCCTAAGGATCAAAGGCCTGTGGTCATGGGATGCTGATTCATAAGGTAAATAAAAGGAAATCTGGAGTAAATGACTGGATTGATGTGTAAAATAATAGCCTCAACCTGTGTTCTACAGGAGGGAACTAGCTAGAGAAATATTTAGGATAAAAAGAGAGAACTGCAGAGGACCTGACACAAGCAAACGGGACATGGGCAGAGAGATTTCTTAGACTAACAAGCAAGCAGCATATAGCCAGAGAAATCTCCAGAGAGGAAGCAGAACATAGAGACAAGTGGACTAGAAAAGCTGCATCAGGCAGAAGACAAGTCGTCAGCATGGACCCATGATTTGACTTCAAGTTGTTATTTTTTAACTCCCAGACAGCCCGTTCTCAGAACCCCTCTGTAAGCTGAAACTGGTCTTTGGAATCGAAGGATGGTGAACATTTTTAAAACATTTTCCAGCCATTTGTGTTTTATCTTTTGTGAACTCTCTGTGTAGTTCTATACCCCATCTTTAACTTGATATATATATTATATATATATATATATATATATATATATATATATATATATATATATATAATTTATAAAGGTATTTTTACATACTGTTCATAGATATTCTGATCAAATGATGTTACCTTTTATGTTATGGAAGATCTTTAGCTTCATAAATTCTTACCGATTATTGTTTGATATTAACACTTCAACTATCTGTGTCCTGTTCAGAAAGCCCTTGCCTGTGTCAATCAATTCAACATATTCTCAATTCTAACATTTTCAGAGTCTGATTTTATGTTGCAGTCTTTGATTCAATTGGGGTTGAATTCTGTTCAGGGTGATAGATGGATATATTTTCATTCTTCTACAAGCAGCTATATTGTGTGAGCCATACTATTTGTTGAAGATGATGTCTTTTCTTCACTTTGAACTTTTGGCATATTTGTAAAATTCGGGTGTTGGTAGGTGTATAGAATTATGTCCAGGTCTTCAATTCAATTCTATGATCAGTATGTTTGTTTTAATGCTGATACCCTGCTGTTATTAGAACCATAACTATGAAATATGACTTAAAAATATGAAAAACAGTTATTTTATTATTCAAGATTTTCAAGGTTGTTTTAGCTATACTGTTTGCTTGTGTGTGTAATTTGTGTGTGTGTACATGTATATGTGTGTATAAATGTATGAAGTTGAATATTTCTTTCAAATTTCTGTAAAGAATTGCACTGGAATTTTATAGGAATCTCTAGTTTTCTTTTGATAAGATGATCATTTCATGATATGTGTCCTATAGACTGATGATCATGGGAGATCTTTCAATATTCTGGTGTCTTCTTCAGTTTTTTTTCTCAATGTCCTAATTTTCATTATACAAATATTTCATTTGCTTGTTTGGAGTTATCTCAAATTGAAAAGCGATTACTTTTTTCTGATTCATTTCTCAGTAGGTTTGTCATTTGTATATAGGAATGCTATATACGAATGTCGATTTTATATTCTGCTACTTTCATGAAAGCTTTAACAGCTATAATTTCCTGTGTGGAGACTTTAAGATTTTTTTTTTTTTACCTAAAATATCACGTGTAAATTAGGACATTTCACTA
Source organism: Mastomys natalensis (assembly GCA_021653895.1). Taxonomy (NCBI): domain Eukaryota; kingdom Metazoa; phylum Chordata; class Mammalia; order Rodentia; family Muridae; genus Mastomys; species Mastomys natalensis. Next base: position 1,375,528 of record JAJTUV010001053.1, read on the forward strand.
CTTCCCTTTGTATTTGTATACAATTGTCTTATTGTTCTATCTAGCTCCTAATGTACTATGCTGATTTTAGTGGAAATGTTTTGAGTTTCTCTACAATTAGCCTAATGTTGACTAAGGACTTTCTGTATTGCCTATATCATGTTGAGTTAGGTTCTATTTATCCCTAGTCTCTTTAGATATTTTACCATGAAGTTACGACGGATTTGCTCAAAGGCCTTTTCTGTATCTAATGAGATGATAATGTGGTTTGGTTCTTAGGTGTATTTCTGTAATTTTAAATAAAGAGGAAAAATGATGATGATGATACCTGTGTGTGCTGTGCATGTGAGAGAGACAGAGATGGAGAAGGAGAGAGAGAGAGAGAGAGAGAGAGAGAGAGAGAGAGAGAGAGAGATGTCCCAGCACACATACATAGGTACACAGGTTCCAAAAGAACATTTGGAATTGGTTCTTTCCTTCCATGTCACAACAGGTTCCCTACTTTTTTTCTCCTGAACTTTACATTCCAGGCTCTCTGAACTATGAGCTGCCAGCAATCAGCCAGTAAATTATCTCTGACATCCATCTCAGACCAGGGTGTTGGAGTTACAGACACTTGCCACCATATCTGGTGTTTACATATGGTACAAGGTTAAACTCAGGTTGTCAGGCTGACGCCACCTTTAACTGCAGAGCCAACTCCATAGCCCTGAAATACCTTTGAAGTGATTTTGTTCCATTATTGTTCCAATCTGCTCCCAAACTGACAAAACATAATGAAGCACTCACTTTGGAGTTTTACTGTTAGCTAATGTTCTGGGTGCTTTTCCATTATTAAAACACTCCCGTGAATTGGAAAGACGTACGATGGCAATTCTCTCTTTCATTTCAAAAGTAATGAAATCTGTTAATAAGTCAATTTATCATATAGCAGTTAAATGGAGATTCTGTAGGTCATTCCCTCAGGTCCTTCATATGCAGATTTTCACATTTAGGAAGTAGGTAGCTTTAGTTCTGGAGTTACTCTTGATGTGATTATCATCTTTGCTTTCTTGGGCTGTGTTCATTTTTACCACCACACTTGCAACAAGTAGAATTGCAGTCGAATAGATTCACTTGTAATTCTTTCTGTAGTTGTTGGAATTAAGGGAATGGGGAGGTTACTCTACAATCTTACCAGCCTGAAGGCCTCAAAATGAGTTCCTTATTTACACAGGAGCTTCCAATGAGCAGTTATCGTCAGAGCTAGAACTCTAAGTTCCTTCAAAAGAGAACATCAAATGATGTACTTTTCAATGAAAAACAGTGGTTTGAATATTGTAGATAATGACTCCCAAATACTGTTGAGCATTATGTTTGCTACAATGTGTCCTTTCCTTCAAAATCTTGAGATGATAATTAGGAGCATGGAAAGACCATTGAGAGGAATAGAACCTTGGGATTGGGTTGTAAGAAATTATTTTCTTATATAAAAATATGTATTATGTTTTCAAAAATTGTATATTATTTTTGCAAAAATAATATCTAAGTACTTAGAGAAAAGGAATAATTAAATGATGTAATTATGTTATATTCTCAAAACAGTGACATAAATAGTAAAATTAAATATTTAAAGTGCAGTCTGTATAAAAAGCAATTTTGATAGTGGAGATGTTTAGAGACCTTACCCAAATTTTATTTTAGTATATGGCATACATGTATTCACAGTGTGCATACTGCAGTACCCCTAATAAGTAGTTGTTATCAGTAGTATCCAAACCAGACTTACTATATCACAATGATTAAATTCAAGTGACCCCCAATTTACTCATTAATGCTCTCAAAGTCATTAGACCTAATGCTACTTCCCTTGTAAACAGTTCCTCATGTTGTCGTGACCCCAACCATAAAATTACTTTTGTTGCTAATTCATGACTGTAACTTTGCTACTGGTATGAATTGTAATATAAATATCTGATATGTAGGATATGTGATATGCGACCCATTTGAAAAAGCCATTTGACACCCTGTCCCCATATGTGTCATGACTCACAAATTGAGAACTCTTGCACTAGATTAATAGTCCTGAGAATTTGTGAATGACAGATGAGAACTGCAAAGGGCCTCTTTAGGTGAAAAAGTAAACTTTGTGTGTGTGTTTCTTTTGAATGTGTTATGGAAAAAAGAGAAAAATTATAAAGTAAAAGGAAATGCATGGTAAATCTACTCTTGTATGTCAAGTCAGTTGTTGCCAAGTGCATGCTAAATCCTAACCTAAGAGGAAAAAGACACTATTTATTGGGGTTGGTAGGAGCCAGCATTTCTAGCAGTAAGCATTCATTATAGAATTTGCCATTCTGGTTATGTGGCACTGAATATAATTGCCTTCTCTATGTTCTCTCAATTTCCCTTGTTCTTTACCTATTATTTAAAAATCTTAATTTCCTACCTCAACATTGTAAGTGCTGTTGGTGTTATTTGGATAGTTTAATGAAGATTTATTTGTAAAGAATAGTATTCATGGTTGTTTTCTGGTGTTTGAATTCAATTCTAGATAATGAATAATCTGCAAACAAAATTATACTATACATGAGTGTATGTAAAAGCAGTGAACATTCAAAACACACAAGGTTTTATTTCCTGCTAATCCCACTAGGCCATTGGTTTATAGCATGAATTATGTTGACTTTTTATGAAGAACAACAGAAGCAGAACGAGCACCTAAAATCAATACGTTTATCTCCTTGATAATTCCTAACATCTTCATTCAGTCATGTGTTTCCCTTGTTAAAGAATATGGCCCTTAAAATCTTTTCCTACTCTTTGATTTCTATGCTTATCACCAATAATGGGAGCCTGAGAAAGCAGTTCTCAGATGACTCTTATAAAGCGTATACTAATGGTAAGAAAAGTGGATTGCTACCTGAATTTTAAAGTGATGTCCACTGATCTGCCCTTTTCCAAGCTTTTATTAAATGAGATCCCACTTATTTTGGTGTCTCATTTCTAAGGATGCAAGTCTGTAGTAAGATAATCACTGTTCTTCTTTTGGGTATATTACTATTAATTCAATATTCTAGTTAGGTACATCTACCAACATGACAAAGCAGAGGGTTATCAGAAAGTATCTCATTTGAGGAATTACATTCATTAGGTGGGATTGTGAGTATGTCCATCGGACATTTTTTTGATTGATAGGTGATGTAAGGGGATCTGTTCCTCTGTCTTATCCTGATAGGGCTATCTAACAAAGGTAACTCAGGGCTGAAGAGGTGACTCAGAGGTAGAAATCACTTGGCAGTCTTACTATGGCTCATGTTGGGTAATGTATTACTCCAGTTCTGGGGAATCCAATACTTCTCTGACCTATGTGGGCAAACTGCAGAAGTGTGACATATGCTCACACAGACACACACCCACACACAAATGGAAGTGATATTAAATAAAAGAAAGCTAACCAATCAGTAGCTAGGGAAATTTGGTGTGCAGTATCTGTCTAGTGCTTCTGCTTCAGTTGCTACTCAGGCTTCTGTCTTGAGATCTTTCAGTGATGGAATAGCACCCAGAAGTATGAACTAAAACATACCTCCTCCTCTCTTACATTGCTTTTGCTTAGAAAGTTTTATCACAACAACAAACATAAAGTAGAAAAAAATGAATTGTGAGATTTCCCTATAATATCCACCATTATTTTACAATTTCAATATTTGTTGAATAGCTACTATGATTTTGGTATTTTTCAGAATGGTAGCAATAAGACATTTCTTTTTTAAAAAAATCAATGGTACTTCTCAAATTCAGAAAAGTAATGAATACTGTTTAAATTTATCAGTAAGAACTATAGTAGCAAAATAGATGTTTGAAGGATTTGAACAGACATCTATTGAGCACATATGAGCTCAGATATATCTGAGGAGACACAAGCAATTACTGGTTTAAGGAAAGGATTTTCATTTCTGGAAAGAGGTTAGGGCATCATTTAACCCTACTGGCAAAACATTCAAATCTAAAATTATGTTCTAGGGTTTATAACTTATTTAGTAGAGACTCATGGGTTTACTACTATAAAGAGACACCATGACCAGGACAACTCTTGTAAAGGAAAACAATTTGGGGGTTGGCTTATAGTTCAAAAGTTTAGTCCATTATTGCCATAATGGAAAGCATGGTGGCCCACAGATAAACAGAGTGCTGGAAAAGCAGCTGAGAGTACTATTACATCTGATCTGGCAGGCAGTAGGAAGTGCAAGTGAGTTAGTAGGCCAGACTTGAACTTCTGAGACCTTAAAGCCAACCTCCAGTGAAATACTTCCTCCATCGAAGTCACACCAACAAGTATATACGTCATAATAGTGCCACTTCCTATGAACTATGGGGGCCAATTTTATTCAATACAGGTTAACTTAAAGAAAGCAATTTAACAGATAAATTCAGAGTTAGCCAAGATTACTTCAGGAACTTCACTCACTAAAATCAACATAATATTCTGGGAAAGTGGTGTGGAGTTTAGAACTCAAAGTTACCTTCATCATTCTCTGAATCATTCTGACTTAATTAACTGGACTAGAAAAGCCAAGATAATGATATAAATATTGACTCTATATGCTATGTCCAGATGGCTTAACAACCTGAGTTCTGAGATGCTAATTGTGTTTTATCTAAACAGGTCTTATCATTAGAATCATACAGTAGTAAAATAAATATGGAATTCTTCAGCCTATAGACTTTCTTAAAATCTGAGTAATGTGAAACATGGCAAGACTCATGACCTTGTAAATGGAGGTGGACAATACAAACACATGGGTATATAGTTGAAGAAATGGGAGCTTGACATAAAGCCAAAGAAAATGAAAAACATTATTATGGAAAACAAAGAAATGAAAGGAGTAAAAATACTAAATTCTATAATTGTCAAAAGATGTATCCATGTGTGTTTCATCCTTATTATTCCTCATTATAGTAGTGTTTATTGATATTTTAGGTTGGTAAGCCTTTGTCCTTTGCTAAGTCATTTTATTCAGGCCATCTGTGTTGTAACTTCTTTTCCAATGTAAAGTCACCCACTCAGTCTGTCCTAAGATTTAAGAAATGATTTATATACTAGTGATGTTCAAGTCAGTATTCCATGAAGCACATGCGTTCCTGAGTTTCTGATAATTGTACCATCTATGAAGTAGAAATCCCCATTGTTGATCTCAATGGGATTGAATCAAAATCATCCAGACCACAACTTCTACCCACAGACCTGCTGAGAGACACTCCTTCAAGCATGAACTCTGACAGAAAGAGAAATTCTTAAATGTCTTCACTCACATCCATTCATTATCACTATACTTGCTTTCCTGTGCTTATCACATTTCTTCTACACTTTTATTTTTTGCAGGGCAAGGGAGAGTTAGTTTGTCAAGCTCTTTTAGCCCTGTTTCAACAAGAAACTTACCTGGTTCTATTTTGGGTTTTGAAACTTTCCAGTCTTTGTAAAGTAGTCTTTACAAAGTGAGGATGCAACATGCCAGTTTTGTCTTTAAAATTCTGTGCTCTCCTAATTGCTCATGAAATAAACAATCTTCTTAAAGCCATAAGACTCTCTATCCTCAAAATCTTCTTATTCTTCTAGATTTATCTTTCACTGTAACTCCTCTCTCCCTTTGCAATCTAACTGAATGAAATTTCAGATCCTAAGTCCTAAAGCTTTTTGCTAATCTCTGGATCTTCTTTAAGGCCTTCTCCTAAACATATAAAAACAAAAGAAAATACACACACACACACACACACACATTAGTATTAAGATATTTAAGTGAATACAAATATATTAATTGAACGTGCATATATATTCACTAAATATCTTAATAATGATAAAAATAAGAAAACATTTTCCTCAATCAAGTTGTAGCAAAAAACAAATTGTATATGAAGCTGTTTTACTTCATTATCAATGCTAATATGGTATAGCAATATTTCAGTTTTTAACATAGAAGCTCTCAAGAAAGGGCCAGAGTGTCATAAATATCAGGAATGTTCTGACGTCGTTAATCTGAATCCTTCTCATATCTATTTATTCAAGAGAATAAAAGTTTACAACAGTTTAAAAATAAATTCTGTGGCATCAAAGAATGGCTATGATTTGAACTGCCTGCTAATATCTGCGGTATAAACATGTTCAACAGCTTCTAGCTACCAGCATGATATCATTGGTATGCTTGAAGAACAACTCTCAGCTGGAAATTTTGAGTAATTATTTTCCAGCTTCAGCACATCACTCATTATGCTATTTCTCAGAGAATGTTGTTTTAAAGGATTATTGATAATGCACTACTTATACTACTAGTGCTTTAACATTAGCTAAGAATTTGTTTGATTTGATAACCTGATCAATACGGAACAACATGGTGGTAAATATTCTGGAGATTAGAGAGTGCATAATAAAGAGTATTCCCCCTTCATGCATATTTTTGGCAGAGCAATTATGAAGATAAAGAAAAAAAAACAAATCAAAAATGAATCTCATCTTACTTTTAAATACAAATAAATAAATATGAGATTTTATTTATCATGAGAGGCATTTTTCATCGTGTCCTAGTTGTAAAACAGCTCCTTTGACATGAAGGTTCCTTAATAGAGCACAGGCATTTAAATGTGGATTCTGATTCCCACTGAATAAAAATAAAAATGATCAGACCACATATGATGAGCACCTTGACACTAATGACTATATACATTTGAAACCAATAATGATACACCATCTCCTTGCATTTACAAGATTAATTATGCATCCATCGAGGGGAAGCATGATAGATAAGAAATAAATTCTGCTCAGGGAAAGAATATATAATCCTAAACAGTCCTCACAAAAATAAAGTGGTAAGTAAAAAATATTTCATACTTTTATATCTTAAATAATACTTCATACTAGAGTATCAATTCAGATGGATAACAGTTAGCTACATTACCTAGGGTAGAGGTTTATTTCAAGTGTACAAATACCTGATCATATAGGTTCTTACTGTTTTATGTTCAGGTAAAATTCAAGTTTTGTAAGTAACAAATGTGAACATGTCTCATGCAAAAAAAAAAAAAAAAAAGAATTCTTGGGACCTAAGATTAGCTTAGTAAACTTCTAACTACACAAGCAATAAAACTTGAGTTCAAGACTCATAACCCTCCACACAAAGACGCCGGAACTTAGGTTCCTTTTGAGTAGCCAAAATGAATTGATGCCTATGCTTGACTGCCAGCCAGTCTAGAATCGGTGAGTCCCAGGTCTCATAGAGAGACCATCTCAAGAAACCGGGCAGAAAGGCTTTCAGGAATAATACCTAAAATTGAACTCTAGCCTACCTTGTGTAAGCACACATGCATGTACACATGTACACACAAATTTATCCACACTTGTGACCACATATATAATTCTTTTAAAGGAACCTTTTAATGAAAATTATTCTCCTCTTCCAGAAGACATCAGATATAAACTGCTCCTCTGATTTGTGAGTTTATGAGCCACTTGCTATGTGATATGGGAATGCTAACAGCTTTGATCTTATGCAGGTGACTATTGTTACCATGAGTTTAGCGGTACAATTGTCTTGTCATGTGCAGAAGATAGTGTCTTGCTCTGGTTCTTTCAAAACACTTTCCTGTACAGTGTTCTTTTCTCCATATTTTTCACTGAGCCCTGGAATGGGGGTGGGAGTGGATAAGAGATTCGCCATGTTCCAGTGGATTCTCCAATACACATAAGCATATGAACAGCCCAAACTAAACTTGGTGGATTATTAAAAATGAAAACCAGGAAATTGGGAAGGTTTGTGACAGTGGGGATAGATCTTGGAGAAGTTAAGGAAGGATAAATATAACTAAAAATACCGTATATGAAGTTCTAAAATAATTAATTAAAAATTAAAACCAAATAAATGGAAAGTAAACTGTGTTCTTTGAATGTCTTTAATTCAGAGAGGAGTTTTATTTTCCTAGAGAAGCAAAGACCATCTTGCTGAAATCATTTGATAGTATTTCCTCATTAAAAGTGTGGCTGATCTATTTCTCAGAAGATCAATCATTGGCACATATACAAAGACATTCAAATGAGCCACATCCCCTCATTTTCTTTGAAGAACACTCTTATATTTAGAGATTAGTGGAGGTGATGTGGAAATAAATGGAAGAAGACAAATACCTACAGAAGCAAAAATGATTCTTTAAGCAGAACACCAGCAGGATACAGATTCTGTAAGGAAGTTAGATGGCACACTTGGCATGAATCCTGGGATTTTGTGGGATTGAAAGAGGGAACTTTGCAAAGTTCACCTTCATTCAGTTCCTATGCAGTCTAGAAGAGGTAGATACCAGTCAGATTGGTTGGGGCTCTCTTATGAGAAGCATCCACAGATCCTATCAATCAAATCAAGTTACCTGACCAGAGCTTCTAGGTCCACCTGAGGCTTTTATATAATTAACCCATTAATCCTCTGGCACAACTGAGACTGGAAGGCAATCTGGCTTCTGAGCGACTTCAGCGATATCTTAGGTACTTGTTCCCAAACATAAATTATTATTGAGTATGTAAAATGCATAGTAATTTAATATTATAGGATTGAATTTTCACATAGGAAATGCCAAAAAATAGAATTTCAGTGTAGAATCTGTATATTTTTGATATATTTTCAGTAATTATATCAATGATACTTTGTCTATGAACTTTGTTTTGTCGTCAACAGAGCAATTAGAAAACTTACCGACCACTATTTTGAAGGGATTGGGTTGCATGATTCATTTTCCTAGTCATCATGAGAGTCAAGCCCTTTGAATTTCCATTTGATATTGGAGAAACTAAGGTACAATCATCATTCCATACATAAAGAATTGACAAATGAAACCAAATTGCCCTCATTCCCACAACAGAAACCTAAATCTTCTTTGGAAAGGCCAAAAATTACAGCATTCTTACCATCCCGGAAAGATTTTGTACCTGACAAATATAATTCCATTGGTAGATTCTGTCCATTGTGAATTCTAATCATTTTCCTTAGAAAGAAATTACAGAAAATTAAACATAGCCAGTTCTTTTGCAAACAAAATACACTGAAGTATGAAGGCATATGAAATTGATTTTTGACTCCCATAGGAACTGAATCACCAAAGCAAAATGAAAGAGCATGTCATCATCCATCTGTTGTGAATAGCCCCAGCCTTGTATTTTGATCCTAGTTCCAGCCCCCTGAGAGGGGCTCCAGAGGAGGATTGAATCAATGTTGTTGATAGCCTCAGCCTTGTATTTTGATCCTAGTTCCCAGTGGATAGCCCCAGGCTTGTATTTTGATCCTATTTCCATCCTTCTGGGAGGGGCTGCAGAGGATGATTGAATCTGTACATAGATGACATCTTGTAAAACTTCTGTCCAATTAAAACCTGTAAAATAAAGACTAGAGCCAGAGATTGGGCAGTAGAAGGGGAGGCAGAGAAAAAGGCTTAGGGGAGGAGAGAGTGAGAGGAATTCGATATAAAAGGCAGAGCAGAAGTAGAAGAGAAGGAAGTCGTAGAAGAAGGAGACCAGAGGGAGAAGCAGGAGGAAGCTGAGTAGAAGGAAGCCGGAGGAGCCCGAGCTCAGAGGACAACCACGAGGTCTGGATGAACCGCAAGTTATAAGGGATCTCATAGCCAGGGATTAGAGTAGTGTAGTGGTAAATCTGCCCAATCTAGGAGTGCTATTTATACCATAATTATTGAGTTGTGCTTTCCTTTTACTGGTCTCCTGCCAGAGGAAATCAAACCGCCAGCCAATTCGGAGGTTTAATACCATCAACTACATCCATCACCTTGATTTTTACTTGAGTGCAGTGAGCAATTCTCAAAATCATTTAGAGATATCAAGGCTGTATAGGCATGTGATGATTTAAACACAGATGCTCTTTTGATTTCAGAGGTGTGTGTATGCATATATGCCCTTGTTATAGCAGAGAGACCTAGTTGTTGGCTTAGAAGGCGATACCAAATTGGGAAGCAATTTCATTTTAGAGCTATCAATATTAACTTCAGATTCCTTTGTTCTGAGACGATTAATTTTTCTTAATTATTAATTAAGAAATAATGCCTAAACAACTGTTTAACAGAAGTATGTGTTTGGAGATACAATGAACTCAAACAAGGAAATCTACTGCTTCTTCATCTTGTATTTGAGAACTGAAAGACATCATTAATAAAACAAATTCCTTTTGGGTCAAATACTTTTTGTGGATTCTTTACACTATTTACAGATTTATTTTCTACGTCTTAGAAATTTCCTATTAGATGAGTTTGTGACATTTGGGTGAATATATGTATTAAAATTCACCTGAAAACAAGCTGTCATTCAGAAGATCCTTTCCTAAAGATCCAGTTTTTCCTCCAGCTATATATGCAAGGGAGCTATATAAGTGGGAGAAGAGATCCTTGGTCCCATGAAGGCTGGACGTCGTGTGTGTGGGGATACTCGAGGGTGGGGAGGTGAGGTTCTGGGGAGGGTGGGTGTGGGTACACCATCATAGAGGCAGGAGGAGGGGGGAAGGGATAGGGAGTTCCTGGGAGGGAGGGGGGGAAAGGGGGTAAGGGGAAAACCCTGAAATGTAAATAAAAGCTCCAATAAAAAAAAAAAAGAAAAAAAAAAGAGGAAAAAAAAAGATCCTTTTTTTCCTATAAAAAAAAAGTAGTTCAAGAAAAAAGTCTACATCTCTCTATATATATTACATTAACTTTATATTATATGTTAATTTATATTACTGTTTTACATTTATTTTAATTCAGGTTAGTTGTATACATAAGAACAGTCGAACAGTCTTTATGTAATTTTGACCCCCTTCTCTCCCTTTCCCCCTTACAACTTCTGTGTCTCCCTCTACTCTGTCTCAAATTCATGACTTTTCCTTTATTATTTGTGTGTGTGTTTTCCTGTGTGTGTGTGTGTGTGTGTGTGTGTGTGTGTGTGTTGTGTGTGTATATGGAGGGAGGGAGAGACTCAGTTTGCTGAGTCATTTAGTGTTGATTGTTCGTATATGTGGTTTTGTATGACCACTTGGATAACTATCAGATAGCTCTTAGCAGATAGGAAATGCCTGTAATCTCCATCTATAGGTGGGGCTAGTGAGATTTATCCCATCCATACTGGAATATCAACTGGTTCGTAATACTTGTTCAAGTCTCCCTTATGTGAATATAATGTTAAGATTTCATGAGTTTAGTTCTCCACCAAATGAAGAACACTGTTTCCCAGAAGACATGCTGATCCTCTGTGTGCCACTGTGTTTTTGCTTTCTCTTCTGCTATATGCCAGGAGACTGAGGTGTAGGGCTTGTATTGTGTATGATATGTATCAATTGAGGATGGACAATCCATAATCCGTCTTTCTTTGTATTTTGAGCAGCTGTAGACTTCTATGATGGTCTCTGAGTACTCCAACAAGAAGGTTTCAGGATGAGGGCTGAAACCTGAACTTATTTTTAGATTTATAGAGCAAATATAGACTTCATTTGCAACCCCTCTCAGTTTTAAAGGATAGTCATTAAAAAGAACTATATGGGTAATTCAATAAACTATATGGGTATTATCCTGGCTATTGTTTCTATCAACTTGACACAAGTTTGGGAAGAGGAAATATCTTTTACCCAGATTACCTATGAGCAATCTATAGAGCATGTTACTGATTAGTGATTAAAATGTTGTAATTAATCCCTTTGAACAGGGTTGGGAACTAATGATAGTGATCCAACTTGGTGGGATTGGATGACCAAACTTGACTTCTGTGTACAGATATATTTCACGAAACATACTCTATTAATTTTATCTTAGAAGACAGTAAATGAAGTGAAAGTCGGGGAAGTTACTTAATATAAGATGTTTTCCTTTCTGTTTTAGTTAGGTTTATCATTGCTGTGATGAAACACCATGACTAAAAGCAACTTAGGAATGAAAGGATCTATTTGACTTACACTTCCATATCTTAGATCCATCATTGAAGGGCGTCAGGACAGGAACTTATATGGATCATGACATAAGACAGAAAATCTGATAAGGTCATACAGATTCAGGAACCCAGCAATTCTCATAATTGTCAATGGGAGCCCTTCAAATCCACTCCCAACCAGAACTCCCTGTCCTAGAACACATGACTTCTACACCTCATGGAGAGGACTGTGACAATCAGTCACATAGGGATAACATCTGAAGCCCTTCTACATGCAGATGAGGGATTCCTAACATCTCAGGCCAAGCTGATAGAAAACATCTGCCTTTAGATCCCAAACCACCCCAACATGTTTATAAGATCCTACCCACAATGAATAAGGTGCACTGCAGGAGATATTTCACCAAAAATCATCCTGGAGTGCCTGTCTTATCTAGTTGTAACACTCCAAGGAAGTGTAAATACTGAAGGGAAGAGTATTCTCTCCTGAAACTTTCATTGCTGGAAGCTGCTCAAGTCTGCCACAGCCACTTCCTGCTTGGTAGCTCCTTGACCTTGCCTTCTAGCAGTCTGCTGTGTCCTATGGCCTGCCATCAACTCAGGGACAGCTGTGTCTACAGAAGAGTTCAGGCGGCCTGCCTTGCTTTGGCTCTCCCTTGTAGAGCTGCAAAGCTGGGCTAGAGCCCAGTGGTTCCCATGGATAAAGCCTGGTATGTGAACTGGCAGAAACTCAAACATGGCAGAAACTTGCAGGCAGAAGCTACTGAAGAGGAAAAGAGGAGAGCAAAGGATCTGCATATTAACTTGTTCTCTATGGCTTCCTTGGACTTTCTTATAGAACTCAGGGTTACCAGCCAAAGGTGAGCATACAGACAATGGACTGGGCCTTTTCTTTTTCTTTTTTTCTTTTCCTTTTTTTCTTTTCTTCTTTTTCCTTTTCCTTTTTCTTTTTCTTCTTTTTTATTGGATATTTTATTTATTTACATTTCAGGTGTCATCCCCTTTGTTTATTGCCTTGCTTGCTCTTTGATTATTTGTGTTTATTGTCTTGCTTGTTCCTTGAGTATTTACATATATTGTATTCCTCCTTCCTCAACCTAGAACTGACCTGAATACTTGTATGTAATTAAAATGGTATAAAAGCAAAGAGGAGGAGGGGAGATGGGATAGGGGATTTATAGGGAGGGAAAATGGGAAAAGAGGATGACACCTGAAGATATAAAAGGGCCCTTTCTTATTAGCACTAAGTTTAAAAAAATAGCCTACAGGTTTGACTGAATCCCATCTTATGATTTTTCTCAAATGATATTCTCATCTTTAAAACGACTTCAGCCTGTGCCAAAATTAACCATCACAAATAAGAACACCTATATTAACCTTCAACATTCTCAAATAATTCAGAAATGATTTTAACAAGGTGTTACTAGTAATGAATATTAATCATTTATATTTTAACTTATTTCTTTCCCAATATTACTATTTAAAAATAACTTTTATTCACTAGAAGTAATTGTCATCTTGGAGGCTTACTGCTGAATAAACTCTCCCTTTCTAGTGCTTTCTAAAGACTTACTGGCTGGTTCAACTCATGTGTTCTGGCTCAAACTCCTCTCCATGGTGACTGATACAATGTGGCTTCTCTCAGCTTCTGTCTGAATTGCTCTACTTGTTCTCAAACTAACTCAGGAATTTGTTCTGTCTTCTGGCTCCTTCTTATTCTCTAGCTTCAACTACCTCTGCTGACCTGCTCTGAACTGCGTAACCTCATGCAGCAACTCCACTCCACTGCACTGAACTTACTGCACTGACTCCCAACTGAAACATTTCCCAACTCACAGACTCATTGAACTCTTTCTCCCTGAGCCATTCTTCAACAGCTATTCTCCTGAGAGTTGGGCCCATCCCCTCTCTGTCTCATTCTGTCAAATCTTTCTCTGATTTGTCACTTTGATGCCCTTCAATTAGATGACATTGTTTGGGGTTAGAGGGTCATGCTAAAGGATTCCAGTCAGAGGATTAATGGCACGTTCTAAGGGTGTGTCTGCATTCTACCCAGATAAAACAGACATAGGAGGTCTTTGGATGTGTTCAGAGCAGCCCTGCTGCTGGATTATATTTCCTCTACATTACAGGAATATTTTCTAATCTTTCCAGTCTAATAAAGAGTCATTATCTAAGACATTGAGAGATATGATTCAAAATGAACTCTTTTGTGCTTTTAAGGACACCATGTAATCATTTTATCTTTTTTTCATAAGACAAAAAAGCAATGGGTTTTACTATTTTATAGATACAGGTTCTGATCCAGTGCTTTTGTTCCATCACAATAAATGACTAAAAATAGTGAATTGGATTACAAAAATTTATTACCCAGAGTTCTGAAATGTTGAAATACAAACTCAATTTCTCAGCAGAAAATTATTTCAGAACTAACTGGACTAAGAGGAAGAATCACTTCCATATCTTTCCCCCTATATTTTATCATCATTTTTATGGTATTTTACGTCATTATCATCATATAAACTTCTGTCTTCACAAACCATTCTCACCATGCCTTTCTCTTATGTCCAACTATATCTCTTTTCGAATGACAACTGTCCTTATTGCATTAGGACCTACTTTAGTCTATTTTGATCTCATTCTAATGTAATTAGTTTGCATCTCCAGAAAAAACTATTTTTAAATCAACTTACATTCTGTAGTTATGGAAGTCAAGGCTTTAACAAAAGAGAGGAGGGGCTTTTGGGGAGAAGTATACATGTTAATGTTACAGAGCAGAATGAGCAAATATCAATTTAGTGTCAGGCTTCTAAACAGGGTGTAAATCAATATACTCAGCACTTAGCAGATGGAAGAAGGGAAATCAGGAGTTCAAGGCCATCCTCAGCTATACAACATGGTTAATTTGAACTACACATCTCTAAGAGATAATAGAAACGCAACATAAGATCACTTCTGTTGGGGGCAGGGTGACTTGGTTAAGAGCACTTGTTTTCTTCTAGAAGATGTAAATTTCATTCCCAGCATCCATATCAGAGATAATCATACAACCATCTTTAACTCCAACTCCAGGTCTTTGGACTCCTCTGCCCTGCCCTCTTGCAGGCACCATCATTCAGTGTGCATACTGCCTGCAGACACATCCTATACATGGTGAAAATATTAAAAAGCAAATCATTTATTCTTCAAAAAATTGCCCTGTTATTTTTCAAAGAATGTATGAGGACTAAAAGGGAAGTTTAATCCTGTCTTAGTGATTAGTGAATCTTTTGGCTTTTAGTTAAAATTTTATACTATAAGACACTATTCCTCAAACATCTGCTGGAACAATAGTACCTCTTCTCTGTAAATGGAATTTCACTTTTTTGTTCTACCTGAACTCATTTCTTTTTATTTCACATTAATTTATGTATTTCAATTCATTTTAAAGTATTTTAGACTACTGTGAATTCTGGTTTTGACCTTTTAAGGTTATGGTAATTCTGCTGCCTTGAATGTCATCCTCAAACTTAATGAAGGAACATGTAATTCATCTACGCCATTATTGTGGAAGATAGTATTATGGGATGTAGAAGTTAAACTTTGGGATGTGTTCCAAGACTGTTTTCTTATGAGTAATTGTCAGCTAATGACTGCTTAAATTTCTTCATGATAGGAAACCTCAGTGTCATTTCCCCCTGCATTCTCTCTGCCCAGGTTTTGCTCACAAACTGGTAAGAAAATTACAGGATTAAAAAAATTATTATGTCCTAAAATATGTGTTCTGCTACTTCAATCTTAAGATGTATCAGTATAGACACTGCCAATTTTCCTTCTAAAGGTGCCTGAGCAGGGAGTGAAGCAAAATGCTAGAGTGCTTGCCTAGGATGTACAAGACCTAGAGCTTGATCCAGAAACACAAATCTAAATATAAACATAAGACAGCAAAATAAAGCAAAGAAACATTTCTGAAGCACCAAGTGGCTGTGTTTTAGGCTAACCTGCTCCTGTAACATGTCACAGGATGATCCATAGAAAGAAAACAGTCATCAATTATGAAGTTTCAAGCTAGACAACTTAATCAAGATGTATTGTCGTGTGTTAGCAACTATTTCATTCTCTTGTAAGAATGATAACTTATCCTTAAATTATCCGATGCCAGACTCAGCAAGCCATTGTAAGAATGTGCATCTCACAGCTGTCTTATCAGTGTAACTGCCAACACATGCACCAAAAAAAAAATTAAAAAAAAAAGACAAGAATGTTTATCAAACCATGGCACAACACAAATATATTTAAACATTTTAAAAACTGACTCATGGTGCTAACGAATTCTCTCCACCCATGAGCAACTTTAAGGACAAGGAACTCAACAGCCTGTGCCTTCTGAGTTGCTCCCTTTTCACAAGATAAGGAGAGTATAATGACAAGAATACTGCTTATGTTTCCTAATAATTTGTTTTTTTTTCTCTCTCAGGAATCTGCATTGAAAAACCATTGATATGTTTGTATATTGACCTTTATCTTTAGTTGAATTCATATTTCTGTGGTTAATTTAATTTAAAAGTCCACCAAATTTTTATTATAAGTTGCCCCAAAACTTCAGTTTAACAGCAATTAATGTAACACATTGATATTAGGATTCTGGATATATCATTTTCTCAAAATCACAGCCTTAAAATTAGAACATCACTGTAATGAGTATGCCTAAAAAAATACATTGTTCAGTATTCATGGAAATTTTTATCTCTTATCATTTGCAATACTTCATTAGATTTGTAGTATATTCATGAGGGATATGGACTATAACTTATATATTTTTTGGGTTTAACTTGATTTCACTATTCAATATTATTTGCTTTGTGAAGGAGCTTATTGTGGTTCTGAATTTTGTTTAACATAACTCAAAAGTTTGCATTTTTAAGCTCTAAGAATTCTTGTATAAGTATATTGACCTTGTATTTTGCTTGTGTTTACTTTTCATTTTATTCTGTTTGAATGCTTTAAATTTTTGATTGCTGAAATAAAAAAAAAAATTAGTTAAAATTAATGAGCCTCATTGAGGGGATTGGAAGGCTTTCAATGCAAATGGCTATTGACAGGAATCATTGCTATTTTAGCTTTTAATGGGAATCTAGTCTGTGCTTCTGCCACACTACAAAAAGGGAATGTGCATATGTAGACTCATGAAGCCTGAAAGAGGCACAAAAGAGTCAGATACATGGAAAAAGCTTAAGATGGTTTAAATAAGTATAAGTTTCAATATTTCATATGCCAAACTATGCTAAGACCTTATGTCTGAATTACAATGTAAGTTACAGAAACAAATAGATTTAAAAAACCCTAAACAGTGGCCAGTTAGAAATTTTAATTCTCTTATATGAAATGCTAAGAGTGGTACCTGGAGTGTGAGCAGAGGATCCTGGGAATACTCAAATGCTCAGCTTTATAGAATCCTATGTTAACCTATAAATTATAAAACTCTGTGTATGTAAATATGAGATCTAATTCTATAACTATATTCTAATTTCCTTCTAATAATGTAAAACGTTCTAAAAAGCAGTCCTTCTCCAAATAATAAAACTATTACAGTGTATATTATCCATACTGTTGGTAAGCCATCAGATACAAGAAGGTACAGAGACTGAAACACACAACTGCAGTTGAGTCCAGGTTGAAAAGAAGAGTGACTAGAATTTGAGAAAAACCTTGAGATCTCTGCCTAACAACACAGTGTGTGATATATTTCCCTCCTACCTGCCTGAAAGAATATATTAATTACTCCTTCTTTCTTAGAGAAATTACCCATCAGAAAGCTGTGCCTCTTTATTTGGTATATCACTGACAGGATGCTTGGATGCTTGCTGGATGTTCTGCCTTACAAAACAGTCTTTCTTTTCTTTCTTTTTTACTTTTATTCTTCTCTCATATATTATATCCTGACTGCAGTCCCCCTCATCTCATCTTTCTAGTATCTCCCCATTATGTCCCCTCTCCCCAAGATCCATCCCTTCCACCACCCCTCAGAAAAGAGAAGGCCTCACAGGGACATCAACCAAACAAACAAACAAACAAAAACTTAACAAGACCTTAACACCAGACACATACTATCACATCAAGGTCTTACTAGTCAACCCAGTAGAGAAAAGGATCCCACAAGCAGGTAAAACAGTCAGAGGCAGCCTACACTCCCACTGTTAGGAATTCCACCATAACACCTTTTGATTACAGAAACATTCAATTACTATGGATATGCTTTGCCTTTATTAATTATGTTTTGGTTAAAAACTAATATCTATAAATATTGCTTTGAAACTACTTCATTGGCATTTCAAGTTTGGTGTAAATTTCTATTTTTTTTATTAGATTAGTATTGTTCTGCTGCATTCTGACGTATTCATTTGATTTTGTATGCATGGATAAGAGTAGGGTGACTGAATAAAGTTCTGATGAGAGTCACAACTGTGATATTGTTTTAAGTTTGCTCCCAGAGAAAATTCTTACCTCAAGAGTGCTAGGGAAGTCATTTCTCTTTCAGTTCTCATACATTCTTTTATCTGTGATGTTAGAGATATTGATTAGATTTGTGAAGTTTTAAGTGAAAGAAAAAGAAAATTAAAAGAAAATACAAAAGAGGCGGAGAAAGAAGACCTAACACTGTCACATAAACTATTTTACTATAATCTTACCTGATTAGGAACTATTTTTAATGATCAAAATAGATGAATGCTATGTCATAAATTTATGTAATACTTGTTTTTTTCTCATAATTTAAATAGTTTTTAATCTAAAATCAAACATCTCTGAATTCTCTTACCTCACCAACTAGAGTCTTAACTCATGATGAAAGAACACTGTATTTGAAATCAGAACACACAGTTCCTAACTCTGTGCTAGAATATATAGAAGACATAAATAAGTTCATGGGCTTGCTCTAAGAACCAATAGAGCAGAGTTCCTCAACCTTCCTTTTTTGTTTTTTGTTTTCTTTTGGGGGGGGGTTGTTTTGTTTTTTTATCTTGTTTTTCCTTTTTTTTTTTTCTTGGATGTTTTCGTTATTCACATTTCAAATGTTATCCCCTTTCTAGGTCCCCCCCCAAAGCCCCCTATCCCATCCCCCCTCCCTGCTTATATGGGAGTGTTCCTCCATCCACCTACCCACTCCTACCTCCATGCCCTGGAATTCCCCTACACTGAGGCACTGAGCCTTCACAGGACCAATGGCCTCTCCTCCTGTGCCTGGGGCCATGGGTCCCTCCATATGTATTCTTTGGTTGGTGATTTAGTCCCTGGGAGCTCTGGGAGTCTGGTTGGTTGATATTATTGTTCTTTCTATAGGGTTGCAAACCCCTTCAGCTCCTTCAGTCCTTTCTCTAACTCCTCCATTGGTGACCCCGTTGGGAACCCCTGTGATCCTTTAATACAGTCATATTGTGGTAACCTCCAACTATAAAACTATTTTTTGTTGCTGCTTCATAACTGTAACTTTGCTACTCTTATGAATCCAAATGTAAATCTTTGTGAGTTACATTGCCCCAGTGAGTCCTTCGATCTGTAAAGAGGTTACAAGCCATGACTTGAAAACCACTGCCTTAGAGATACTATGCTTTCAAATGCAATGGTTTGTTCTCTGTAGAAAACTTTAACGTACTACCAGTTGTTCTTGATGGGTTTTTACTGTTTCCTCTGATACATTTTAGTTTTAGCTGTCAGGACAATGTGTATCTCCAAATCTACCAAAGAATTCATCTTGGGCCTCTGCTAGCTCTGCTCCTCTGAGCATCTTCCCTTTGGGGATTTCTGAAGCTGAATCTTGGTGCCTCTTTCCTTCAATGTTTGTACAAAGTTCTAAAATCTTATCCAGTGATATGTCTCCAAACAACCTCTATCAAACAGATCCTCCACCCAACCCAAAATTACCTATAGATCAAAATTCTGTGTTAAATCTAGGTTCTTATACCCACTTGGACATAAGAAAAGGCAACACTAGATTTTATTATACAAAAATATTCTGCTCCATTTTGTCTCCCACTCACTTTACTCTTACTGAGTTTCTCTATTTGCCCTAATCAAACCTTGGCTTCATCATTGAATAATTCTGCACTCTCACTGCAAATAGTTATATTTTGTGCTCAATCTTAACATTATGAAAGAATAGACTATCTATGTCTCATGCCCTTTGTGGCTTTGACCATGAATGTATACTCATTATCTCTTGCCTGAAACACTTTATAATCTTCTTGATGAACTTTTGTCTACAATTTCACAAAGGACACTATTTTGTACAGAATCAAATATAGTCTTACTGCTTGGAGTACACCTATGCCATACTGCTCTCTAATATTCTCCAGGACTTCTGTGGAGTTTCTGTCTTAATATTCTTTACCCAACTTCACCACAACCATCTATGAATTTTAGCAGAAATGCCTTTGCCTTGCCGTCTCCTTGCTGAGTCTGTGTTCTTCCTTCACAATTCTTCAAGAACTCCTTTGAGTCTTGAGTTCAAATCCTGCCCTATACTACTAAGGCTTACTTACATTCAGCCAACTGCCAATCAGTCAACTAACTTAACACTCAAACTGATCCTTCTATATTGAATTCCTTTAAGGTGCCTATGTACAAGAGTACGACATTCTACAACATTTATTTGGAAATTCTTTTAACTATTTCTCATTCGTTTTATAAAATGTGATCCACATAATGGTAGATATTTCAGTTTATTTTGTAATGTTTGGCCCACAAAGGTTGTTTTGTAAATGTTTATTGGACATATGAAAAGTCATGAGATTAGTATTTGATTTGCAATTTAATAGAATATTATGGCTTTACTCTGAAAAATGAAGCACATATAGATTTATATTTGTAAAACAAGCTTTTTTCTCACAAAATTGTATAATTATAGAAGAAACTCTTAGAGTTGAATATGACATTCTCATTGTAAGGATTGTGTGTGTGTAAAAAATGTATTATATATATATATATATATATATATATATATATATATATATATACATATTGCATATTTTGTGTCCCACACACTTGCATATGTGCATTATTTCCCTACAGTAGACATACTCAAGACATTTTCATCATTCATAATTTCCTCCTTTCCATATGCACTCTTATTTCCCAAAGCTAAGCACTACTCATCCTTGAAGCTTCAGATGTCATCATTTCTATCACTTGGCATCCCTCTTGAAATATCCACTATGCATTTATTTCTTCTACTCTGAACTCACACTATGCATTTATTTTTTATACTCTGACCTGCAAATCCATTTATGGTTAGGCATATAAAGCTTAGAATCAAGAAGTTATGGCTTTTTGCCAAAATATATTTCTGCAAGCTACATCATAAAGCCTGGCATCTTCAAGTAGGTATAATCTTATACCTACTTCACCAGGAGAACAGCTTAAATAAATCTTAGATATGGCTAATGAGATATCATAAGAGTATGGATAAAAAAAAATCCATGATAACTTGGAACAGAAAATAATTTACCAAATTTTAAAAATGGTTTATATATTCATGTCAAGGTTTTCAAGGATCTTAATGCAGTTTATAGTAATAAATAGCAGAACATTTGTTTAATATATTTAAGATATTAATGTATTTATTAAGATATTAATTATTAATTTGAAAATTTAATAATATATTTAAGAAATATTATATTTCTTAACTTTATCTATAAGAGATGCCAAGCATTAAATCACCTACTAATTCCTTTCACTTTCTTGCCATTCTTAAAGAATTTAGTGAATAAAATTAACTGCTAAAGGCAAAGGTTAAATTGAAAACTCCTTTTAATTACAATTTTTTATTAATCAGCTTCACATCTTCCTTAGAGTGCATTTGATTTGGTGGTGCTTTCTTTCTGTATATATCTGGATTATCTGTCCCTTGGTACTACAGAGCATGGGCATGCAATAGGTTACATTCAATGACTATGAAAAAGTGAATCAAATAAAATGCTGTGTGAAACAGCCTGGACACTGGAAGAAATTCTGCCTACATGCAGGCATGCTATTTCCAACCACTTGGATTATTAAATCCCTGAGTGGCAAGGTGGAGTTGTGCTGACATACAAGGCAACCATGAAGACCTCTAAAGTAAAAACAGGAAAACCTTACAGTCATTTTATGTGGAGTTTATAAATATCACTTAGTGATTACTGAAAATGTTTTATGAAAAGACTCCTTTTATATCTGCACTAAGTTAAAGGCATATAACAATACAATCAAATGCCTTATATGGTAATGAGTTCCTCTACCTTGATGCTATTTACAAGGGATTCATGACCTGTGAGTAGTGATGTTTTAGGTACTTTTTCTGATCCACATAAAGTAGTTTGAATTAAAAGATCTGTATTGCATGAAACTACATGACTTGTTAAATTATCCAAGAGGATTCCTTCAATACTCTCATCTACTTGGTAAAGATGTGAAACTAAAGTGTTGATACTAATGGAGAAGTAAAGCATTCTTCTCCAACAAGAGAACAAGAGAAATGACAAAAAAATACCATGCTGTTTAATGTAAGGCATTGGGTGCACATGTGTGTGCGTGCACACACACATACAACCCCACCATACACACACACCACACACACACACACACACCACCTGTGTACAGAGCCATATTCATACTATCAAAATCTTGCAGACTGAAATGAAATTTCTTTTTTCCAGATTATCCTCATTGCGTGGATAATTCCTGGCCCTCTTGTTGAGTCTTTCTCTCCAACTGGAGTTAAGCAATTATCTCTCACTAGTTTCTTAGCAAAATGTTTGCTCTCATTAAAAATTTTAAGAATATTATAAACTTAGTGGAACGTGTGTCCTCTTTATATGATAGAGAATCTTTTGAGTATATGCCCAGTAGTGGTATAGCTACCACTACTTTGGAATTGGAAATAGCTTTCCAATTTTCTAACGAATGGCCAGATCAATTTCCAAAGTGGTTTTATCAGCTTGCAGTCCCACAAGCAATGGAGAAGTGTTCCTCTTTCTCCACATCCTTGCCAGCATCTGGTGTCACCTACATTTTTCATCTTAGCCATTCTGATTGATGTGAGGTGGAATCTTAGTTGTTCCAAATGACCTGTTTTGTTTTGGTTTGGTTTGGTTTCTAGACAGGGTCTCTCTGAGTACCTATCTCTGGCTCTCTTGGTATTTGGTTTGTACACCAAGTTGGCCTCAAACTCTGTCTGTCTCTTCCCTTGAGTACTGGATTAAAGGCACACACCACCATACCTGGCCTCCAAATGACTTAATGAATCAGAAGGATTGCTTGTAGTGCTAGTACAAAACTCACTGCACATTTTCAAATGAATATGTGTGTTCTGTACATACTGAAGCAAGTAACTGAAGTGACATTTTATACTTATTATTTTAGATTAAGCATTTGTTTAATTCTTTAGTTTTTCTTTTTCAAAGATTTGGGTACCCTGCATATAAGGTTAGTTGCTTATCAGTCCACACTAGATATTTATTCTCTCAGCAATTTCCTTAGATTCCACTCCAACTTCATATTTTACCCATAACCTTTTCTATTATTTATAGGTCCAAAACTTTATAAATTGCAAAATGATTCAAGAAGACTGCTGGAGATTTTACTGCCAGTCTCTGAAGACTTGTCTCCTGTAAAGTCAGGTGGACAAGCATAGACTCAGGTCCCTATTCATCCTCCATGCTTGCTCCTGCAAAGGATGCAGGCTTCTTGGCATAGTCTAGAGCTGGTGTCATGTTAGTTCCTTTATTTGCTTATCTTAAAGGATAATGGCCAGTTTTCTTTTGTGCAGGATCTAGTTTCACAATTTAAACAGTGGTTTAGAAGGATATTTTAAAGTTTATTGTAGCTTTTGCACTTTCCTAATAATTATACAAACTTTTTCTTTGCCTCAGGGCATAATTACTGAGTGTGTTTTACATATAATTTAAATCACCTAATGGACTATACAGTTGCAAATTGTGTGAACACTGTGATTTAGGAGATTTGTTTTCCCATAATTAAGGGTAGCTAGAAATAACATATTAAAATGTTCCTGTTGAACAAATGACAAATGTAACTGTATTTGCAAAAGTATATCATTATAAAATTGTTATTCAGTGCTTTCAGTCTCAGTTACCTGTATTCTGTGGCCTACAAAGAGCATACTTTACTAATTATCCAAACAGGCAGTATTATACATATGTAATGAGCCATTTTTATTCATTATTCATATAAGAATGGTTCCAAACATAGCCAGATAATCCCTATTTTAATTCAGTTCAATAAAATGAAATTAATAGATGATCTGAGGTATACTTTGTGGAAAGAAAAAATTAAAACCTCTAGCTTGTAAAAGCAATTATAAATTAAAACCTAAATTTAGATTCAAGTTAAAACATCCCTTTTGCCCACTGGGAGCTTCTGTGAAGCTCCATTGCTCAATGCAGTGCTTTGGTATATGCTCTCCTGGCATGATACAGCTTTCTGCCTCTGCTTGTGTTCCATAGCTATAGGCATACATTCTGTCCTACAAAGACTTGTATTCATTTGTCTGTCTTTACTGCTCCTTAATCTCAAATTCAATGCCTTTGTGAGTCGTGTATATCTGCAGTGTCTCACTAGTAATGCAGGCTTTGTAGTATACATCTCAAGTCCTCTATTCCTATTTCAGAAAAAAAAAGGAAGTGAAGGCTCACTTGGTCTTACATATGAGAAAGCACATTTCACAGCTAATAATATTATAAAACCTGAATTTGGGAATCCAAGTCTTATGAACTAGTCTTTCTCCCCAGCTCCTTTGGATGAAATAGATGATTTTCCTGAGAACATCAAGGATCACCAATTTTTTTTCTTATATTAAAGTTTTATATAAGTAAAATATGATTACATAAATTCCCTACTATCTGTTCTTCCCTCAATCCAGCTCCTCCTACTGTCTCTCAAGAGAGCTTCCTGTCTTCTTTTCCTTTGGTTATTATTGTTATACATATACACATGCACACATACACACACACAAACACACACAAGGGATACACACATACACACACCACAAGTGTGCACATGTGTGCATGTGTGTATAGAATTAGATTTATATTTATGTACATAAATATATAAATACAGCCTGCTGAGTCCATTTTGTGTTGCTTGTATGCTTATGGTTTCAGAGCTGACCACTTAACAATTTAGGACACTGATCTCAGAGAAAGACACATTCTCGCCCTTAACATTCCTCCTTCAGGCCTCCAGGATACAACTAAACAAGACAAGATACAATAAGATGAGGAGAAAATTCACATCACAGCTGGACAAGGCAACCCAACAGTAAGAACAGTTACAAGGAGAGACAAAAGAGTCAGAGATACACCTGATTCCACTGTTGTAAGTCTCAAAATAACAACATGCTAGCAGCCATAACAGATACACAGAGGAAATGGTGAAGACCCTTGGAGGCAGCCTGCTTGTCTCTTCAGTATTCATGGGTCCATATGAGCACCACTTATTCAGTTCAGTAGATCAGGTTCTCTCAGTATCCTGCTTGGGTATACCCCAATCAACATATCTCCGCATTTCAATCAGTAGTAGTTTTCTCCAATGGTCTCTTTCTGCTGCAAACACAAGTCTTTGGTGAGAAGTAACTGACATATATATATATATATATATATATATATATATATATATATATACACATATACATATATATATATGAGAGGACCTCCAATCTAATTAGACAGCTGTTGCTTACCATGATTATATGAGTGACATCTATGTGCCATTAGGGTTATTGTGCCAATTCATCATTGTTGTGGTCAATAGGCATCACAGCTGGATAGAATTATTGATTGCTTCCCTCCTTTGGCATTGTTCATGGTACTCTTTGGTAAGGTGATAGCTAGAGCTCAGGAGATTCGTTTTCTGGTTTGTTTCAGCATCTAGACTGTGGGCACTCCTCAGAAATAGGGAATTCCCTTCTTTTTTTTTTTTTTTTTTTGGCTTTTTAAAAATTTTTTATTGGATATTTCATTTACATTTCAGATGTTCTCCCCTTACCCCATTTCCCCCCTCCCTCCCAGGAACCCCCTATCTCATCCTCCCTCCTCCTGCTTCTATGAGGGTGTGCCCCCACCTACCCCCACACACCTCACCTCCCCACCCTCAAATTCCCCCACACACGATGTCCAGCCTTCATGGGACCAAGGATCTCTTCTCCCACCTATACCTGACAGGACCATCCTCCCTTGCATATACAGCTGGAGCCATGGTTTCCTCCCTAAGTGCTCCCAGGCTGGTGGTTTAGACCCTGGGGGCACTGGTTGGTTGGTATTGTTGCTCTCCTCATGGAGTCGTGAACCCTTTCAACTCTGTCAGTCTTCACTCTAACTCCTCCATTGGGAACCTCATGATCAGTTTAATGGTTAGCTGTGAGCATCTGCCTTCCCTTCAACATCTTAAGGCAGAAAGGGAAATGAGAATAACTTGTATTGTTTTGAAATTCTCTTTGACTTTCCCAGATCAGCAACAAAAGGAGGTTTTCATGCCTGGGGCTTGGGATTTTGTTACTATAGGCTCTTCTGGGGAGGGTTATCCCCTCAAGTGACACAACCTCATTAAAGTTTTACCTAATTTTAGGTCACTTTAATTTTAGGTAAATATAACATAACAGATTTTGTAAGGCTTTTTCACACATCCTTGATGTTATTTGTTGTCCTTTCCTTGCTTTCTCTGTGTTTTGAAATCTCTGTCTGTCCCCAAATAAAGTTCTACTCTCATGTTTTATTTTCTCCCGTCCTATCATTGTATCTTGTTATAGCCAACGGTTTTAAGTCCCAAATAATTTGTATTCATTTACATATATTATTTGGGGTGTGATACTGCTTGAATACCAACTAATGCATGTTATTTTGGCTCATGAGTAAAGCACTTTTATAATAAAACCATTTTCTTTATTCTTGTTTACTGGCCACCTAATAACCACCTAATATGCAGAGTTGTAGATTAAATTTATGACTTTGTGTATATCAGGCAAGAGCTATTCCAATTAAGTCCCATCTCTACCTTAAATCTCATGAATATGTTCCTTAAAACCAATAGATATGCTTTCGGTCTTATATAATACAAAAAATCCTGACACTTTACCTATATCTCTAAAATAAAATAAATTTTACTCATCTTTGCTTTTACCATTGTGAAAATGCTGGGCATAGTGTCTCTCACATTGTATTGGGAGGCTAGAGATTGTACAGAAGGAAATTTTTTCCTGTTAGCAATCAGAGAGGACTTTTATAGTGAAAATATTTTTTGATGAAAGAATAAAATAATTATCTTCTGATAAATACATACCTTTTAACATTTTTGTTATGGATAGGTTCTTTAACCAATTTGTTAAAAAGTTGCTGGTATTGCCCCTAAAATATCAGTCATATAAACAAGTTGCCTATTTTAATAAAGTATTATTAACAACATGTTTGAATTATAAAAATAAAATAGTAGCTACTGTTTAAAATAAACAAATAAACTGAGTTCTCTGAGGTATAAAGATTCTAATTTTGAAAGTAAAATGACAAATTATGTTTCAATTCTAATAACTCTCAGGATTTATGTAAGCTTATTTCTGGATATAATTCAACAGACTAGATACACAGAATGATAGTCAGTGTTCAACTATTAATTCAAAAAATAACTTGCAAACCATTCAGTGAGACAAAATGAATTTTAACCCTTTAGATGCCTACGACCACATAATTCAAAGCAATCTATCTTAATGCCTGACATCAAAATATTTTTCCTTTTCCCATCTAATTATGATTCTTATAATTGATACAAGTTTGAATTATCCTGATTCACTTTGTCAAACTTTCTAAAGATTGGCTGCTGTAGAGAAATGATCATGTTATATTTACATATTTTTTTATTCAAATACTTGTGACAAATTTATGAAGTCAGTGTTTTCCAGAAACATGATAGTTGTACTTATGTGAAAATTCACTGGGGCATTATGGTACACACCTTTAATTCCAGCACTCTGGACACAGAGGCATCTGCCAGTTCAAGGCTAACCTGGTTTTCATAAAAAAAAGTTCCAGGACAACCAGGGCTATATAGTGAGAGCCTATAAAACAAAAACAAAACAAAAACAAAAACAAAAACAAAAACAAAAACAAAACAAAACATGTGAAGATAAAAATCCACTCATCCACACACAGTGAGATTGCACACTATGGAATGAGAAATCACAAAGTGTACACACATGCATCACAAGACTTAGTTCAGGTATAAAACACATTTATTTATTTATTTATTTATTTATTTATCTTACTTACTTACTTTAAATCCCAATCACGGGCCCCCTGTCCAGTCCACCCATTCTTTCCAGTCTTGTCCTGTCAAGGCCTTGTCCCTATTACCTTCTTCCCTTCTCCTTTAAGAAGGGGACACTTCCCTTGGGTACCATTGCATCCTGGGATTTCTAGTCACAGCAGGCCTAAGTGCATCCTCTTCCACTCTGGCACACCAGTTAGTCCAGTTAAGGAAAGGAGATTCAATGGATACAACAGAGTCAGAGACAGCCTCTGCTCTACTTGTTAGGGAACCCACATGAAGACCAAGCTGCACATTCCTGGGGGTCTAAGTCCAGCCCCTCCATGTTTTTTAGTTTGTGGTTCAAAATCTGTGAGCTCCCATGGTACCAGGTTAGTTGACTCTGTTGATCTCTCCTGTCCTTGACTCCTGCTCACTCAATTCTATCCCCTACTCTTCCACATGACTCCTCTGAGCCCTGCCTGATATTTGGCTGTAGGCATCTTTTTCCATCGGCTGGTAAATGATGCCTCTAGGCTCCTACATGGAGAATATCATTAATAGTGTCAGGGATTGACTATCTTATATGGGAAGCATTTAAAGTTGGGTCAGTCATTCTTTGACAGTTACTTCAACTCACCCTCCCATCTCTGTGCATCTTGGAGGGAGGACAAATTTTTGATTGAAAGTTTTATGGGTGCATTGATGTTCCCCTCCCTCCACTGGAAGTCCTACCTGGCCACTTCTTTCTCCATATCCACTGCTGGTAGTAGTTTTTGCTAAGGTCATTCTATAGAGT
Source organism: Mastomys natalensis (assembly GCA_021653895.1). Classification (NCBI taxonomy): domain Eukaryota; kingdom Metazoa; phylum Chordata; class Mammalia; order Rodentia; family Muridae; genus Mastomys; species Mastomys natalensis. The sequence goes on from JAJTUV010001053.1 coordinate 1,404,480, forward strand.
CCCTGAACCCTTCCACACCCCAGTCCCAGGTCTCCAGCTACTCCCAGAGATGCCTCCATCCATTGCCATTCTCACACTTAGCTCTCTCCCACACTCTTTCTCCCCACGCCCTATCCCTGTTCCCCTCCTCACTCACTTTCCCACCAGCTCCCTCTATCCATCTACCTATGATTACTATGTTGATAACCCTTCTGGGCTAAATTCATTCATCCTCCTTTAGGTCCTCCTTTCTACTTAGTTTCTTTTGTTTTACCCTGCATTTTATGGCTAATGTCCACTTATAAGTGAATATGTAGCACACATGCCTTTCTGGGTTTGGAGTACCTCACTCAGGATGATATTCTCTAGTTTCATCCATGTGCCTGCAAATTTTATGATGTCTTTGTTTTTAATAGATGAATCAAACTCAGTTGTGTAGATCTACCTCATTTTCTTTATCTATTCTTTGTTGAGGGACATCTAGGCTGTTTCTAGTTTCTAGCTATTATGAATAAAGCTGGTATGAATAGAATTGAGCAAGTGTGCCTGTGGTACAATAGGGCATCTTTTGAGTATATTCCCAGGAGTGGTATAGCTGCCTCTTGATATAGAACTAGTCCCATTTTTCTATAATCCCAATTTTAACAAAATCTCTTTCATTCTTCTCATAAAAGTAGACTGATATACTAACATCTAACTAATTTATTGTGCATGAAATCTCCAAAATCCTAGCATTGGTCTTTATTTTCAAAAAACGTCAACATATTAAACAAAATTATAAAATCAAGTGAATTTTAATTGTAGTCTTAAACTGTGGTTGTGTAGTTTGCATGTATTTGCCGAGGTGACAGCATTTTATCTTTGGCTCCTTACTCCCTCTGTGACAAACCCAAACCCAAACCCAAACCCAAACCCAAACCCAAACCCAAACCCAAACCCAAACCCAAACCCAAACCCAAACCCAAACTAACCCAACAAAATATATCAAACTACCTTCTTCATATCTACTTTTGACATGCTCCCAAAGTGGGAAAACAGAAGAAACTGCAAGAGGATAAAGATATAGTGTGTGGTGTAAAAAAACTAAGAGGAGAAACCAAGCATGAAAAGGGGTTCACTGTCAAGACACATAGTTAGACTTTTTTTTTTTTTTAAGTAGGGAGAGACCATTACTCCACTGTTCCTCCAGCGAAAGAGTATGTGACCAAACTTGACAAATTGGACTGTAAAGGCAAAAGGAGGATCTGGAGAAATGAATGAATTATACAGAATTGCAACTGTAAATTTCACTGTCAGTGACTTAATTGATACTTTTATTGTCAATTTCTATATCTTCTTTCTGGTGTCAGACATTGTTGTAAACAAATGTTTTGTAGATGTTGATGATTAGATTTTCAGAGATTCTACCTATTTGGGTCAGAATATTCTCTATCTCTGTCTCTTGCATTATTGGTAACACATTTAATGTGTTCACTACAGGTTGTTTCTGTGGTAGTTGGCTGAAACTGACAATTTATAACCAGTCTAGATGCATAGGTAGTTACTAGGTGAACAGTTTCCTCCATGTCTTTATGGTGACTTTTAGGCCATTTTAGAATCAAAACTCCTTCACCATTTCTAATGAGATGATGCAAAGGCCACAGCTCCTGCTGAAATCTGCCAAGATCTTCTCTGTTTCTTTCATTTCTGCCTAACTTCAACATGCTTTGTTCTATGTGGTTTAGCTATTCTCTTTGTTCATCCAGAAAAAAAAAGGTGGTCTTTATTCCTATATCCTGAGACTCAATGGACAAACCCAGAAATCTCATATACTTTGTAGAGATTCATCAGTCACTTGGTTGAGGTTTTTTTTTTTTTTTTTTTTTTTTTTTTTTTTTTTTGGAGTTTCCAAGAAAAACTAATGTAAATATAGAAAAAAAATGTGAATATTCAAATTTTACTGACTACCTTTTCAGCGCTCTAGGAAGTTGAATACTCCTCATAAATTTGTTTTCATTTTATTATTCTTTGACACATTTTTATATTTTATTAATTATTTGAGAATTTCATGCATTGTACTTTGAAAATATTCACAGTGTTTTCTCTCCTTAATCCTTTAATGAACTATTACCCCATTATATCCCCACTAGATTAATTTACTCTTTGTTTATTTTATAATAAACCATCTTTTACAATTTGTGCCATCCATCTACTTCTTGATTTGGGGCCATTCACTGGAGCAGGGTTAGACTAAACGAAGCCACTGCCTTAAGGAAAAGTGACTTGCCCTCTCATGATGAAATCAACCATCGGAAGAAGTCCTTCACACTCCTTGCTAGAATGTTGACTGTCTTGATTTGGGGCAAGTATTGATCAAGCAGCCACAGCTTCTATGAGGTAATTATTGCAGAGATCCTCTTATGTCTAGAAGACACCTTTTTCTGTTTTAACTTGGTCTTCCACAACCTCTGGTTCTTAAAATCTTTCTATCCTTTCTTTGCTGACAATTTTTAAGTCTTGAAACGCAAGTGTGTGTGTGTGTGTGTGTGTGTGTGTGTGTGAGAGAGAGAGAGAGAGAGAGAGAGAGAGAGAGAGAGAGAGGGTCTGTCTGTCTGTGTCTATGTGAATGTAGGATTCATAAAATAGTAGGGTTCCATATGGCTTTCTCAAACATTCTTAGTATTAGTTATCCCTCTCCAGAACGTATCCTCTGCCATACCCAACCATTCCTCTCTCCCTTAAAACTCTTATTCACACTTTCACCTTCATAGCATCTTTGTTCACTACTTCTTCATTGAGACTTTTCATCCTCCTCTATATTCATGATCCTTTTCCAGTTTTCTGGATACTGTAAGTACTCCAGTTTAAAGATGCAAATCTAAGAATCTAAGTTCTACAATCCCAACATGAGTAGGATTCTGTGTAATTTGCTATTCTGGGTCTTGATTACCTCACTCATGATAATATACACAAATTTCATCCTTTTAACTGGAAAATTTATAATGTCATTTTTCTTAATAGCTGAATAAGGTATAATTGTATGTAAATGCCACATTTCCATTTTCTATGCATCAGATGAACATCTAGGATATTTCTGTAACCTAGCTGCTGTGACTAGAGTATTGATGACCATAGATGTGCATGTGTCTTTGTACTATGACATAGAGCATTAGCAATTCTCCACAATGATTTCCACTGTGACTATACCAGTTTGCAATCCCTTTAACAGTAAATTGCTCCCCAAACCCTGCCCCATTCCTCACATCTTCACCAACATTTTTTTCTCTTATATTTTAATTGTTAGTCATTCTGGCTTATGTAACATTAAATCTCAAATTATTTAATTTAATTTGCATTTCCATGATGAATAAAACTGGTGAACACTTTTTAAAGATCTTTTGACTTCAAGTACTATATTGAACAGAAGTGGAGATAGTTGACATCTTCCTGCTATTTCCTGATTTTGATGGAAATTGTTAACATTTTTCTCCATTGATGATAACTTCAGGTGTGGTCTTGTTATATATTGATTTATTATGTTAAGAATGCACCTTATCTCTAGATTTTTCAGGAATTTTATTGTGCAAAATTTACAGAATATTTTAAAGAGAAGGCGGGAAGAGTGTAAGAAGTAGAAGACAGGGGGATAGGTTGATAAATGCTTTATTTTTGGCAATGCATAGTAATTGCAGCCACAAGTGCTCAAGAACTACAGATAATTGTACTGCATCTGCAGAATAATGTGGCCTAAATAGTCAATCATGACTAGAGTTGAGCTCAGGATGCTCTCCTTCACTGCTGATGTACTTTCTATTCATATATTCATGAAAATGAGGAGTTATTGCCTTCAGTTCTGTATTCACTGGTGATACCACTAAGCTTCAATAAAAGTTCTAATATAAAGGCCATGAAAATGGCCTTGGTCAAAGTAAATGTTTCAAATTCCTTTATACCTCCTTACTGACAATAGAAAGAATTTAATATTTTTAAATTTTATTTCATATAAGCATATTGAATTTACTTATTTCCAATCTTTCATGTACTCTAAGATTTTCACATATAAAGTCTGCCAACTGAAAATAGATATTTTTATTTTTTTTATTATAATTTAAATGTTTTTCCTATTTGTCTAACTGAGAAACTTTACTAGTGGTATATTTACATTATCCATGATTTTAATGAACATATATTTTTATTTTCCATGGAAAAAAATGATTCAACATGTTCATACGGGCATATATAACCTGAGTACTGCAGAAATGAAGAAAGTTTAAATGAGCCATTGCAGGGACTGCAGGTGAAATAATAAAAAGGGGAATAGCAAGGTACCAGCGATCTGAAAGAGAAAATGATGAAATTAGTGGTTTTTTCTCTAAAGGGAGAGGAAGATAAATAGAGAAGGCAGTAGGAGGATAAAATACTAGTAATGATCCTTCAAATATCACATTGGGATCATACCATTATCCATTTACCTAAAATCATCTATAATACATGTAAGTATTTTATGCATATGCATTCAAGGTTTTAAAACGTTTTTCTATTTGTATTAACAATAACAACTATCCACAAAAGCTATCAACTTTCTAACAAAAAGCATAAGAAGCCCTCTTTTAAATTGTTAATCAGGGTTGTATAAGAAATACCTGTAATATTATAGGCTAATATTACTGTCTTTGGTTGCCTTTGCAATGTAGGAAGATAGTTCTTTTTGCTTTTAGAACACAGACCCAAAGGATCTCAGATGGATCTGAACTGAAATCCTCCCTCCTGGGGCTTGTTTTTCAGTACCAGGAGGCTCAAAGCTTTCAAAATAGGAAAGAAATCAATATCCTACTGAGCTATGGTTCCAATGAACCATACCTAAAGCCAACATAGTACCATAATCATGTACTTGCAATAGTTGGTACATCTAATTTGAATATAAGCAGCATCTTACTAACTGTACTTAAGACCTATTCAACAAGATGTACCTAATACCTGGTACCCAGAGTGGAGCTAACAACCCAGGGCTAGTTAAGTCTCATGGATCAGGGAGGAAGTCTAAAACCCCAACTTCGTTAAGTAACCAGAATCCCAACTAGATTCTCAACATATATCTTCATAAGTATATTCCTCATTCCTCATCAAGAATTTCTCTCTTTACAACTACAGAGACAATTGCAAAAAAAGCACAATCAATCTAAAGATGAAATTGCAGAGCCCAGTTCCAACTGATACGTATACAACCTAACCTGAACTTTCTGACAAAATTTGAGAGCAGCAAAAGTCCACCCATATAAATATAAATGTTTAAATTGAAGTTTGACAGCATAATTACTTGGTTAAGCTCCATCAGTAGGTTCCCACAAGGCCTGTGATCATTCCAGTTAGGCTCTAGACAAGGTTACCACATCAAGTGTAAAAATCTCTTTTGTAAAGCATGCCTCATATTCAAGCAGAAAATCATTTCATAGTCTGGTACCCACCATTCCACAGTATAATTGGAATGCTCAGTTTACTGACAGAACTATATTATTATTGTTAATTCCTATATTTATTAGAAAATAATATTATTACATCATTTTTCCCTTTCCTTTTTCTCCACCTGAAACCATCCCATACACCCTTTCTTGCTTTTTATAATCTTGTAGTCTATTTTTGTCCTTGGTTTTAAACTGCTAGATCTCATGTTACCATTCTTCCAATATCTGTCAACCTCTTCTGAATGAATTAAGTGTAACTCAAACATTTAAATTGAATTTTTAGTATTTTATTCAACACTTCTGATTTTGCCAAGACTAGTGAAGATTTACCAGGAAAGAAATGCTATTATATGCCTATTATCATCCTTTCAGTAAACTTGATATAAATTATAAAAAAACGATGTCATTTACTATTACTTGAAATACAGGTTAGCACTATTCTAATGTGTTCTCAGGCAATTTTCAACCAAAACCAGTACCCTTTTTATTGCAGCAATAACTCTGACATTATATAATATGGAAATAAAATCATATGTAAGTAAATAAATGAACAAAATATTGCCACAGGCAAAAATTCTTGTGTATTCAAGTCATAAAAGGATTTCCTTTCCATATTATTTTAACCTCAAATGGAATCTATATTTAACTAAGGCAAACACTGAGATCTTCAAATTGGATTGCCTAAAAATAAAATTATACATAATCCATCAAAAGTTTAAAAAAATATTTTATAAAAGAAATATTTGATCCCTCATTGCACAAAATAATATCAAGAATGAATTCATCCATTAACATAATGATTTTCAAAGTGGGGTTATTTACTTTGAGATTTTTTCCCTATTCCTTATCCTCTTCAATCCAATTTCAAATACATTGCTGAAAGAGTTCTGTTATTAATTTGACTTTGACAATCTTGAGAAAGGTTACTTGTTTTTGTGTTTGCACAAGTATATGTGTGTGCATGTATGTATATGCGTGTATGTGATTATTTTAAGGACTAAAACATCCAAATGACAGGTATATGTTGCTTCCAGTTAGTACCTCCTTTTAAAGGGGCTACTAGTAAACTAGTAATAGAATAGGTTCTGCAATAATTTTCAGTCACATTTTCTTTACTTCATATGAAGATTTTATATCAATCCTTTGAAAACCATCCTTTTAGAATCTATTTTACTGGAATTATCTTTTGTGTGCACAATACACATGAAAAGGAACAAGATGTGCTTTTATTATAGACAGTAAACAATGATATTGTAATCTTAGTTCGCATTATTTGAACCACATAATTTATCTTTTGTTCCCTGGAATTTTCAGAGAGCTGACTTCTCTCTTATAGCAGAACAATGATTCCTGTATAAATGCCTCATTCAGTTTGTAGCTGCAGTCTTTACATATTTTTGAATAATTGTCCTAGTTAGGTTCTTCTACCATGGTAAAACTTTGACCAAAAGCAACTTAGAAGGAAACAGTTTATTTCAGCCTACTCTTCCAGGTGAGAAGTCTGAGGCCGAGGGAGGCATGCAGGAAGACAAGAATCTGAAGAACTATGAGGTAGAGCTAAAACACAGAACATGTGGGATGGTTCCTTGTGTCAGCTTTTCTTTGTACCTTGCTCTTAATTTTTAAGTTGTTATCATTTTCTCTTTAGAATAATGTTTTTATATTTTACTGAAAACATTATTTTTTCATATAACATATTATGATTTCCACTCGCCCTACTTCTCCCATTTCCTTTTTTAAATTTTGAGATTATATCAGAGTTGTATCAGTTCTTCCTTTGACTTATCCCTCTACACTTCCAGAAATACTAGTCTTCACTTCATTTCAAATTTGTAGTCAGTTGTTTTAAAATTTTTATTAACTGTTACTTGGATTGTTTTTATTAAAACCCAAGACTACATGAACAAAGTGGACTGCCTGACTGGACTGTCCCTTTCCATACAATTCATCAATCCAGAAAGTGATCAACCAATATCCCCGTGGGCCAATTTGATGGAGACAATCTCAAGTGATGTCTGCTCTTTCAAGGTGACACCAGTTTGTGTCAAGGTGCAAAACTAACATGCACAATAATAATTGCTTTTACTTTTAAAATTCAGTAACATTTATTTTAAAAGTTAACTTTATATTAATTCAAAATTATTAGCATACTCTTTAGTGTCAAAATTTTTTATTAGAAATGTATTGCACATATTGAATATATTTTAATTGAATCAGACCCCTATCTTCTCTCCTTCAGCTTCTCCCTATCTCCTCTATCACACATCTATCTTGATTACATCTCTCTATCTTTCCTTTTATTTATTTTTAACTCATTGAGTCCACACAGTGTTATCTGAGTGAACATGGGTGTAAGACTGTCTACTGGAACACAAATAGCCCTAAAGGAACTATATCCTAAAGAAAACTGTCCTATTCTCCCATTCCACACAGCCATTAATTTCCAATAGCCTCTCAGGTATCAGAATTATGAGCTCATTCTTAAATTTTTGCTGGCTGAATCATGTACATACAAACACAACTACTGTGAATTCACGTGTTTTACCACTGTCTAATGTCCAGCAAGTAATGATTTGCTACAAAAACTCGCTACCTCTAAATCTTGAAACCTTTCTATCAGCATTTCCAAGATAATCACTGAATTATGCAAGTAGCATCATATTTGGTGTCATATTTAGATGAAAATATTTCACAGTCTCTTGTTATTTACAAGTGGTTGTCATATGTGTTTATGAATGGTCCCAAGCACACAGATGTACATTATATGTCTGCATACACCTGTCCTGATAACAGAATGACCCCATGTAGATAGACTGAAAATGTACTTGGGCACTTCTTGACCTCATAGATATGACAAATTGGAATCAATAACTCTTCATATTTTATAATTTTTAAACCTGCTAAGCAGTGTATTTTGAAGTGACTCCATTTGTATAGTTGACATTTTTCTGAACTAGACAGAATTCAAGAATGAATGTAGCACTTCACTATTTCCAAAATTGTATGCATAAATGTTATGGTGAAAAGGGAAGGCAAGATAATCTATTTGAAATTATCTCATTTCAGAAAAAAAGACTTTTATTAAATTATTCAAATAGCTGGAATATTGTTGTTAAAAGTTAAACTCTTTATAGGCCCTAAAGAACGTATTTGTCTTTGTTATGATCATGGTTCAGATGTCAAAAAAATCAATACTCAAAATTTGAAATCTGAAAGACAATTTAATGAGACAAAGAGACAAGATATATAACTTATTATTATCAGAAAATGGCAGAGTTAAAATACTATTTATTTATTAGTACTTGGTTACTTTACATGTGTCTGTGTGTGTGCATTTAAAATTTTACCATGTAGCCAAGAAAGTTGAGTAAACAATTTAGTACCCACTTTTGCAAGTGAGAAAATGGACAACAGAAAGAATAGAGTATTAAAAATTAGAACAAATGAAGTTTAGATCTAGAACTGTTAGACTACAAATGGAGAGGTTCTAATTTTTAGTACTTCCTAATTTATGTACCATGTAGTACTTGAAGCAGCATTTCCATAAGACACAGATGTGTACACTGAAGTATACACATCTGTACAATGTACCAAATAGTTTCTACTATCCAAGCGTACACACAACGGAACCTATCATACTCACTGATAACCTCAGCAGCACGAAATAAGTAACATCATGGGATTCAAAATTTGTAAATACAAACACAACTATTTTCACATTTGTTAGATACTGCACATTTTGCTCCACAATCTATCTGTCTAGCCCTAGCTAGCCACCCATGATATGATAAACATCTGCAGACATTTCTATCAAGTCTATCAGAAGTGCATTGTTATTTCTCCACCATACTACATAAAGTGAGTGAAGTACAAGATTTTTTTTTTAGGCATGTCTTATTTCCTGCAGAGATAACATTTGCTAGTTAAGTTCAGACTTCACATTTCTAGAAGTTGTGTTTGATGAATATTTTGGGTCAGTAATTTGATGACTCCATATTTTCAAAAGACCAAGCCAAGTTAACATCTAAATAGGGTCCAATAGCTGAGTTAGGTTCAAATTTGAGGAAAAGATAATTTTAACAGTAATAATAGATTTAAATTATATTCATATAGTGCAAATGAAGCATTTAATATTAGTTATTAGTTAATTTGACCTATATAGTCCTGAATATTGAGCAGTCTAGACTCAAGGAATTTGTTTTTTTTTTTTTTTTCATTTTTCGAGACATGGTTTCTCCGTGTAGCCCAGGCTGTCCTGGAACTCACTCTGTAGACCAGGCTGGCCTCGAACTCAGAAATCTGCCTGCCTCTGCCTCCCAAGTGCTGGGACTAAAGGCATGGGCTTAAGTCACTGCCCAGCTGACTCAAGGAATTCTTATGAACTAATAGAACAGTTAAAGTTTAAAGAGGCCAAATTGTGGCTCTGAGTATCCTGTTTTTACTTTTTCTTTCTTTCTTTTTTTCCTTCCTTCCTTTCTTTCTTTCTTTCTTTCTTTTCTGTTGGTTTTTATTGTTGTTGTTAAGTAGATTTTTTTCTTAACATTAAAGATCACATTGAAATGTAAATAAATAGATATTATAAATAATTCTCTTTAAGCTATATTTCCTTCATTTAATATTACTCTTATAGTCTACCTTTAGAATGGTTACATCTAGACACATGCTTTCTACTGTAACATTCTACTCCATTACCAATAGTCTCCCAAAGGAGTGTGGATCTTTTTAGAATTATGTTACCTCATCACAACACATTGACAACAAGGAATCTCAAAATCAATACCATTCTCAGAGATTATTATAGCAAAATGATACGATTCTCACAATGTTATATAATTTCTTAATAATTTGATTGACTCCATGTTTCAAGCTCTGCACAGATGGAAAAATCCATGTCTCCTCTATTGTGATCCAAGTCTCCTGTAAACCCACTCAAGTATCAATAATTGACCTTGGCATTACTTCCTGGCTGCTAGCTCATTCATGGCCCCACATTCCTCTTTACAAAAGAGAACACTACAGATTGCATCTGACAAGCTATTGAATGTGGTGCCAAAATGGAACTATTTTCATCATTTTTCTTCTCTAAGAATCAATTTATACCTTGTTCTATACTGAAAATGACATCCTTGGTATAGCATTAATAATTTTGTTATATATCTCACTAAGTTTTAAAGAGTTAATAATATAAGGCATTTATTAAACAGTAGGCATAAATAATATTTAGGAAAAAAACAATATGATTTCTCAGCTTTAGTTGGGCTGAACAGGCAAGGAAAGAAATTGAATTATTTTAACACTGTCTTTTCTCTTATAGGAAGAATATGTGTTTCCCAGTCTTAGTTTGACAACAGGATCAGCAGGTTGTGTATTCGTAAATCACTCCAGCATATAGAGTTGAACACTAACAAAAAATTGCACCTACTGTGAAAGCAGAAAACAAAGACAGGACTAGACTGCTGAGCTCAGGGAATAAAATCAAAGGGAGGAATTTATCACAAATATGCTGAAAATTCACTCTAAGAACCCGTTACAAATGAAGAATATGCATCATGTCTCAAAACTAACACAACACACACTTGTGTAAAAAGGAATAAAACAATTGTATATAAATGACATTTGTTCCATCTCACAACAGGAACCTAGAGGAAGATTTACAATTTTAATTTAATAAATCCTAAAATAATAATAATGGCTTGGTTAACATCTCAGTTTTATTATATTAAGTCACACTCATTTTTTTAGACATTTGTTTGCTTAAGTCCCTTCATAGTATCATCTCCCCAGCCCTTCATACTTACTCTCTACCCTTACCACCTTCCTACCAAAAGTGAAAAGAGGAACAAAAAGAAATCTCATGGAAGGTGTACTGTGTTACAGTGTATCCCACAGTGTACCATTTTGCCCACATTTCTTTGGTTGCAAAAGTTCATTGCATTGAGTCATTGGCCTGGTTTGAAGCCTCTAGTTTCTGCTACACTATCAATACTGGACCCTTACTGTGACTCCTCTTGATTTCATGTTGGTGTGCTGTGTCGTGGAGATCCTATAGTTTTGGATCTGCCAGGCTATTCCCTTCATATACTCCAGCAGTATATCCATGGGGTAGATGTTGGGGTGGGCCAATTCAAAGTCCTAGGCCTGAACTGGTCAGCCTCCAACTTTCCTGTATTCATACCACCTGGGGAAAACTCTCCTGCTCTGACCTTAGAGCTAACTCATTTGAGACCATGCCACATGGCAGTCTACAATGCTGTGAGGTCAGGCCCAATTTCTGAGTACTGCAGCAAGTGAGGGCCTGAGACAGCTCTCCGTCTTTAGACCCCTTGGGGCTGGCTCACCTGCAACAGGAAAGTAGGGTCAGCTCTAATTTCCAACCTAGGCAACGTGTAAATTGACTCCCTTGAGCGTTACAGTTGGTGAGGAACAAGACTAGTTCTACTTCTATCAGGACCCAGGGGCCGGCTTTCCTGCTTTCCAAGGGACAAGGGAGCTGAGGAAGGCATCTCTCCCTTTCTCTCATCCTAAATATCCCATAGCAGACTAGAGACAAGGCTGGCTTTCCTGCACTCAGGTCTCTGGGCCAAGTCACTTGCAAAGCCACATCCAAGGCCAAGAATACTGTGCTGCCCCAGCAAGGTACAATGTCAGCTCTTTTTTTCTTTCTTTCTTTTTATAATTGGATATTTATTTACATTTCAAATATTATCCCCTTTTCCTGTTTCACCTCCAGAAACCCTCTATCCCATTCCTCCCTGTTTCTATGAGGATGCTCACTCACTCACCCACCCACCCACTCCTGCCTCCCCACTCTCCCATTCCCCTACACTGGGGCATTGAGCCTTCACAGGACCAAGGACTTCTGCTGTTGATGCCAGACAAGGCCATCCTGTGCTACATATGTGGCTGGAGACATGGGTCGCTCCATGTGTACTCGTTTGTTGGTGGTGTACTCTCTGGGAGCTATGTGGGGTCTGGTTAGTTGATATTATTGCTCTTTCTATAGAGTTTCAAACCCCTTTGTCTACTCTCTTGAATATCGAAGTAGGTGAGGGGCAAGGGCAGCTCCTCCTGCTCTCATGACCTTGGCATTTTGTTTTTGGTTTTAGGGACAAGATTTTTCTATTATGAAGCTCTAACTGTCCTGAAACCTACTAGGTGGACCAAGCTTGCCTTGAACTCACAGATATCCACCTGTAAGGGACATACAGAATTATCACGGGTGTTGGTGGAGTCAGTGGACTGTTAACTCAAAGAGAAGTAAATGTATCACATGGTCTTTATGTTAAGAGAAATGATAAAGTATTACAATGAAAATGTTTTCCCAATTCAGTTATGTCGGAAGGAAGATGCTGGTGACTTGAAGTTTTCTACCGTGATCATTTAAATGAATATGCCATTGGAGAGGAGGTGTAGATTCTCATTTTCTGTGTCCATGGAACCAACTGAGATGCAATAGAGACTAATAGAGAGAAATAGACTACTAGATGTGAAGCTATGACTGAATTCTCAATCACGCACAAGTGTCAGAAAGACATGAGTGTATGCTGGAAGCTCACTAGATGACCACAGCAAGTACAGCAGAAATCTGAAGTCTTCAATATTTGTCTAAGAACACAATTTTAAAGTTGAAAATGATATTAAGATGAACTAATTAATAATGTGCCTGAATGATTAAAGACTGCTTAAAGCTTAATCATTTGAAAATTGGAAGTTCATATGTTGCACGTGTGATTTGTTTGGAATTCTAGATAATCCATGATTTAGTATTTAGTTTTTCATGGGAGTGAGGAGGGGAGGGAAGGTTTTCCAGTACTTATGGATTGCTACCTTATTACCTTATGAATTGCTACCTAAAATCAATTTTTTTTTTTTTTTTTTTTTGGTTTTTCAAGACAGGGTTTCTCTGTGTAGACCTGGCTGTCCTGGAACTCACTCTGTAGACCAGGCTGACCTCGAACTCAGAAATCCACCTGCCTCTACCTCCCAAGTTCTGGGATTAAAGGCGTGTGCCACCACTGCCCTGCCAGATATTTTATATAAAGCAACCATTTTGTGTTTTTGAAATGGCTATTGCTAATATTTCCAACTGTACCTTGCTTTAGTTCTCAAAGAGGAAAACCAATTAGCTGCAAACATTTTGTTAGAAATAAATTTCTATAATCTTTTAAAGCATACAGAAATCCCTACTTATAAAATATGTTTGGTGCATTAATTGTCACTCATTAATGGTGCAATTGAGTTTCATTATGGATGATAAGTTATCTCTCATCCAAAGGGTTTATACAAATGCATCTATACCTTCCTTCCTGGAATATTTTTTATGCTAACACTATATCCTAGGTAATAGACTGAACAAAGTTAAATGCAGGCTTCTTCTTTACCATCCTGTATGTAATTGGGGAGACTGTAAAACTGTTTGCTAGAAGCCAGCCATAAAGATCTGTATCTGGGACTATCAATCCATTAACATGAAAGGCTTACAAACACTGCTGGGCATATGCCCACCTATCATTATGACAGATACTAAGTGAGATAAAACCACAACCTGTCTGGAGGATTCAAAGTCCATCTATCTGAACGTGGCAGGTTTTATACCTCCTATTATTTAACACTGAACCGATGTGCTGCAGAGCCAAGAGCTGTCTTGGCATCCTAAACATGCACCCTCCATTCATTTTGAGTGGCTCTATTCTTTTAATACACGAGACAACATACCATTTTCTTCCTTCAGTGAAACTTATAAACTATTTTGTACAATTGCTATGTTAACCAGGCAAAACTGTTTTTTTTCTTCTATCTTTTTTTTTTTTTTAAGACTCATACATATGATAGTTTAATGTGCTGGTGACTGAGGCTTGCCATTGTTTTCCAATCAGATTTTAGAAGAACAAAAATTTGTCTTTTTTTTTTTTTCCTGTTTGTGTCTTACCAAGTCCAAGTAAAAGAGTAACAAAGGTAACGAGGAGAGAACAGTATTAGCATATAAAGATGTTGACCACCTTTAGAGTATAGGAGATGACAGTGGAAAATTGCTTACAGTCAACAGACTTCTGATTGAACCCACAGTTCTGACTTCCAGACACATGATCCATTTATAATACTGATAAAGGAGCACTTTATTTTGCTTGTCCAAACCTGGCCTTCCTGAGTGTGAAGGAGGCATACAAAAGGGTCTATGTGTGCCTGCAGGTGCTTATATTTATGTAGGTATAATCAGTCTCACAGATATGCTTATTTTGATACTTTTATCAGGTTCCAACTTTAAGGAAACATTTATTATTTAGACATGTGTTTGGCGAGTCAAGCATTCAACACTTGTGAAAATTTGTTCATCAGTAAATCTATTTTAAAACACAGTGACAATGATTGATAAAAGACAGCAACTTCTTGGATGTCTTGCTACTTCATAGTTTCCTGCCAACAGCTGGAGTAAATAGTTATTGGCTATGTCCAGGTACTATAATCACACAGATATTTTTCAAAGTATAATGAAATGTTAGATATGAGCCTGGGAATATAATGCCATGGTAAAGTGCTTGCCTAACACATCTAAGGACCTAAGTTGAATTCCCAGCACCAAACTAACAAGCCAACAACTGTCCCAGAATGGCTTAGTCCTGTATGTATGTGCATGGATGCTATAGATTCTATTGATGGTAACTATTTTGTATTATTTATAACTTGACAGCCAGGTATATAATGCCTTGATTTAAACTATTTTGAATCAAAAATTATACATAATATATTTTACATACTACAGATATATTAATCTTTAACTTAATACCAACAAAATCTAGGATTCTGAAAATAACAAATATTCAAAACATTTGTTTCCAACATAATACTTCTCTAACTTAAATAATAATTCATTTCTTTTCAACAATTTGCATCATAAATTGTTTTTCATAATGCCACCTTGTTTGGAAAGATAGGAAGTGAATGTCACCAGAAAAACAGCATGTTTATCAAGTGACAGAACTATTGCCTGAGCTTAGCTTGTCTGAGTAGCATGTCCTTGATGCTGTATTCCACCCCTGTTTTTCAAGGTTATTCCCTGGAGGTATCATGTCAACATCATCTAGAATCTTATAAAGATGCAAATTCTTTGAGTCTCACTCTAAACTCTGATGATAGCAGTCAGCCATCTGCATTTAAGAAAACAACTTCTAAGTGATTCTTATAGATATCAACTCCCTAAAGTGCTATCTTATCAAATAATAACCCTTTGTCAATTTCAGCCTGTTCCCTTGAAGGTAAAATCTAGGAATGAAATCTAATCCACTGTATTATCAAGTAGTATATCATTCAATAGACAGTTATTTTTCAACAATATCGAATTTTTATTTTCATTCTTTATCTTGTGTAGGTCGCTTAATGTTTGTCTTCAGGACATTTTAGTGTTTTGAAACAGGCACTTTCAGGACTGCAAACATACTTTTCAAATTGAAAGTGGACACACTATGTGAATAAAGGAAATTAATTTGTTTTCTTTGAAAACAGAAGTATTAATTTCTGGATGCTGTTATAACAAAGATCACAACTAAGTGGATTTAATCAACAAAAATCAATTGTTGTACCATATTTGGAGGTCATGAAGGTCCAGAAGTTAGCATATCTGCATTCCTACAAAAAACTAAAGAATGTCCTGTGCTTTTGACTTTCCTGATCTGATGTTTATTTGTATATATTTTGTAATGGTCTATTTTTACACCCTTCCAAACACCTGGTAATGCCTTCAGGTCCTTCATCTAGTCATAGAAAGAAACAAAGAAACAAAGAAATAAATAAATAAGACCTACAATAGACTTACATTTTAGGCACTCTGTGTAAATGGATAAATCATTTAATCATTGCAGTGATTCATCTCTTTGCTTGCTTGACAGAGCAATATGCAACTTTCTGAGATAATGTCATTTCCTTCAGTAATGTTTCAACTGTTGAATTTAACTTATTGCATGATCACTAATTAACGTTCATTAAAACAGTGCAATGTTTATGTAACAACAAATGGAGGATTTTCACGAAGGTTTCTTAAAATTTTAGTAAGAGAAACATTAGAATTATTAGTCCTTTGTTTGCAGAAAATGGTATTTTCTTTGCTGTTTTGATTTGTAGATGCCACCCCTTCAAAAAAAAAGTGGTGATCAAATCTAATATGTATTTGAGGTTTTAAAAATGTGTGTGAGACACATTACTCAAAGACAAATGGTAGGAAACAATTCTGAGGAGATAAAATTTGTCTGACTGAATAAAAAGTTAACATGGTGGCTCTAAAGTGGAATTATGAAAATAATCTTAGTATATACACTTCAAGCTATGTAGTACAAAAAGCTAGAATGCTATACTATAGAAAAATAAGATGTGAATGTGAATGCTAGTTTTGAAATTTATGCTATTATAAATTATAAATAGTAATATAATCAAGAAAACATGTCATTGCTATTGTCATTACTAATTCATGTTCAATATAAACATATCCAGTATTCATAAATTTTAGATCAATTTAAGTGAACACTCAGAATCTAAAGACCAAGTATCAAAAAAATAACCTCTGAAATGAAAGTTAGAAATATCATATTTTAGTAATCAGACAAATGGGGAAGAAACATTTTTATGCACTTCATTGTTTAAAAAATTTTAATGACTATGCTGTCTTTTTTTTTCAGATGATTTAAGGTCATTAACAATATTTAAGATAGCCACTTTTATTGGCCTTTTGTAGACCATTGTTCCCAAAACAGGTTAGTATTGCGTGCATTATAGGAAGAAAATTGTATACCTCAGCTGCTGTCTTCCCTGAGGCTGTAATGTAGTCCCTGTAGTAATATAATTGTATCGACTTAGCAGGAAAGTAGAATTACAATTGACAATATAAAGCCAACAACTGTATTCTCAGAGACATGCTGACTTAGATCCTGTTGACTGAATGTCAACGTGATTTTTTATCACGTCTCTAAATTATTTAACTTTCACTTATTAAAATTATGTTGAAAATCTTATGGTTCTAGTGAGCACTTTAAATTCCGTATCTCATTTCCATCCATCATTAGGGAAGTAAGTTGTAAAGCAATGATGGATTCTGTCAATGTGCGTTTATGCTATCGTGAGATTCACCAAACATGAGCTCAATAATGAAAAGCAAATATTCAGCACCTCCATCCCAGATCCCGATTCTGTTTTGTATATTTATGTTCTATTTAAAGGTAATGAATCTTTTCTGTATTCTAAACGGTGATTTAAAGGGCTTCCTGAATGATTTCAACTAGGCATTTATAACCCAAGTGACAGTTACTCTAGCATGCACAAACACTATGCAAAGGAGAAGAAGAATATCAAGTATTAAATGAATAACACAGAACCAGTTCACTGAGAGAGGACAAGAGTAGTTAAAGTTAGGAATTTAATAATAAATTAAATATTTAAAATAACATTGCATAGCTACAAATTGAATGGGTTTTACTAGGTATGGTTCTATTACTTGTGGTCATTACTTATGAAGAAAGATAATAAATCTGACTAAAAATTGCATGAGGTTTGGGGAATAGTCTTTGTCTTCAGTCCCTCCTCTTATTTAGTATTTCATAACTTTGAACAAGTGTCTTGAAATTTCTGTCTCATAATAATATTGATTGAAGAATATTTTTGAAAAGCAAAGCATTTCATAGTTATGTAAATATATAAATAATTAAGAATTTTATAAACAGCATGGAGAAAACTTATGCATTATCTGAATATTAGAAATTATCTCTTTAATGAGGACAAAAATCCATAAATCAAAAGAAAATAAAGAGCTGTTTGTATACATGTACAATTAAGAATTTTATGTATAATACATAGTAATTATTTTGACTTTTTATTTTTGAAAGCATAACAAAATTATAATTTTAAAGATTATAATGGATTCTCCCTTCCCTCCAAATGCTCTCATAAACACTTCCTGCTTTCTTTCAATTCAAGTTTTTACATTAATTCTTGATATATAACCTCCTCAGTTTATATGTTACTTGTGTGTATATTTTCAGGACTGATAATTTGGCATTGGAAAACCAATTGGTGAGATCTTCCCTGGGGAAGACCACCACTCCTCCTCCTAATATTTCTAGAATGCCCCTAGTTCTTTGAGTAGGGTTACGTCCTTATTGGCTTTTCCGTTCTTATTTTATTGTGTCTATTGTTATTGTCCTTCTTCAGCTTATATTTGGATAGAAATGATGGTGAGGCACAATATCAGAGTAACCTCCCTGATTCTTTGGCTCTTATGGTATTTCTGCCCCTCTTCAGCAATGTTATCTGAGCCTTAGTTATGGAAATGTTTTTTAGATATTACTTGTGGTTATTGGGACTGGACTCCACAACTCTGTATTTTTAAAATGGTTTTGGTATTCTGTAGAAATCTGTTGTGAAACAGAGTTTCTTTGATGAAGGGTAAGGACTCCAATTATCTGTGAGTACAAGAGCAAATGTTTATAGATTATTGTTAGGTTATGCTGATTTAATAAACTAATAGTTGTACTTTTCATAAAAAGCCAGCTTTGTCTCCAGAGGTAGAAAGTAAATCTCTAACGCTATATGTATTATGTACTTCTAGAACAGGGTATAGAGATCCCTTGAGCTGGAACTGGCCTAAATGTCCCCCCTTGAGAACATGCTTTCATTGTACCAGAAGGTACCATGCAAGCTATCAACAGATGGAGGGAACTAACAGTCTTACACATTAATGACTCCTATGAGCCATATCAATAAAGAGCATGGTAAAACAACAGTAAGGTTGCATGCATATATTGGCAGTGACCATCAACTCTAACAGGACTCACTACCCTCCCAAGATGAGGGAAGCCATGCTTTGTACTGAGAACCCAGCTAACTACTCTATGTATAGTTAATGTGTGCATTATGTCTTCTAAGGGAATACAAATCCACATACGATTTTCTTCTTTTGCTCCCCCTGCCAACTGTAGTGCTAGAAATCAGACTCAGAGCATTGCACAAGTGAGAGAACCCTCTACGTATAAGCTATACTCTTGGACAATTAAGAATTTTTAATAGTTTTGTCATGTGCTGCTCCATTTTTAGAAAAAAAACTGATGGCAATTTCTGGTTGTCAACGTGACTATATCTGTAATTAAGTAAAATCCACCTGTTAGGTTACAAATATAAAGGGTTTTTTCTTTAATTAAATCATTTGAAGTAGAAAGATCCACATTTAATACAGATATTTTGAGAGGTGGGAAGGTACACTTTTAATCTAGGCTATAACTTCTGATTGTAGTCTATGTAAAAATACATGGGATATGAAAGCTTGCTCTCTTTTGTAGTTTGAACCAGCTTTTCCTGGCCAGTCTATTCATTCACTGATGTTAGAACCTACTTCTTTGGGATTCTCATGTGTACTGAAGACCAAGTGAGACATTTAGCCTCACCGACTGAACAATTACTGGATTATTGGATTCTCTGTTGGTAGATAGTCATTGTTGGACTAGCTGAACTATATATCTATCTATATCTTTCCATCCATCTAACCATGTATGTGTCTATCTGTCTGTCTGTCTTATATATGTATTATATATCTGTGTGTGTATGTATGTATATGTGTATTTTATTCTATCAGAGGTTTAAATACCCCTGGCTAATAAACAAAAGTGAATTTAAGCTTTTAAATTCCTAAGTTCATTTGACTAATATATATTAATTATATCCACTAAGCAAATTTAAATTGATACTCCTCCACATTCCTCTAATTATGGTCTGATAAAAACTCCCTTTCTGTATCCACTCAGTCCCCATTCACAGCCTTCCTTCCAAATTTCTATTATTCATCACTGAACCCTCAAGTAACATTTTTTACATGTTAAAGAGAAGATAAAGTTCTTGCCTTTCTTTGTCTGGCTTATCTAAGAAAAATCCAATTCCATCCATTTTTCTGTAAAGGAGACTACATTCTACTTTATGAATATTGTGTTGTTAACATATAGAGTGTTGTTTTTATGAATTCATCCATGATGTGTATCTATGTTGCTTAGTAGTCTCTTCTAGATATAGAAAATAATGATACAATTAACCTAGGTATACAGATGTTGATATGCTGATTTAATTTCACATGGATATATGTCCACACATTAAATTTTCACATAGCCAGTAATACATTGTATTATAATAATATAAAAGAACATATAAAAATAATACAAGAAAAAATTTTAAAAATATCTAAAACAATGAGCTTGATGATCTGAAATTTGATTTTAATAATTCTCCAGAATGCACACTATACAGTTGTGGCCAGAGTAAAACAAAAGAATATGATTTTTCAACTAACTGAACAATCTGACATAACTCTTATATCATTTTGGAAATTTCCTGTTTTTTAAAAAACTAAAAATAGATAAAGATATCAATGGCCCATCTCTTGAAATTTTTAAAAGATACTTTTTCTGAATTTGAACTTATAGTTCAAGAAAATCAATTATCCTCATATTATTTTTGCTTAATTTCAATGTTCTCTTCTATTTCATTTTATGTGCATGAAGTTTTTACACACTTGTGAATATTTTGCCTTTATGTTTATATATGCACCAACATACAACTAGTAAAAGTTTACCAGATAATTTTAGTTACCATGCAGGTGTTGAGAGTCACGCTCAAGTCTTCTGCAAGAGCAACAAGTGCTCTTAAATATTTAGCAATCTTTCCAGCCTCAGTCTTTCTCATTCATGTAGTTAATTTGTCCTAATGGACTGTGAGCAGTTTAAACCTTCATATTAGCAGGTACTTACTGAATAAATTAAAGGCATGAAGATGCTCACTTATTGTTGTGTGGCACAATGTTCTTATCTGACAGTGCTTATGTACCTGAGACTGAGCTCTGCATATATGCAGGTGTAAAGTAGAAGCATGGCACACTAAGCAGTCTGATTGACAGCTGAGTTCGTAAGTTGGCTGGCCCTTTCCCTTAGTTCATTCTTAGGACTACGAAACAAAGAAATACTTCTATATTATTACCATTTTTCCCCACAGGAATGCCCTGATTTTTCTTTGACAAAGCTTTTAATCAATGTGTACTCTGCTTTCTTTAAATCAACCAGGCTAATTAACTCTAACTATAAATTCAACTTTTATCAGTAAGATATAGATGGATAGATAGATAGATAGATAGATAGATAGATAGATAGATATGTTTCTTTTCATTCTGTGATATGTATCATCTTCTCAGTGATCCTTACTTTGACCTCTGAGCTAACATCAGGTTGTCTTTTCAGGGTTTAACTCTACTGTAGAGTTTGCTTGTAAGTCATGATATATAAAATACCCTTTCACTCAAAATGCACACACACACACACACACACACACACACACACACACACATACAGAGAGACAGAGACAGAGAGAGACAGAGAGAGACAGAGACAGAGACAGAGACAGAGAGAGACGACAGGCAGATATAGGGATCGACAGAGAGACAGAAACAAAGAGAAAAAGAGAATAAGTAAAACAAGAAGAATTAAAAACTTTGAAAACCTTATCTCAGGTTAGGGAATCTTCAGCTCCAAGGCAATGACATTTCTGTCACATGCATCACAGTCTTAGTCATTTCTCTGTAATTACAAAGACCAAAACCAACTAATAGAAGAAAAAGTTTGGCTGTATATTCCAATGAGAATCCATAATGGCAAGATGGGATGGCAGCAGGCAGTAAGAGAAGGAATCTGAGATCACATTTTCAACACTCACAGAGAACAGAAAACCAACTGGAAGTCAGGTGAGGTCATACACTCTCAAAGTCCATCCCAGTGATATGCTTCCTCCAACAAGTCTTCACCTTCTACTGTTCCCCAACTTCCTCAAATAGTGGAACCAACTTTGGGCGCAGTATTTAAACCCATGAGTCTTTGGGGTGTATTCAAATGACTACAATCTGTAATCAGCATTCTCTCTATTGTTATTATAAGCAGCAAGGCCATTTTCTGTAACTAAAAATGTTTTCAGATTTAAAAGAAAAACAGATGTGGGTTGATTGTTTATTACCAAGTTAAATATACAGTTAATACGCAGCCCAGCAAGAAGCATTACTAGATGTTTACCCAAGAGAAATGGAATCATAGTTCCATACAAAATAATGTACATGAATATTCATAAGAGTTTTACTATAGTCACTAAAAGCTGGAAGCAAGCCCAAATTCTGTCAACTGTTGAATGAGTTAGCAAATGGTTCCATTTTCATTTTACTTAGCAAGTAAAAGAAACTGCCCAATAGCATGGATAAACTTCATATGCATGTACACTAAAAAAAGAAAAGGGAATCAGAAGAGTATGTATTAGTGTAGAAGACAATCTTGAGGTAAAACTGTTAAAACATTGGGGCACTGGACAGAAATTGCAACAAGACTATAAGCCTAGCACGCATGAACCTTGGGTTTAGTGTAAAGATTAAATTAAAATAAGTGAAACAAAAAAATTCAAAAGGTTAAAAAGAGGACAATTTCTAGTAACCTAACAAAATCTCCAGGATAGAAAACAAACTTGTACCACTGGCCTGCGGTGGCACATAGCTGTAGTGCTCGCGCTCTGTCGCTAGGGCGCTCTGTCTGTCCCGAGTTCAATCCCGCTGTCCTTCAGTGGGAAAGAAAAAAGAAAGGAAAACAAACTTGTGGGTTTTATGAATGAGTCTTTACAGAGGAATAAGAAAGTTATGAATAGATACAGTATCTACCTTTGTGATAATGATTACATAATTATATGCATTTATCAAAGCTCATAGAACCATACAAGAAAAGTTTTGAATATAACTCTGTGATTTGTAAATCAAAATATAAAACAGATATAAACAAGAAACTACTGACCATACTTCTACAGTTTAAATTTACAAACTCTATTATTTTCATTCCATGCCTAAATCCATAATTAATGTTAATATTTAAATGTTTGCAAATCATGATCTACTTTAAGCAAGAGAGGATATTTTACTTTTATATATGAAACAAAGTCATGCTACCACAAAAGAAAATATTTTACCCAAGTAACGACATAATTTAAGTAAAAGGGAATGGACACCTGATAGAATAAAACTAAAGATTTAACTTTTGTATCTGTTTTTTCGTACATTATTTGGAAAGATATTGAAACTATTTGGAAATCATAGCTGAGCACTTGGGCAGAAGAATATCTTGCTTATTCATTAATGATAAGTACTTTTTATTACATTGAAAGTTTAGACAAATAGGAACTTTTTCATCTTTTTTTATATTTTTAAAGAATATAATTCAGTCAAGGGTGCTTAATATGAAGTATAAGTTCATGAAAATGTACAATTTAATATGCCATAATGATGTTATAATAGATACATAACAAGTGTCTATATACATACTTTATATCCTGCAATACTACACAAAGCAATATTATACAAAATAATTAAAAGACTTTTGAAGGGAAGGTATTTGATTTTTTTTTTGCCCAGTAACTGCACTTGGGTGATATGTGTATCACAAACTCCTCCCATCTTTTCTGGGTGATGCAGTCTGATAGACAGATGGGGTCATGGCAAAGTGCTTCACTTTGGTGAAGCCAAACTTGGACTTAACATTGTGCATGCCATTAGTAATTCTGTGCTGTCTAGTGCATCTTACCCTATACCAACTCCAGAAACCTCCTGTCTCCTGCTGAAGGCTCAGTGGAGGTCTTGGTTCTCAGAGAACCCAGTCAGTAATGTACACTGAGCAGTAGTAGAAAAACATAGTGAGAAAAACTGCATGAGAAAACGTACTGCTTAGCCTATGCCTTGTACTATTTTGAGGAAGATACGTTAGACAGTATGTGCGTAGGTAAGTGATGAACACATCAGATATGGTTCTCAAAAAAGGCACTTTCTGCTGAAATGACAGTACTAATGTCTAATTTATTTCTCCTTTGAAATGAAGAAAGGATGGGAGATATAGGCAAATTGTGCCTGAGTAAGTTAGCCTTCTATACTCTAATCAATCACGGCATGTCATCCCCTGGAACCGGGGAGAAACACTCACTTTCTATTGCCTCAGAGAACATCTACAAATTGATCACGACAGACATATGCATTTGAAACAGTTTGCTGTCCTTGTATAACACACCTTCTTTGGAAGTTTAAAAGTATCTTCATTGTAAATTAATGAATCATTTAAAAATGATCACTTACCATGATATTTTCTCCATAATTAAAATTACCACATTTTATTTAATTTTAATATATATGTTGGCATATGTAGCTGATTTCTTCAAGAAAAGTCAACTCTTGCTGCTAATTCTTTTCTTTGTGTGAGTTTACTTTTATTGATACTATCATTTACTATGAAAATTTAAGTGTATATTCATTATGTTTTAGTTATTTCTATCACTGTTTTTCTTGAGATAATTGTCATGAGAAAGATTTTACTATACTGAAAATGTCCTATAATTTCCAATTTCTCATTTTTATTCATGTGTTGTTTAAAATGGTTCTTCCATTAGGTCTATCTTCTGAGTGCTATAACTTAGAGGAAAATATACCACATTTTTATGGTAAAGGAAAACCCACAGTACAGAAACCTACTTTGTTTGTGTAGGTCATACTTCAAAGACAATTATACTGAATATCCCTCACTGGTATTTGTCATTTGGCTATTTGACTGTCTTTATCTTTCTTTGCCACATCTTAAGTGAACATTCAACCCAGTGACTTTTAGTGGTGTACTTCTTTAAGAAAATTCTTCATCCTACATGATTAGAATATATAATATATAATGATAATATATAATAATATATTAATAATAATATTATATATTAATATATAATAATATATAATATGTTATTATGTTATGATGTATAACAGTAAAACAGACTATGCATATTCACACATTAAATCAAAACATGCTTGCTATGCTTCAAAACTACTCATGGTAGCTTTTCTCTAACTCATTTAAGAAAAAAAAAATAGTACACTGAACAAAATAAAAAGGCAAATCCTAAACCCTGGGTTTTTGCCAAGATAACATCTGCTCATAAATTGGGAAACTTACAGTGATAATACAGTCTAGATTATGTGTCAATGTTATCCCATAGCAAATGAGCATACACAAAAGGACACAAAAAGACAGTACTATATTACTCATTCATGTGAAATCTGTTTGCCTATTGTCAGTAGAATCTTCTCCAATCCTCAACTACTTTACTTGATCAAGAGTTTGAAGTCAATTATAAAATATGAAGGAAGTAAATAAAATATCTGCTAGAAATATATGTTTGCCAAATCTACTAAATCAAATGGTGCTTTCATCAAAGGCACAGCCTGTGAGTTCCTTAGCTTCAGTAATGTAAATGGGCAGTAAAGTAAAGCCAGGTCTGTTAAGTTCATACCCATAAGTCCAGCAATGAAGGGCTGATACAGGGTTGCCATAGTTGGTCAGCCTTGGCTACATAGTAATTTCTATGCCAGTTGAGCTTCAGTGTGGATCTTGTTTCAGAAAAGCTAAACTAAAGCAAACCAAACCAAAAGAAAACAAAAATTAAGAATTCTGAAGTGTTTCAGTGTTTGCCAACTGAAGATATTAAATCTTATTCATAAAAATACTGTATGACACCTTATTTAGTAGGGAAAATAATTCTATCCTGTGAATCATTTGCACAGTGTGCAAACAAAAAGAATATAAAACAAGTGTTTTATATCTTCAGTGATTTTGCGTAAATGTTACATTTTAGAATTTTTTGACACAAACATAGTCTCCCTCATTTATTCCTTTGTACCCAAATGGGCAAATCATTAAGTAAATGTTATGTATTTATGATGACTGTAGGAACATTGCTTATTGGTATTTTAGCTAACAGAATAGAAACGAAAAATGTTAGGTTGAACTATGTTCTAAATAGTATTGTCTGCTGCCAGGAAGTAAACCAAATTAATTATTTAAGCCTTTATTGTGAGCTTGTTGTGTGTAAATAATGACATTGCTAGAAGCAAAACAAAACATTTACATATGTATATTAAATCTAGATAGTGTTGTCAAAATGTAGAGAACACATCCTTAGAGCCCAAAAGATAGAGCAACAAAAGAATTATCTATGCATAAAAATACATTTTAACAATGGGATTTAATTAAATAGTGATTAATGCACAAATCAGATATCATCTTGCAATGATTGTTCATACATTCAAAGATATCAAGTCCAAAGAACTGTTCTGCCCAGATTCTTCGTTCATTGGCTAATGAAAAAAAATGTTATTCATCTCTATGCAACAATCATTTGTAGGTAATTCACTGTTATTTTAAGTTCCTCTGTCCTCATTCATTAGTGAAATTTCCGACATTAGTTTTTATATATCCTAGAACTCATCAACAATTTATAATTCACCTGATACTAATATCTCAACTCTAGATCATATTCATTTTCTGTCTTCAAAGTTACAGTAGAGATAGCCAATAGTATATTAATTTTCATTGAACTGTATTTTTTTTAAATAAATTCTAATTTTGTTCTCTGTGACACAGCCACAGAATATGTGTTGCTATGGTGCAGGCGGGGAATGGTCAGAGAACCATCAAGGTAACTGGCAAAGACAAGTAGTAAGACAGAAACTTCCCAAGAGTTGATCCTATTTGTGTTTACCTGACAGATACAAGGAAACCTATCTTCTTCTTAAGGACCAGCCAGAAAGATCTAAATATAAAGAAGGGATAAGATGCACACACAGACATAATGGCCTTAGGGAATTGTCAGAAAGTATCAAGGAATGGCTACAGAAATGCAAGTGCATTTTCCAGAGATTGCCCACCAATTTGCATAGCCTGCAATGGGTAAGCTCTGAGAATGCAGGGTCCTTAGATACATCATCTCAGGATTGCTTCTCACTGCTGATATGCCTTTCTTGTCACGATTATATACCTTAATGATTCTTGGGAACCAGCTCACCCTATTGGGCAAATTTCTTGCAGATCATCATGAAGATAAACTTTCATGAATTAATACTGTTTAGCTGAATTAATGCCTTTATCGAATTCCTGATTTGATTCAAATAATGTTAGGAAGAATGTTTTAGGAGTTGGTCTTAGTTGCTTTGTCTGAAAGATGTAATCAAGTTAGAATCACAAATAAAATGTGAATCTTCCTCATAGAATATAAGTAAAGGCTGCATAATAAGGAGTACAATGAGTTTCATAAATTGCACTAAGAAGAAAAATAGTCATGGGACAAATATGTGGTCAAGAAAAAAAAAAAACATTCATTCTAGGTCAGATCCAAGGATGAAGCCACAGGTATACACTATGATAAAGCAAGGCCACCTGAAACTGTTACTTGAACTTATAATGAGCTTATAGAATAAACACTGCTTTGAACTTACCATTGGCATCCTTCTGTAAATCCCCTTTGTCTAACATTTTATCTATGGGGTAATTTTATAAAGAACTTTTGTCGAAGAAGGTATAATAAGACCAGAAAGAGGGAATGAAGTATGGCATTGGGGGTCTGCTCCATGCAACAAATGTATATACATATATGTCTGTTTGTATATATGTTTGTATATACATATATGTGTGGGTATATAAGTACACATGAAAACTTGTAGGTTTAATGAGACAGGTGGTAGGCCTGACCATATTGTGTTTGTGAATGAGTGAATGTCTGTTTGGGTGTCCTATCTGTGTATATTACTTTGTTTCTTTCTCTTTCTTTGCTTTCTGGTACACCATGACTTAATGAGTTCAAGGCCTCTTACCTGGTGAGGGGTACTTGAGCCACAGAGAAAGGAAACCAGCACTTAGCAGCACAATATAGTAAGAGAAAATAAAACAGCATTTATTAGCATAGAACAATAAGAGAGGGTTACAAGGTCAAGGATCATTGACCTTCACCCAAGGCTGTGTCCCAGCTTCTACTGCTTATTCTAAAGACTAGGGCAGGTCCTTAGCATGGGGACTTGACACCTAGTTATATCAACTAATAACAATAGGGTTAGTTAGCTTTGCTGGATATTAGTTATTTTCAATTTGTCAATTACAAAAATCTGCCTGGCTTTCTCCAAAATGTACATCATCCTCTGCCTTGACTATCAGACCTAGTTTTGATGAAATAGATATCAATGCTCTTCTGTGTAAATAAAGTGTCAAGGTGAATGTTTCTCGTAATTTATTGGTCAGCATGAACTATATAGTTCAATAATTGCAGTGTATATCAATGGCATTGTACAGAAAATAGATGATGCTGATATTAGCAGTAAATGTACATTGACTAAGTTAATGTCAAATGGATCAATTTTAATTCATCTGTACATAAGTAAAGATTGCTGTAAATGAATTTGAATGCACTACTTCTAGCAACTGATTTTATATCCCTGATTCATGGATGCTATAAGGTAGGCTCCTAGAAGCAGTAACCTGGAGACACTTGTTTAATGCCTCCGGCAAATCTTCATGCATCTCCTCTTTACAATGCCTTTAACTTAGCAGAGTAGAATGCAATAGGCCACATATAGTGCAACTCCCCTGGATACATTCCAATATAAGTAGATGGAGCAATTTATTGTAAGCTTGAGCAAGCAGGTACAATGAAGGCATGGTGGTTAAACAACACATGTAGTTATATAGAAGGGACCAGAACATCCTTCTTGATGCAAAAAAAAAAAAAAAAAAAAAAAAAGATGTGAACTAGATACAATGATCAATCCCGCTTACTTGACCACCCATAATGACTGTCACTTAGAGTCCTCACCGAAATCGCACTGCACAAACTGAGTAATGAAGATTCACATAATTTAGAGTTATTATACTGAGTTGAAAATAAAATTGAAATGCAAATGCAAACTCTACATTTATTTCATTACTAAGATTTTCAAGTTGATAAGAGATAGTTAAATGGGAATTGGATATCTAAAATAAAACCTAAATTCTATAAATCATATAAAGTGCATTTGAAAAATCTTCATTTACTAAAAACAATTATGTCTATTCTTGTTGTATAGCATTAGAAACCACACAACAGGCAAACGCTAAAATAAGCTTATTACGATCAGTAGGCTATTAACTACAAATGCCATGCATAACTTGTACATTAGCTCATTTATCTAAATTTTATCATAATAACTGTGCAATGAGTTTATGTATATTATGATAAGAAATAAGCATGAGAATCAGAACATTTGAAAATACTGGGAAACAGATTACATGCCTCCTTTCAATCTGCTCATAAAGTAACATACACAATGCTTTTTTTGATTTTCATGAATACTATAATATTTGGTGTCTATTTTAATCAAACAGACTATTATTTCTAAATTCATTTCCAAGGATGAACAGTGATGAATACATAACTCTTTACTAACTATATTTTCAATAATATGGAAGTTAAGAGCCCATTTTGGTTTTCTTTCTATTGCTGTGATAAATATAATGTAAAAAGCAGCTCGGTGAGTAAAGGAATTTATTTCATCTTGTAATTCTTGGAATTAGGACAGTAACTTAATGCAAGAATTGAAGGAGAAATCATGGAGGACAGAGTCTACCCCTATCCTCTGCCTGTATCAGCTAGTTTTTATGTATGACACAGACCTACTTATCACAGTGGGCTGGACTCTCCTACATCAACCAAGACAGTCAACCTAAATAGCTCTAACAGAGGTCACAGGCCCATCTGATCTAGACAGTTTACCCTTTGAGGGTCGCTCTTCCTAGGTGAAAATAGAGTGTTTCAAGTTGACAATAAAAAGTAAGTAGTACACAGTACAATTTTATTTATTTATTGAGATTATAATATAATTAAATTATTTTTCCCTTCCTTGACTTCCCTCTGAACCCTCCCATATACTCCTTGTTTTTTTTTTTTTTTTTTTTTTCAGATTCATGGATTCTTTTTTCTTACCATTTTCCATTAGAAGGCTCAGTCAAGATAAATTTCTTGTAGCAATTATAAGCAATATTTGAATATTAAAATTATAATATTAGGAACATAATTGTTTGAATTAAAGAACAACCTTATTCTATGGAAACTAAATGTTTTCTGATAAATAACATATGCTTCTATTTTCAACTTTTCTTTTTGATTTAAAAAAATTTTATTTTGACTAATTCTCATATGTTAAATAGGCTATTCTCTGTAATTTTACATGTGATTGCTTCTCTTTCTCTGTGTGTGTGTGTCCATGTGCATGCACATATGTGTGCTTTGTGTGTGTTGTGTGTATGTGTCCTGTCTATATATGAAGATAAATTCTGAGCATCAGAAATTTGTTAACTTCTTGAACCATATGGATTCTAGAGATCAAACTCAACTCAGCAAACTTGGCAACAAGTTCCTTCAGTCACTGATAATCCCACGAGCCCTGATCCTTCATAATTTGTTGACATAATTTCTCTGTTCTTATTTTCCCAAAATATGTATGAGTTTACATTCCACTCATGGGACAGAGGAAAGGATATATTTGAACCAAGTGTAGTTGGATGACCCTGTGATTTTATTGGAGTTACTTACAGAATATGTGAGAGAATACCTATAGGAATATGAATGGAGGGTTACTTACAGGAGCTTGAGTGTCTTAAAGGTTTTGCACAGACAACAAGACTACCAGCATGGACTATGAGCCAACAAAGCTACATCACAGAGCATAGCATTCATACAACTCCTCAAGAAATATCTCAACTCTTCTAACAAGAGGTACTGTTGATATAACCTTGGCAATGGGGACTTGTGTTGCCTGTTCATTTTATTTGCTTCGTAAGTATTATCAGTCTCCTTTTCTGAAGAAGAAATGTTTCAATTAGGGGACAATAGCTACAAACAAAGGGTGTCTAAAGCAGCCCTGAGATAATTCAACAAAGTTATT
Organism: Mastomys natalensis; assembly: GCA_021653895.1. Classification (NCBI taxonomy): domain Eukaryota; kingdom Metazoa; phylum Chordata; class Mammalia; order Rodentia; family Muridae; genus Mastomys; species Mastomys natalensis. The sequence goes on from JAJTUV010001053.1 coordinate 1,435,710, forward strand.
CAGAGAGTTATCTTTAACTTAATCATATTCCTTGAGTATCTGTTACTCATGTAGAGTTCATCTAAAATGTCTAGACTGATGGTCTTGGACCACCGATTTCTTGAAGTCTCAGTAACTAAGCATTCTTGTATCCTACAATGATTGCAGATGTCTTCTTTATAAATTGAGTTACCAGCATCCAGCAAAGATGTCAGTTAGGAGAGCTCACCTTCTCAACTGGTACATTTAAATTTTAGACAGCATAGTCATAAACCTCTTCTATTTCTTACATAATGAGTTTCCCAAATATTAATCTTTCTCCAGGCTACATATATTCATATATTCTTTCTGCAATTTGTTGAATATATTCAATTCACTGCATGTATTTAAATAAAAGCTCCTCTCTCTCTCTCTCTCTCTCTCTCTCCTCTCTCTCTCTCTCTCTCTCTCTCTGTGTGTGTGTGTGTGTGTGTGTGTGTGTGTGTGTGTGTATGTGTGTGTGTGTGTGTTCAATTGCATATATACAGGGAAGCTCCAAGTAGCCACCAGTCTCTTTCTTTCCCTCATTACTGGGATTAAAATACTGTTACCATGCATATCATTTTAAAAATGTGTGGATTATAGAGGATTTAATTAGGTTTTCTTATCATTGCCAGACAACTCATAAGAGTGAGAGGGGTCCCAAGACAGAAAATACAAAGGAACTTCTTTTTATATGTGTATGTGTACGTACATGATGTATATGTGTATGTATATGATGTATATCTATAGTTATATGTCTATTTCTACATATCTATATATCTACTTATCAATATATCTATATATCATCCATATATGTAAAGTCAAGCATACCTATATATCTCTATATAGAGATACTTATATATAGATATGCAGATGTATAGATATATGGCCTAATAGATATGTATATATCAAGGCAGAGGCAGGCGAATTTCTGAGTTCAAGGCCAGCCTGGTCTACAGAGTGAGTTCCAGGAAAGCCAGGGCTATACAGAGAAACCCTGTCTCAAAAAACAAAACAAAACAAAAAAGAGATATGTATATATCTATATATCTACATATAGATATATAGGTATATAGATGATATGTAGAAATATACATATACAGAAATAGAAATATATAGATGTATAAATATATAGTATATATAACTAATTATACACACACACACACACACACACACGTGTGTGTGTGTGTGTGTGTGTGTGTTTGTTTCAGTGTATCAATCAAGAGGTGGTTTGCTTTGTTCACATGCTGACTTCCCAATGATGAATGGTTGAAGAAGTACTTCTTTCATTTCTAAGCTATTGTGTCTGAAATTGACCTCCACTGTCTGCTACTTATTGGTTCACTAGCCTCAGTCTTGCAGTATCTTGCTGGCTGATCAATACATTGTGTTCTTTGTTGTCATGCATAATAACCCTTATCAAACTTAGTGATATGTAGGTGCTGCTGTTCTTAGTCACATGGTATTCAGCTCTGTGTTCATGGAGCAGTCTTGCAGGTGGTCTCTATCTTGAAAACAGAGGAGGCTTGATACAAGCCATCTTTATTTACAGTTTAGTCTGTTATAGTTGGGAACCTTTCCCATCTACTAATTGTGTTGCCCAGGTTTAGTATGAGAGTTTGTGCCTAAAATTGTTTATTATGCAGTATTTAGTGATATCTTTGGGAGACTTGCTCTTTTGCTAAACGGAAATGTAGGAGGGGTATATGGAGGTTGTGGGAAGAGACTGGGAGGAGTGGATGGGAGGGAACTGCATTTGGCATGTAGTGTATTATATGTGAGAATATGAGCAAAATAACTTAAAAGAAAGGAGAGAAGGAGAAAGAGAGGAAGAGAGATGGGGTGAACAGGGAGAGGAAAGAGGGAGGGAGAGGGAAGGAGAAGGAAAGGGAGAGAGAGAGAGAGAGAGAAGAGAGAGAGAGAGAGAGAGAGAGAGAGAGAGATAGGTAGGAGGCCTGTTATGCTTCTAGCCTTGCTTCTCAAAGTCCTGTCTTTTCCCTGTATCTGATCTATTTGGCAGTCTCATGCTTGTTTGACTTTCATCCCGAGTATTTGAAATTGGATTACTATGATCTTAATCTTGTTTATCCTAGGGTCTTTTTTCACTATAATATTTGTAAACAAATTAACAGCTTTGATTTTAGGTCATTTTACCTTACTGGCTATATATAGTGAGCCAACTTTTGATTTGATGATATTCCCTCTAGGAATGTACTTTTTGGCTAGAATCATCCATAACGTCTCCTGCATGTATTCACTTTTTTTTTTTTTTTCTGGAAGGGTGTTACTAATGTTTGCTAGAGAGAAAAATTAGAGAATCTACTTAATCTGTCAGAATATCATTGTTATTTTCTTTAAAATAAGAAACATGATAATAATAAGACCTTTTTAGGGTTGGGTAAGGACAGATGATTCCGAGTATTAACATCTGTCATAACTCAAGGGCATCAATACAAGACATAAGGCAAAGTCATGCAATTGCTGTTATTATTATCTTTTGTGAACTGTCTTTCTCTTGAAGGTGACCATTCAATATAAAATGTATCATACTGACAAGAATTCTAGGCCTTTGTGTTTCTTTTTTTTTGAGTAGGGGCAAGTAAATAATAAATGACTTCATTTGTTTCATGTTATGATGGAAAAAAATAGGGACATTAGTTTAAGGTATTATAAAACTAGCTCTGAGTTAATATGTCTGGTAGTGAGCTACCATTTCTGTGGATATACAAATTACATGATATGAAAACATGCTGCCATGGGATATTATACTAATAATATAATAGAGAAATAATCTAGGGAGTGTTTTATTATTTATTCAATCAATAACATAATTAAATATTTTAATATATGGAGGTTTTATTTTTATATTAGTTTGTTGATTAATTAAATAATTTGATTATAATTTATGTTCCAAATTGTTCAGTATATTTTGCTAAACTTATAAGCTTAATAAATAAATAAGAACTATCAAACAACTGAATAGATAACAAAGATAACATTGGCTACTGTTTGTCTTCTGCAGCCTTGAGAACAAAATTCTTTTTGAAAGAACTTTATTATGTATGTCTCTGTGTGTGTGTATGTGTGTGTGTGTGTGTTTGTGTGTGTGTGTTTGTGTGAGTCTGTGTGTGTGTATTCATGGAATCAAACTCTTCTAATATCTTACTGTTTCTGGGTTATAGAAAAATGTTTTACGGCAAGTAAATACAGTCTAAAAAATGTTTACCAAATTTTAGTATGATTAAGGGCTTTGTAATCATTAGGTAGTAGCCAGAATTAGGCTACATAACCAATTATATAGACCTAAAAATACATTGAAAATGTGAATTTCTATAAATATACAGTTTTATAAAATTTAAGTAAAAACAGGTTATATGCTGAAAGAGTTGGGAAGTATATTGTCCATTCAAGTCTTTGTGAATTAAGAGTCGAAAAATGATAAGCGGAGAGAAATCCCAGAGAAAATTGTGTGCGGCCAGGCAGCTTGTGTCCCAGTACTTGTGTCTATAGATGCTATTATTTCTTAGCTTGTTTGTTGCAAAATTAATTCAATAATTTATCTTTTATATATTTCCTTTGATGTTCATGAAGCTAATTATGTATCACTCAATAAATATTATTTATATTAGATTTATTTAATATCTGCAGGGTTGTCTTTATGTAGCAACCATTTTAGCCAGTTCTTATCATTTCTAACTCTTAAATATTTTAACATTTGGAAGTTAAGCCTGCTTGTTCATAAATAAACAAAATATATTTAAAATTTCTTGGAGATCCTTTTTTGAAGGCACAGGTCTCTAATCACATCCGTTTGTGAGATAGAGGCAGGAGGATTGAAAATTCACAGAGTGAGTTTGTCTGGGGGACTTAAGAAAACCCTGTTTCAAAATAACACATATATAAAAAAAGAGCTGTAATTGCAACTTGGTAGTATAGTGCTTGCTCAACATGTGTGCAGTCTTGGACTTAATCCAAAGAACTGAGGAAATGATTGTGGATGTATAATCTAGAGGATGATTTTTTTTTGGTTCAAATGATAGATTTTGTGTCAGCAAATATTGAATATAGTTTCAAATTCTATGAATATGGAGTTCTTAAATATTTACTCCATTGCTTAAATCTTTAAAAATAAGTATTGGATACACTTCTAGATTTGCTATACAGTGACACATTTATCATTTTTAGGTTTTGCTGAATTTACCTTCAGGTGACAAAATAACCAATAAAGAAGAAATAATAATTTAGAATGATATAAAATTGTTTGGTGCAATGGCCAGCGAAAACTGAAGACCAATAAACTTAATTCTTTGACTTCTGTGCTCGATACTCTTATTGAAGAAACGTACACCTTAGAAATGATAGAGCAATGCCTCATTTATTTAGTTTCATCAGACTGAGAACTTACTGAATACGTAATAGTAACTGACAGTCAGGAACCACAGCTATTTATTTATTCAATAATGTTATTAGGCGCTCTCCTGTTAGGCATAGTAAACCCAACTTATCTGTCCATATATGCCATCAATTTTAATGGAAATGAGCAAAAGTAAACAAATAGATATTTACCTCAGAGATAGAATTATATATCATGGAGAAAAAATATCAGACTCACGTACATATTTGAACACAATTTTATATAGGAGCTGAAGGGGAAAGTCCCGCTGAAGGATAACAATGTTTCTTTAGAGACAAACATCCCTGTCTCCATGGGAACCTGCTTCTCTTCATTTCTCTGATCTCAGTTGACCTTGGATCTCTCACCTGCTGTTAACAATCTCTCCAGTCTGTCTGAAATGGGACCCATAAGTATGTTCTCCAGAAACTATTTTGTCCATGTCTTTTGTTTTCCTAAAGTTTAGATTTTCAAGACAGCTTCACCATGTTACTGTATCTAAATGTAAAATATGTTTTTATTATCCTTCTTTTTTTCTATATTTAGGTTCTACATGCCATCCATCATATGTCCTAAATAAGTGAGCCGCTCATTTTATCCAGGAGAAAAGTTTTATTTAAGCTCACAGATTTGAATGATTCATTCCACAATATTTGTTAAGCCTGTGGTAAAGCAACATATTGCAGCAAGAGCACAATGAAAGCTTTCCTCTCACGGTTGCTAGTGTAAAATAAGAATCTCTATAAGCTGGCATCTCAATATAGACACTAAGACTTTGTCTCTGGCAACTCAAAGATATTCGAATTGTCTAACACTTCTTGGAAGTGTCTAGAACTGAGAAGCAAGAGTTAAATACAGGGCTATTGAGTAGGCTTATACCATCTCATTTACCTAATGTCTATTTATTTTCTTGTGTCTATTTATGCCCAATAATGCCAAAAAGACTTTCATTTAGTTTCTTTACTACAGTTTCTCTAATTCCTAAAAATCACTATATCAAAAGAACTGGTAAACTCACTTAACTTGAAAGTATCAGTGAATATTATATATATGTATGTGTGTGTGTGTGTGTGTGTGTGTGTGTGTGTGTGTATGTGTGTGTGTGTATTCTTGAAGCTAGCAATAAAAACAAAGTCAGATCAAATAGAAGAAAGGCAGTAGAGTACCAATACTGTAATATTAGTACTACTGTACCTTTTTAATAACAAAACATTATGTTATTTTTATTACTTAAGACAACTTTAAATTTTTAAATCTAAAAGTTTAAATATAAGTTTATTTTGATCATATAATGCTCCTACTCCAAATCCTTCCACATTCTCTCCATTTCCTATGAACAGAACTTTAAGCTCTTTCTTAAAAAACAAACAAAGAAAGAAACAATACAACAGCAAAACCCCACAAAACCAAGGGAACATAGTAAAATCACACTCAAAGAATAAAAATACAAAAATAATAAGTAACATCAAACTATAACCAAATAAAAGCACACAGAAAACTGTGAAGTTCTGTATATACTGTTCATCTATTGCTGGCCATGAAGCCTGTCTTGGAGTGATTGACATATTCTATTGGAAAAGTTATAAGTGATAGTTCAGTTGTTAATATTTACTGTATAGTAAGTATCAAAACAGACATAGCTGGCCTAATATGAAATATGATAGCTAAATAACTATGAATACTTATAATTACTCATGGGATACTTTCTCCACTGGAGGGAGACTTTGAAGATAAAAGGAACTAACACAACTGAGAAAGCTCAGGAAGTTCATAAACCAGAAGACTAAGAAGTCCAGAACATTAGATGATTAAAAAGGCCCCATCACTGACATTCTTAAAAGAGCAAGCAATTGCTGAGGTGGTGGAGACTACTGAGTGTAATAGAGTGCAACACTCTAGGTTGTACCTTCATGCCTCACCCATGCCTCAGCAGATTTTACAGTTGTGTAGAGTCTTCCAGGCATACAGTCTTCTCTAAGTCACACACCACCTTTGCATCTCTAAGTGATGAAAGAAAACTCATGGCTTCACCATTCTGACTTGGTAGTATTATGTATGCTGTTTGCTAATATCTTCCAAGTAAAATTCACACAGAATTAGTTATAATCCATATGCATTACTAAAAGTATTAATTTTCACTACAGTGAATTTCAGTGCTTGGCCACCATGAATCTGAACCATATAAACCGGTAAATATCCATAAGCATTTTAATAATCAATATTTAAGTAATGTCCTGAGCAAACGCTAGTTTAAGATAGATTTTGTTGCCCTCTACTTGTTAATTTCTGATCAATTTATTTAAAGTATCAAAAGTTAAACTAAAATATGTTTATTAAAGTGATCCTATTTCTTCATCTCCAAAACTTAAATAATAAAACACAGAACACATTTCCTGTCACTGAACTATAAATAGATTTTTTTCAAAAGAAATATGATGAAAAAAACCCACACTTTTATTTATTTATTTATTTATTTATTTTTTGAGTTGTGACCAACATCAATGTAGAAAAATGACTTTCAATGGAGTATTTTGAAATTCAAGGATTTCTGTAAAAGCTTGTCTATTCAAATTTGTTACCAGATGACAGAGGCCTTACTCTATTAATCATGTTATTTCTCTAAAACCTTTCTGCTTAGTGTTCAGATAAAAGCCAGTAATGCTTACTCCTTTTAGATTCCTGTTCTTACCATTGTCCTGCAAATGTGCTGTTTTATTCTAAATAGTGAGGGCTTTCTGCATCCAACATTCAGTTCTCCTACTGAGTTTCTGGCAAATTTGTACTTTCCTTAAAGATTTTTTCTTTGCCTCATGCTGTGTGGGGGCAGTAGTCCTGGCCAGCAGGCAACTCCTGCTTAAAGTCTTTGTGTAAATGATGTCCAAATATGTCTCTGTTGTTTAGTTCTTGATGATGGTAAAACAAATAGTAGGCAAAAGGACCGTCTAGACATTTTTAATTAATGTTTCAATGGCTTTTTTCCCATCCATAAGATAGAAAATCTAAGAATTGCATCACCTTCATGTTAATAACTGTCTTAGTCAGAGTTTCTAATCCTGCACAAACATGACCAAGAAGCAAGTTGGGGAAAAAAGGGTTTATTCAGCTTACATTTTCAACATTTCTGTTGATCACCAACGAAAGTCAGGACCGGAACTCAAGCAGGTCAGGAAGCAGGAGCTGATGCAGAGGCCATGGAGGGATGTTACTTACTGGCTTACTTCCCCTGGCTTGCTCAGCTTGCTTTGTTATAGAACCCAGGACTACCAGCCCAGGGATGGCACCACCCACTATGGGCCCTCCCCCTTGATCACTAATTGAGAAAATGCATTACAGCTGGATCTCAAGGAGGACTTTCCTCAACTGAAACTCCTTTGTCTGTGATAACTCCAGCTTGTGTCAAGTTGACACACAAAACCAGTCAGTACAATAACTACGTCCACTTTCATGTTTAAAAAAAAAAAAGGAAAAAAAACAAACAAAGAAACCCAAGTTGTCCTAAATAAATATCAAAACTGAAACTCTCTTTACAAATGTATTTGGTTTATGGTATGTTAGGGATAAGATAAGCCAAGAGTGACTGATAGATCACTGCAACTTCCTTCAAGAAATGCTCACATCTTAATAACACTCATTTGGATGTGCAGTCCTTTTAGTGCCTATTCTAGCTTCTCTTTCATGTCATGTTTGGCCAGAATCTTCTCTTTCCTCTCTCAAGAGACAGTGCATCTGATTCCTCAATCTTCCATTACTCCTGAAATTCAGTTGCTATGGAACTTTGATGGCTAATGCTATAAAAAGCTGACTCTAATATTTTCCATAAAATAACTGGAAAATCATCCAGTTCAAATGGATATTTTTTCTTAAATAGCCGGTTTTGACTACCATTATATTGAAATGTGCCCTTGTGCATAAGCCTCATAGATAGGGAGATGTTTAAATTGCCTTGCTAAGTAGACTTTCCTGTATTGTTTTCAGTTTCTTGCAGCATTAGTAGCTGTTTAGAGACTCATTTTCTTGAAACAGAAAATAAAATAAATTTCTAGTGTGTAACGTTCAGCTCATATAAGTTGGACACTTTAAGCATTTTGCCCTTCAAACTATATCTTACTTGTATCTTTTATAATTAAGTTCAGAAAAAAAAATACTTATACAACAATTAAACAGAAGATCATTAGCTATAAAGTGGAAGATAAAATTTTTAAAATGAGTATTTTTTACTCTTTAAATGGAAAAAGGCATCCTACTTTAAGATCTTCCTTTCAAACTCCCAGATTATCATTATATAAGTCAAGGTAATATTCATTTGAGAGTTGGGGGAAGGGGAGAGAGAGGGGTGAAGTGACTGGCCTCAGGTCACAAACCATGAGATGGCTGCACTGGGATTGCTACTCAGCACAGAAATTAGGGCCTCTGTTGAGTCCCCTGTGCTCCACTTCTTTGATGGAATCAAAGGCAGACATCTGTAGTGCTCAGTCTAACATCGTAAACAATCAATGAACAGTGACACTAACATGAATTGCCACTTCCCCTATAACATAAGTATTCCCAAGGAGGAATTTCAGAGGCTTTAGAACTCTGATGGAAATTTTATGGTGGCAAGAATGTTGCATGTTTATACTTTAGCTTGCCAAGTGTTATCTTCATAATTTACAGTTAAGACAATTTCTCAAATTACCTGTTGTGCAGGAGACACATGCCTCTCTCTCAAATTCATCTTTCTCATAACAGGAAACACAGATCTGAATAGAAATTAGGTGCCCGATTTATATTTATATAACAGAATCAAACAGGTATAGGGGATATGCAAATAATTTGTATATTCCTTCCAGTCCCACATTTATTTGTACACATGGCATCCAAAGTTTATGTGATATGGTTAATAAAATTGTTAAACGTACTTAAAAAACAGTGATATCACTTATATCACTTCAAACATACAATTTGGTTCCATTTTCATATTTCTCACTAGATTACCATTAGTAGTTAAAAGGTAAACTGGTCTTAGTAGGTTCTCAATATCTGTACTTGTTCTAAAGAAAACCCAAAAGGAAACATGCATGTGTGTACGTATCTGTGTTTTGTGTGTGTGTGTGTGTGTGTGTGTGTGTGTATGTGTGATGTAAGGGTTGCAGATTGTGTGTTTATACAAGGCCTGGACTCTTTTTCCAGATCTTGAAAAACTCCAGAAATTAAAAACCATGGCCCACTATTATCCTATATATTCTCCAATTTGCAGCCATTTTAGGTTTTCTCAATCCCCTCTCAGACAAGATAACAAGGATATAGTGATATGGGACATACTTTGTTGATATATAGTCTTATAGATAATTCTTATAGATAATTCTTATTACTTTTTATAAAATAATATGGAACATTACTCCATAGGTTTTATATTAAGTAAAATAATTTAAAAGAAGGATCATTGGCATTGTAAATCTCCCTAATTTTCTTCCTTAGTGTCATCAATATAATTGGAGTATAATATTTGTAGTTCTTCCTGGTCACACAGAAGGATACCTCAGCTAATAAAATTCTCTCATGCCTTCCTTCTTCCACTTTCATTTAAGAAGATAATCAAACTTCATGAATAAACTGGAGGAAGTATTTGGTAGAAAACTGAAGAATATACCAATATTGGCAGGAAATGGGGCCACAGAGGGGGAGGCTGCCTGGAGGCTTCCAGGTGGCGGGTCCCACATACAGGAGAAAGTCTAAGGTTCCAGAGGCTGGAAGCTTTGGCGATGGCAGACCCCAATGATACGAGGAAGTCCTTGGTTCCAAAGGGTTTATTGTCATGGCAGGTGATAGATGGATCTGGATGTACTCCCAATCTCAAGGCAGACCTGAGTTAAATAGGGAGGGAGAAATGGGGAGGTTCTGTGGAAGGTTTAATTGGCTCCGCCCTCTGGCCTTCATTAGTATGTAAATCTCTCTAGAGTCTGAGGCCGGTAGTCACACCCTCTACCTGTGCACTTTGGGAGAGGCTATAATGGTCTATGTGACTGAACAATGTAGATCCATGGAGATTAGACTGCTTGTCAAGACCTTGGGTTCTGGGGACAAGGTCGAACTCCTGCTATTTCTCCCTTGGAGTCTCAGGGTTCCAGGCCCATTCCCAGCCAAGAACCAGGATACCCTTACGCAGTCCCACAAATATCTACGGATATTCTGCGTACAGGGCATTGACATCTAAGTGAAGGAAGTTGGTAGTAAACAGCCTCTGAGGAATGAGGAAGAGAAGGTTTATTTTAGGACTATCATATCCACCCAATCCAAGCACCTGAGCAATTAAATTCAGTAGAGTATAAGCTGAAGTGTTTCTCTACACTAAAATCTTGGTGATAAAAATTGAGCAATAGTTAATGAGTTATCATATTCATATCTTTCTACTTGTGTGGCTGGTCCATTGTCATCATCTCTAATTCATCAGCCATCAAGTGACTCTTTGATCTAAATTTTATAAACCTGAAAAGTACTCCTGTATTACTTTTTCTTTTTTTTTTCTTTTTTGTTTGTTTTGTTTTTGTCTTTTTAAATTTTAATTGGATATTTTATTTACATTTTAGATGTTATCCTCTTTCCCCATTTCCCCCCACCAAGCAACCCCCTATCCCATCCCCCTCCTCCTGGTTCTATGAGGGTATGCCCTCACCCACCCACCCACTCCCACCTCCCCACCCTCAAATTCCTCCAAACTGGGACATCCAGCCTTCATGGGACAAAGGACCTCCTCTCCGACCTATGCCCCACAAGGCCATCCTCCCCTACATAAATAGCTGGAGCCATAGGTACCTCCCTATGTGCTCCCAGGCTGGTGGTTTAGACTCTGGGAACTCTGGTTGGCTGGTATTCTTGCTCTCCTCATGGGGCTGCTAACCCTTTCAGCTCCTTCAGTCTTCTCTCTAACTCCTCCATTGGGAACCCCATTATCAGTTCAATGATTAGCTGTGAGCATCCGCCTCTGTATATGTCAGGCTCTGGCAGACCTATAAGGAGACAGCTACATCAGGCTCCTGTCAGCATGCACTTACTGACATCCACATCAGCGTCTACCTTTGGTGACTGCACATGGGATGGATACCCAGGTGGAACAGTCTCCAGATGACCCCTCCTTCAGTTTCATGTCCCACACTTTGTCTCCATATTTGCACCCATGAATATTTCGTTCCCCCTTCTAAAAAGGACTGAAGCACCCACACTTTGGTCTTCCTTCTTCATGAGATTCATGTATTACATTTTCTAATCTCCTTTTCTTTATATATCCGGTTCTGCATGTGAACTTGAACTTATCCCAAGTTATTCGTTGAAAGCCTGACTGGCTCCACGTCCTCATGTGGAATCTGAATGTGTTCATTCCTTTTATTTCTCAAATGTTGCCAATTTTTCTTTAAGTTTTATTTGTACTGTGTTCTAAGTCTTTTTTTAATGTTAATATTTTTATTTATTTAATTATTTAAGTCACATCATAATTTACTTATTCACACAGGGGTTATAAACACAAAAAGGCAAAATGTGGGGAAGGGAATGACACCGGAGCATAGGTGTTCAGGGGGAGTACAGATACCATTCAAAACAGAGTATTCTAAGTCTTAAAATTCCTACAAAACATTAACCTCTCTTACAAGGCACCCATGATTTTAGAATCCCTTCTTATGTCTTTGTGAGGTACTCTGTTTTTAAGTGTTCATCATTTTTCCAATGATTATTATTTGGTATCATCTCTAATATTATATCATATATATGGATTGTAATTTGCCTTCTATTGTTATAGTTATTTTCTTTAACCATGTTATTTTTGACATGTTGTTGTTTTCTGTGTGCTTATTGTACTTTCATAGTATATGAAATCCGGAAGTGTCTTAATCATGAACTAACCCTGCACATCAATGTCAATTCATAAAGCTATTGACTAATCTAAGCATACTCTTTGCCACTTTTACTACTGTTCCCAATTCTGGTGACCTACACGAAATATTTAATACCTATGTTACATAGGTTGGTCTATTTAGTTAATCTCCAGGATTTTACTATCTTAGATGATTTGCCCTTCTGCAGTCCTCTACCATTCTGAATCTGTAACAAGTGGACTGCATTGCTCTAATTTCTTTCTCATTCAGCTCAAGAGACTTCACAAATTTCCCAGGGTTACATGATTAGTCATGAGTCATGTTAAGTCACTCTTGATTAACCATTGCCTTCTCATTTGTATAATCTATGCTCGAAAGGAGACAAAAAAAAAAAAAAAACAATTAGATTAGAAACATTTTTATACTTTTGGATGAAATATTCGAAAACTCAGAAAATATAGTTTGATTTGTCCAGATATCTTTGATTTAACCTTTCAATGTCTTGAAAGCAATTTGATCAAATTATTACATTTTTAAGGTTATTTTTTTAATTGGAGAAATTACAACATCCCCCTATATAACAGTTCTGCTCTGAGTTACAAAGAGAGGGCCTTAGATCCATTTAATTTCTTCAGAGACATCAGTATCTTGAGCTAAGAAGGAAGATGCACTTATTTATATAACTAAGAAACATTAGGCTTTGGATGGATTCTAATTATTTCTAAATATGTGAGATGTGGTGAAAAAAACTTAACCACCACAAATAAGACAAAGAAGATCCAAATTGGTTCAAGTTGCTAAGAGGATTGGAGGAATGAGAGCATGGAATTCAAGTTGTAAAAGGAAGATAGACAGTGATTGGCCAGCGGATCATCTTGGTATGATGAAACTGTCTCTCAGGAAATGGAAATGATCTTTATTTCTGTACTATTGGAAAAAAATACAAGTTGATCATGTTGGTGTCACTAGAGTAAAGAAGATGATCTTCATCAAAGTACATGGGCACTTGACATGGCTTTGTTTGTTTTCTTGTCATCTATATTAAGTGTCTTTGAAATACACAGAAAGTTTGTGTTTGGCATTGATTCACAAACAAAGACAAATATCACAAAAGCACAAAAATTTCAGAATCCAAAAAAATATTTTTTGTCCTAAGTATTTTAGATGAAGTACATTCAACCTATATATCTTTGCATGTGTTTAGGAGCATCCTTAGAATGAAAATGCAAGATGAATGGAATATATATATTCATTTTTGGACTGACCCTAGGAACTTAAGGTATTTGACAGTGTGGCCAGATAACAGGTTAGACTTTCAAGTTTGAGACAGTTTAAATGCGACTCTAGTTCATTAGAGCTGTATCTGCTGAGGTGACCATTGCTGCATTTTTCAGACACAGAGTTTTTCAGAACTTGTGAATTCTTGGATCTCCAGTTTTTATTTTGGAAAGCAGCTTCTAGGGCAAACTTTAACCTCACTGTACTTCTCTAACATCTATTCTATGAAGTATCGGTGACAAAACGGGATATGTACTGACTGACAAATCAAGTTTGACTTCAGGAAACACTATTGATTCCAGAGATATGTAAAGACAAAACTAACTAAATGACAGTTTTCCTTGTTTTCAATCCTAGTTTTATTTTTATACTTATACATTTTATGAGTCTTTTACTGCTCTCTAAAATAGCTATGTATGCTTATATTATTTAAGAATAATCTTTTATTACTTTTCCATTTTGAGCATACCGTGATTCTTAACTGAAAATCATCTATAACCAACAAGATAAAAAACACAATATAAGTGAAATTATTATTTTTCAGTTCAAAAATCTCATAAGAATTACCAAAATAAAATTTAATCATCGTATACTTATGAAATTATCAAAGTTTTCCTTAGAAAGTAGTCTTTGACTTCTGCACCCTTGGTTATAGCTTGTAGCAGAAGGACAAAGGGATTGTCTTTGGGAGTAAATATAGACCTTTAATTTATGTATTAGCAAGGAATATCATCTTCTGTTTTTGAAAACTGATCTGTCCACATCATTACATCACTCTGTGGTATATGGTGTCCTTTAGAACTTCATATTTTGTCAGTGATTTCAATATTCTTCAAACAAATGAGCTACAACTTTTGGGGAATTAGCAGGTGTTAAATGAGGGAGTATCAATTTATTTAGTGGCACAGCCATTAATAAATTGCCCTTGCATAAGTAGATGACCTCCTACAAATGCTTGGGTAAGAAACTCTAATTAAACTCAGTGGGTCACAGATACATATAAAGAAAAATTTGGACAGAGACTTGCTGGGAGACGGTTTCAGCAAAAGAGGAATGTAGCAGGGGGAATGGAGGAGTTATAAGAACAAAATTTATTACATAGAAGCATGAAACTTAGAAAATATACAATGCTAAATCCATACTGTGAACTGAGTATAATTATTTTTCCTTCTATAATTTTCTGAAAACACACTCTTTTCATGGAAATGTTACACTAAACAATTTATATGGCGTCTTTTCAGAGAATGGGGTAAAAGTTTCGGAGTGCTTGGGAATATAGAAGCCTAGCTCCAGAACTCAGGTCTGAGTCTCCATAGATTCTTTGTTGGAATTTAATAGTCTTGTCTGGAAATAGTGTGTGTCATTGGAAGAATCAACTAAAACACTGTGTCAGGAACAATTCCAATGATAATTTGAGAGTGGCTGTTATATTTCAGTTATTTGAGTGTTCTCTGGGCATTTTTTTCTGAGGAGTCTTATACCATTTAAATATGAAAAATAAAGATTAGTTTTATTTTTTTAATATCTCTTTCTCTCCCTCTCTTTCTCTATCTCCCCCCTCTCTCTTTCCTCCATCTCCCTATTCATCTTTCTCTCCCTCTCCTTCCCTTCTTGTGTACTTGCTCTTGTTTTTCTCTTCTTTACATTTTGCCCTTTCCTTTCATCCCTCATCCCTAACCTGCTTCCATCCTCTTCTCCTCCTCCCTAAAATTCTTTTTATTCTCACTCTTCCTACTTTCCCTTCCTTAAATATTCCCTATCTCCCTGCATCTTTATCTTCCTTTCCAACATCATCACGTCCCCCTTCATCCCTCTCCCTGCCCCACTTTTTCTATCTTGTTTTCTCTGCCTTTCTTTCTATCCAGAATGATCGATACATACAGTACAACCAACACGCGAGAACAAACATGCCAACCTTAAATGTGGCAATATTATCTGAGGGAATTATGGATGGCTAATAGTCTTATACTTCTTTGTCCTTCTGCTGTTAGTTACCATGCAATTACTAGGAATATGGTATTGAAGTTATGTGTAATTTCACATGTGGTAAGTCTACATTGATTTTACATCTCTGCTTTGTAAAATTTTTTGTTAACAAATTTTTTTTAAAATCATGACTCAATTCACTCCAATACAATACCAACATTTTACTTCAAATGACTATAATATTTTTTCAGAATTACATATGATAATCTCATTTAATAGATGAACATTTATGATAAATCTAGCCAAACAACTTGAATAATAATTAGTATTATTGAAAAATAGATTACAATGCTATACCTTGAATTCAAAATAATTTTATTAACTTAAAATTTGAAGATTACTATGCTTGGTAATTAACTTCAAAAATATTTTAAAACTTTAATGTTTCTGTATTTATGTCTTTGGGTATCGTGATATGTTATGATTTAGATTCATTGTAATTAGTCTGAACCCATGGACATATTCCATTTGCATGTTTGATCATGATATAAAATCCCTCAAAAGGTCACACTTCTTCGAAAATTTTTGTATATAAAATACCAAAACATATGACCTGGATTTATTAATTTATGGTAATTAATACCTTAATACTGTAACCCATGTATTGAACTTATGGAAGAAATTGTATGAAAGTCAGATTGCCCATGTATATATTATTAAATAAATACTTTGTATTAGATAGTCTGTTATTAGGAACAGTAATGTTTCATTACAAAAGTTCTACTTTAAGTCTTCTTTTTATACAAGGAATAAGATAGTTCATGGTTTATAATATAGGTCTCTTATAGATGGCAGATTCTTCAACCAAAGAAGTTATGTGCATGTTTAATTCATAGGCAATGTTACTGTTGAATGTTATATTACCAATTAGTATAAGTTTATTACAATGTATGAAGGTCATGACCTTATTGTGCTTTGTCTAATAGCATTTTACAATATAGGTACATATTATACTTAGGGTTCTATGACTACTCTATTGTGTTCTTTGCAAAACAACTGTTGTAGTTTTTATGGACCTATATGCAGTTTATTATCTCTTATTTTTTGATTTAGAAAAACAACAAAAACTAACAAAAATATTTTCTTTCTGACTTTGTTAATTCAATACTCTACCTGAAACAGAATCTCAAAGTGGAAACAAAGTCACATGTCACAGTGTAGGATCCTGCACTCATATGCACACGTTGCCTGTCTGGGCAGGTGCCCTACTTTTCCAGTCAAGAGAAACAAAACATTTAAATCATAGTCAAAGAAACTATATTCATGGAGAAAAACTACCCCAGAAATGATTCCATTCGTTCTGAGACATGGCAGATACCGAAGAATAGACAGAGAATATAAACAGAAAACCTGAGCAAGCAACAAGTTCATGTGTTGTAATTCTTAAAAAGAAAACAAACAAACAAATAAAAATATTTTAGAAATAGCTTAGTGTCTATGATCCTGGATCAGAGCAGTAAGTAGTCCTGTAGGAGGTAAAATATAAAGGTAAAGTTTGTTTTGAGAGTCACTGGTAATGAGCCTAAAGCTCTTCATGGTTCATTGGTTGGCACAGTTTCTCTTACCCTGTGTGTATATTCTGAGTATGTGTTCTGTGCTCTGCCTGTATGTTTCATGATAGTACCATCATTCATTGATTTATTACAATTATGAGAGACACATTCATACCTCTTAAGAAACTTTATTCTTAAGTACCAGCTAAACTACTGTATGCTTATGGTTAGCATTTACATTCTTCCTAATAATTCAAAACCACATAAAACAAACACATATTATTTAAATATGATAGAAATAAGAATTTATACAAATATAGTGCACATATCTTATATCGGCAAAAAATATATATCCGTATAGCATCTACAAATTAAGTGACCTGACCAAAGTATTTTCTTTTATAATTAAAATGTTTAAATCAAAATATAATTACAATATAATTCCTGTGTAGGTGTATTTTCCCCACAAACAGTGTGATTAGAACTAGCAAAACAACTTAAATATGTTTTAATAAATGAATATTTTAACTATTACAATTTCAATAGTCTGGTTTCATATCTCAAAAGCCATCTGTCAAAAGTTTATGAAAGAGTTTATCATCTCCATCAAGAAAAGTCGCTTCGCCGGGCAGCGGTGGTGCATGCCTTTAATCCCAGCCCTTGGGAGGAAGAAGCAGGCAGATTTCTGAGTTCGAGGCCAGCCTGGTCTACAGAGTGAGTTCCAGGACAGCCAGGGCTACACAGAGAAACCCTGTCTCAAAACACCAAGAAAAAAAAAAAAGTCACTTCTATCCAGAGAACCACACTGTGGGAATGTTTAGCTTCAAGACAGGTTAGCTTCTAAAACATATTAAATTAATTAGAAAGTATAGTAACCACATAATTACATGGCTGCATGCTTCTCACTCCCAAGGACATCACACCATGCTGAAGCCAAAATTTGCACAGCCATTCTTGAGATGTACTGAAAGCATCACCTGTTGTCAGGATTCTTAAAGCCTTGGGGTTGCTGTGCCTCATGGAGCTACATAATTTGAGCCCCTGCTGACCCAAATGTAAATGCCAGCATAGGCTGACATAGTCATGGGGTGAATCAAAGTGATAGCATTCTTCTTTTAAATCATGGTTTTCTTTTCATTTGCTGTATTTTCCTTCATCTCCTCTTTAAATCTTGATTTTTACATATACCTAAATGAAACTGCCCTTTCTTTAACTACTGAGCTATTTGCACAGTCTCCTGCAAACGAAGCTATGATTGCATCAGGATAATGTTTCTAGTTAACACTCTACATCAACATAGGTATTGATAATTTTCAGAGAAATTAAGAATTTAAGTCATTGAAGATTATTGCAGTCTTAAATAGAATAGATTAAGTTAAATACAGTTGAAAACTCTAAACTAAACTAAATAAATTTTATGGTTTTACTAGTACATTATGAATTTCATTATGAATTTCTTTACCTAGTGCATACCAGCTAGGTTTTTTTTTTTGACAAAGGACAGAGATTTGGGTAATTTTAATTTTATTAATTTTGTTAATTAGTAAATGGTTTATTTTAATAAAACATATTCATCATTATTATAACTACTACCATCCAATACATGAGAATATACAGTCGTTAGCATCCTATATTTGAATAAATTAGGCATGTTATTGTTCTCAAACTATTGTGTTTTCAGCACAATAGACTATCTGACAACATGTTTTATGATGCTGCTTAAATTCCATCGTTTTGACTATCACTGCACATGCTCTATGTGGTTGATGAGACATCTGGGTTCTCATTTTCTAACAAATAAAATTATTCTGCTTATTAAGAAGCCTGGTAGTAGAAAGGCAAGAGAAAGGAAATTGTTAAAACTGCAGGGTGAAAAATCTCAGGAGAGATATAAGCAATAATTCCCTGGCTATAAGAAAGGATAAGGTAAGACTGAGTTGAACAGGAAAATCTAAAGCTCCTTCTCCCATGATAAGTAGAACCCAGCTACAAGAGGATTTTTGATGACAGTTAGTTGGTACATATTTGCAGTTCAGTATAAATGAGAGAACTTAGTAGGTCTGTCTATATAGTCACCTAAGGTAATGCTCTTCTTGGTTCATATCTCATTCTAAGTATCTCAGTTCTGTATTCAAAAACTAAAATTTAAGGACCATGATGTATTTGTTTTACTAAAAGTGACAATAAAGTTATTGATACATATCTCCTGCAGTATAATTTCTTTTTACATATGTGGAGTAGGTAGTAGTAAGGTATGGGGTATATTGGAAGAGTAAATATGGGATGAATATGTATATATAGATATAGATATAGATATAGATATAGATATAGATATAGATATAGATATAGATATAGATAGATATATGATATAGATATATGGATTATCAATAATAAATAACAATTATTTTTGAAAAGAATGTAAATACAAATGCATGAACATTGTGAAGGATAAGCTCATATTTATTTATGAATACATACTCTGAATTAAAATTTTATATTTTATTTTTCAAGCAGTACTAAAGTATGATACTTTTCATGTCATTCTTATGACTCATGATCTTTTATCTTCATTATTAGCCTAGTGACAGTTTTCAATGCTCTCCTCAATCTACATGATAAGGCTAAGTCTACTTACAATATGTTCACACTAGTTATAATGTCCTTTCAAACCGTACCACCCATAGTCTTTAAATCATATCACTTTTTAAAAATTATTTATTTATTTATTACACTCCAGATTTTATTCCCACCCACCCACCTTCAACTGTTCTATATCCCATATCTCCTCCCCACCTCCTGTCTCCACAAGGATGTCCGCACCCCTCACCCTGCACCTCACCTGACCTCTAAATCCCTGGGGTCTCCAATCTCTTGAGGGTTAGGTGCAACATTTCTGACTGAACACAGACCTGGCAGTCCTCTGCTGTGTATGTGTTGGGGGACTCATATCAGCTGGTGTATGCTGTCTTTTTTGTGGTCCAGTGTTTGAGAGAGCTCAGAGGTTCAGATTAATTGAGACTGCTGGTTACACCTTACACCAATCAGAATGGCTAAGATCAAATCCTCAGAGGACAACACATGCTGGTGAAGATATAGAGAAAGAGGAACACTCCTTCATTCCTGGTGGGATTACAAACTGGTACAATCACTCTGAAAATCAATCTAGAGGTTTCTCAGAAAATTGGAAATAGATCTACCCGAAGACCCAGCAATACCACTCTTGGGAATATACCCAAAAGATGCCCCACCATGCCACAGGGACGTGTGTTCCACTATGTTCATAGCAGCCTTAATTGTGATAGCCAGAAGCTGGAAACAACCCTGATGTTCCACGAAAGAAGAATAGATACAGAAAATGTGTTTCATTTACACAATGGACTACTACTCAGCTATTAAGAATGAGGACATTCTGAGTTTTTCAGGCAAATGGGTGGAATTACAAAATATCCTGAGTGAGGTAACTTAAACCCAAAAGGTCATACATGGTAGATCAAATCACTTTTAAAGTGAAATTTTCTATCTCCTTTGATCTTTGAGTTTTATTTTTTTTCCTTTTATTAGATATTTTCTTTATTTACATTTCAAATGTTACATCCTTTCCTGATTTCCCCTCAGGAAACTCCCTACCCTATCTCCCTTCCCCCTGCTTCTATGAGGATGCTCCCCAACTTACCCACTCACTCCTGCCTCTCTGTCCTGGCATTCCCCTACACTGGGGTACAGAGCCTTCACAGGACCCATGGAGGGTCTTTCCTCCCACTGATGCCCAACAAGGCCATCTTCTGCTACATATGCAGAGATATGGGTTTCTCCATGTGTACTCTTTGGTTGGTGGTTTAGTTTCTGGGAGCTCTGGGGGTCTGGTTGGTTGATATTGTTGTTCCTGCTATAGTGTTGCAAACCCTTCGGCTCCTTCAGTCCTTTTTCCAACTCCTCCATTGGAGACCCAGTGTTTTATATCTAGCATATACAGATAAAGGCAAGTGTATGGGAAATTTAACTAGGAAACAACCACAAGTTGTTTTGCTTTTGCTGCTGTTGTTGTTGTTTTACTCCTCTTTTCTCCTTGCACAGTTATATACTTAGTTTGTTTTTATTGTACTGTTCCGTACTCTATAGCTCAAATACAGCCTTAGTGGAACAAAAAGTTCTTAGCACCTTGTAGGGTTGAAATGCAATACTTCTTACTGTTTTAAATTTCTTAACATAAATCTCCATTGTTTATACATCCACTTAACAATCCGTTTACTCTGTAATTTTGATGTTTGAGTGTTTAATTTCCCATCACAAACAATGATCCTACAAAACTCCCTATGGACCACTATTGACGGTAGCTACATAAATACCAGGTTCACTAAATCCTGTGGCTAAATTATAATTCTAAGAACTTTGAAATTTAATGCCAAGTTTCCTTCCCAAAGTGATTATTTTTTTTTATTATTGCCAATACTTATTTAACCCTTTAAAGCCAATGACCAGTTAAACTCACTTTAAACAAACCCCAGATCAGATGGCCTATTTCATGAAGACTCTGGTTATTTCTGTATGTTTTTCTCTCCCTTTCTATCATACAGATTATTACTTTTAAAAATAATATAGCATATTCCTGTGATAGGGTTTAAGATGTTTTATTAGATAAATAATGACTATTAATCTAATTATACTTACCTTTTCTGCCATTGTCATCTATTCCATTCATGAGAGAGTGCACTAAACCTTAGAATATCGTCTAAGTGCCTTATACTGGCTTCAGGACAGACATCTAGAGTGTGTTACCTTCAATATCTGGCTGGACATTTATGATTCAAAAAGAACCAGTTTATGTTCCAGATAGATTGCAGATTTAACACTTTACCCTTTCACAGTAAAATATAAATCGGAAATTGTTTTAGAAAATCTACTCCAAATTGCAAAATATTTAGAACTTGGTCTTATTTATTTATTCATATATTTATTTATTACCTGAGTTACACTTATTTAAATTGTAACTCAAATTTATTCTTTATGGAGTGGATATTATTTTATTATGTACTGCACTAAGTTGTCGAATAAATCACAAGAAAGAAACAAAAGTACTTTAGAAGTATCACACTAACACCTTTGCAGGATTTGGATATTATTATTGCTTTTATTAATTTTCTCCTGACCCATCCTGAGAGATATAAGAGAGACCACTTGAATTAACTGCATACTTCCTAATTTGGCTGAGAATAATATAATCCAGGGAAGACAAAAGAATTTCTATGAATGCATATGAATAAACAAATAAATGAATGTTTATATAGTTGATTCTAATGATGTTCATAAGGGTAAAGGTCATGAGCTTTGAAATCAGAGGTCATGATTGGCTGCTTAGCAGGATGAGTTTGAACTATTCAAGAGTTCCAGATTCTTCATCTGTGGATAGAAATAATGATATTCACCTCAGACTATGAAGACTGTGACCTGAGTGACCTTGTTTAAAAAGTTTAAAGTCAATGTTTTTGATATGTGAAAAAATTCTTCTCAGTTGAATGTAATGGTAAATATTAAGTCCATGCATTGGTAGTGGTTAATAATTAAAGTTATTTTATGTGGAACATTTATGAGTGAAAAACCTTACTTACATTATTAAAGGATGATAAATATTTTTTACATAACTCTAACCTAATGCTCAGATAGGTAAAATATTATATAAACTATGAGAAGCCAATATGCTGTCAAGGGTCATAACTATTTTGATGGTATTAAACTGTATATTTTGCAAGCCAGCATGATCAAAATGCACATCTTTGGACCCTTCTACCTCAGACCTAGTCCTTTTGAGTTCTATGAAAATATATAAGGGCTGATTGTACTTTATCCTAAAGATGGATATCTGTTCTTGATTGTGAACATTCCTAGATTCTTTAATGGTTTGAGTATGGATTGGGCAAGCCTCTCACACGGTTTTTGACTTTCAGATTTACTCATAGAATCATGATCAATCAGCTAAAGTCTTGACTTTCTTCTACTAATTTCTTTATTTATTAATTTATAATTATGGAGACTGCACATTTCTAAGATTTCTTTCTCGTCAACTTCAATAGCAACAACACTTAGTTCCCATGGTGGGTGCAGTTCCTGTGAACACGAAAGAGCTAGCATTATTATTGTGTTGAAATATTGCACTATACATTATTTTTAGAATACTCTGAATTATAGCCCTTAGGCCATAATACTTTACAGTATGAGAGTAAATTTTAAGATTTCAGGAGCTCAGATTCAACAAGCATTATTTATTTGGCAGGACCATGTTTCATAGACTAGCGAGTATTGGTATGACAACATACAACACATTATCAAATACTCGTTGGAAGATAACAGCAGACCTGAAAAAGATGAGTTCTGAAAAAAATCTCAGGGGCTAGAATCCTGTGGTGCTTTTTTAAAGTGTGAGTGTGTGCCTGCAAAGTGCTTTGGGCTGTGGAAGTGAGAGATAGATCTAGGGACATGGTTACTACTTTTCACTTTGTTGAAGTGGTGCCCTCTTTGCTGCTAGCATAGTTTAGACTAGCTGACCCTTAAACTTCTGAACAATTCTCCTTTCTCTAATTCTCATCTCACTTGTGCGAGTGATGGATTCCAGATCCAAGCCACTGCATCTGTCTTTTAACCAAGCATGGAAATCATGCTTCTGTTATCCTACTCTAATTGTAACATGCTTTTAGTTTAGCATAAGGTCCAACTTATGCACAGGCCTATGCATCTCACTGGTATTATCTCTGGGATATACGGTGATTTTTCAGAAACCACACATAGTCTTAATTGCCGATTAGGTTTTGTTCAGCATGAATGGATGCTGATGAGTATTAATTGACTGTGATGAAACCCCTCTGTGGGTTAGATAGGTTTGGAGAATTTTGGGAAGCATTCTGCGCTATCATTTCCATTTTTTTGGATCCATTCTTCAGTGCATAGCCCAAAGTACTCTTCAAGGAGTGAGGTGGAGCACCCTTTCTGGAGAGCGATTTTGCTTCTGTGGGTGAGTGCCTGCTGTAGGGAGCTGCACTGTTGAAGTGTGGTTTGTGGATTTATAACAGAGTTTACGAGAGTGAACGATTTAGTTAATGTGGCAAGACCACTTCCATTATAGCGCATTCTATGTGCACCTCCTCATACTTTTCTGACAAATTGTCCTCTCAGATGAAATCTTTCATGCTTAGTTTTAGCCCAGCAGTACATTTTCTTTCACTGACTTTACAAAGAAAAATTTATTCATTTTTACCCAAATTCAAACAACTACCAACTGGTAGGTTTTTTTTTCTAAAATAAACTAGAAAAAATGGATCATAAATCTAACCATAAACAATATATACTGTGTGAAACATGAGACTCATTAGAATATCACAAGTGCTGAAGGAGAAGAAAGATGAAGAAAGGCATTTGGGGCGAGCAAGATGTCTCAGCAATAAAGGCACTTGCCACCAAGACTGAGACCCTAAATTAGATCTGTGAGGTTCGCATGATAGAATAAGAGAGCAAACTTGGCAAATTCTCCCTAACACACACCTATACACACGCACACACACACACACACTTGGAGGAGAGAGGAAACAATTAAGCCTTTGACATCTTATGAAATGATATTCAGAACAAATCTACAGTTTCGCAAAGGGCAGCCTAAATCAAGGCGGTGAAAGATATACCGAATCAAAGATTTTACACAATAAAGGCCCGTTGTGTTTATTTTCTATTTCAAATAAAAACAGTGGTAGTAATTGACATATGGTTATGCATGGAAGAAAGAGGAGGAGTAGCTACATTATGATGTCTGTATTATAAACTCAATGAGATTTGAACGTTTCCGTTTGTCTTTCTCTTTTGACTATGTAGAGTGGAGCTCAAATAGAAGCAAACTAGTCCATATCAAGTCTGAATCATTTATAAAACTGGGTCAAGTAAGTTTTGAATATAAAGTATACTTTGTAAGTCAGCTCTACTGGAAGGGGGAAGCCTTCATTATTATTTTGAGTTCACAGTCTGTGCATTCAGAATCATCTAATGTGGCTCCTGGCTTCAAGCAATTTTATTTCTAAAACCAAGCTTTGGTTTATTTCAGTCCTTGTGCATGGATTCATCAATTTCATAAGTAGTTTATGACAAAAATAAATGTTGAAAAACAGTGACAGAAATTAATCTAAACTTAATTGAAGCAGTATTACATTTCAAAGACCAACACTGGTGATATGAAACCAGCACCCTGAGAATTTATGAACCTCACATGAGTAATTATTTTTATAAATTTAAAAAACCAATTTCATTGTTTCATTTGCATTAAATTTCAAAATGAGATTAAAGTTTTAGTTGTGTATAACGATTAGTGAGATTTTATGATAAAGTGACACTATTGTATTTCCTATATTTTGCTAAATTCAACATGAAAATACAAGATTCCGAAAAGTGCAACAGAAAGTACTTTGAATTTGTTTTTTAATCTTTACTTATTTATGTGTTTATGTGTCTGTAAACTGTGGGGTTCATGAGCATGTGCACCTCTGGAAGTCAGAGGGCAACTCTGGGGAGCAGGCCCTGTCTTCCATCACAAGGACAGAAGACAGAACTGCATCAGTACAGAGCCTTGGTTTCCCCCGTGAGTTATCTTGCTCAGCAGAGATATATGTTTTTATTCATCAAATTCACAGCCTCATTGATTAATTTCACTTCTTCACAGTATTTCAAAATAAGAATCAACCATATCTTGGGAAATTACTTGAGGGTGGTGACAAGGGATTATTGCCATTAAAACTAAACATGCAATACTATTACAATAATCACCCTTTAAGAACTGTACTTTGGTGATGTTTTCAAACTTGATGATGAAAATGCTCTAATTATTCCATTAAGAAATGAATGTATTAATTTCTAATTGCTAAAAGCTAGGTATGACTGAATTATTTACAATGTAATTTATGTCAGCAGAATTTTTCATAGCCCCATTAATCATTGCATATCAGTTGTAATATTAAAATTACTGCTTGGCACTTATTCAAAATTGCTTACTTCTATCTGACTAACATAATATTAATGAAATAATATAAGTTGACAATTGCCCATATAGTCAAATAGAAATCCTGCTACCCAGTAAAGAGAATCATATGTATATGTATATATATATTAAGCACAGTAGCCATTGAACCATCATGTTATCTGTAATTAGGAAAACTATTTATTATATTTACTATTATTATACTCACATGTTAAACTAACATCTTTAAAGACATTCACATAGTAGCAAGGGATGCCACTAGAATCTGAACAGAGTTGAGATACTTTTAGTATTTCCTCTTTGCTCTCATTAAACAGATTCAAGATTATTTATTGTTTATGAGACAAGAAACGTTAAAGATCTACCACACCAATTCTAAATGTGCAGGTTATCAATGATGTATCATTATTAACATGCATAAAATAAAGCTATATTTTTTCCGAAATCTAAATTAGCATTGTATACATTTGCAATTTTTAAAATTGTTCACAGTTTCTCCTGTTTACATACTTGTCAGATGCACATGACGGTTTCTATACT
The DNA here is from genome assembly GCA_021653895.1 of Mastomys natalensis. NCBI lineage: Eukaryota > Metazoa > Chordata > Mammalia > Rodentia > Muridae > Mastomys > Mastomys natalensis. The sequence continues at coordinate 1,462,254 of JAJTUV010001053.1, forward strand.
GAATACCTTCACTAGAATTTGTTTTCTGATCATAACTATGAAACATGAGATGAGACAGAATCTCAAATTATTTACAACTTGCATTTTCCTCATGCCAAAGGATGCTGAACATTTTTTCCGATATTTTTGGCCATTTACTTTTCCTTTATTCATAACTAGCTGTAGAGAGAATCACTTATTAGTCCCACTTGTCAATAAACAAAGATGATGGGCAATGATCTGAGGCAGGGAATAGGAGTTGGGACCCTGGCAGGGAGAAAGAGGGTTGGGGGGGAATAGTAAGAGATGAAAGAGAGATACAGGGATAGCTGCAAGGGATGAGACTGGGGACAATTGAGAAGAGGGACATAAACCAGCAGGGAGCAGCTGAGGAAGTGCAAAGGAAGAAGCAGGCTAGGATAGAAGGAGAGGTAACTAACCAAGGGAAAAATTGAGTAGTTTAAATGGTTAAATAAGTTAAGAGCTAGTCAGGGAATGAGCCAAAGCTTATGATCTAGGCATTTAATAATAAATAAATAGTCTCAGAGTTGTCATTTTGGGAACTGGGACTGGAAAAATGAAAAAGTGGGTATAATATATTTGTAAATAAACTGGCTTTCCAATTCACTAGACCATTTACTAGTTACATATTCTGGATTCAATGCTTAATTTTTGGAAATATGAAGAGGTTCTAGACAGTAATCTTCTGCATGGCTTTGGGTTGGCAAAACTGTTCTCGTATTCTCTAAGTTGTCGTTTTACTCTGTTAATAGTTTTGCTTGGTTGGTATAAACGTCTCATTTCATGCAATGCCACTTATCAACCAGTGCCAGCATGATATACGAAGAGTTTACCTTTTTGTAGGGAGGGATCAAGATGACTATTGGATTGGAAAGCAGGAGAGAAAGGCAGACAATTGAGGGTAGGGATGGACAAGAACTGAATAGAATGACATATATGTATGAAAATCCGTCAATTAAACTCAGTACCTTTCACTCAAACTTCAAGATGTCAACTAAAGTATTTTAGTATTCTACTTGATGATTAAAAATAGAATTCATCAGTTTTGTCTATACTAAATATAAAATGCATAAACAATGAATAATTTTGACTCTCAGTAACAGAGGCAGTGAGACTAAAATTATCAGAACATTATTGATATTTTCATTTTTAAGCATCATAGTGTTTGCTTTCAGTTGCAACTCAATATCGTTGTTTTAGAGGTTGTTTCACTGTATTGAATTTAGGATGTGAGAACAGTCAATAAAACTTTCATTTCGAGTTGGTCCTGCTCCGCCTACCTCATCTTGAAGTGAGAGAATAGTGAAGCTTTCTGAAATTAAGATGTTCAACTTCCATGTTCAATTTGGAATTTTGGTAAAAAGGAAAATAATTCAGGAATAGCACTAATGTTATTCTGAATTGTGCTTTGGACTGTGCACCAGATGCTATCAATATCTCTAATTTGAAATTTTATCTATTTTTATCCAAATATAACAAAATGATTTCCCTATATCATTAGAAAAATGATTTATATATACATATATAAAAATAATATAAATATTTATATACATATTTATGTATTCTATATATAGCTTTAGTTTGATCATATTCAGTTGACCTAAAAAAAACTATAAAAAATGGAGGTTTGAATTGTTCATAGTCTAAAGGAATCCAAAAACCTCCTGGTCATACATATTGTAGTTCCCATATTTTCTGAGATTTGAATTTCCCTTGATCATTCTTCTGCATACTAGTAAGTGTTAAAAACCACACTTTTGTGAATTCCCAATTTTTCTCTTTTAATGTAAGTCATATATAGTTCATATTTTATAACCCTTTTTATTAATTCAGGCTCTCAAAAAGCCAATGAGCTATAAATAGAAGCAAGAGTCAAAGAAGATTTAAAGCTTAGACACACATGTCTACACTGTGGGAAGCGGGAAGTCCAGTCTTCAGGAGATTCTCTGGCTAGAGTTTCAGTGAGGTGTGTACACAATAGTTTCCTCTCAAGGACCACCTGCTGATGGGCCTCCTCATTTCTTGGGATGTGCACTGGTATCCCTTCTTTTTCTTTTGTGATCTTGAACTGATTGGGTGAGCCTCACTTACCTGTTTTGAAGATTCTTCCTCTCTGCCCGCCTTCATCTCAGATACCAGCTCCTTCATCATGTTCCTCACATCCCCTCCTCAGGCTGGGTTTAGTGTCTCTGCTTGGTGCTCATCAGAACTCTAAATTTTCCGTTCTTGCTCCACTTTTCCCAACATGCTAAATTTACTTATGTACTGCATTTATTATCACTGTATTGCAGAGGTCCTGAATCCAAGGCCTACCTACTATTTCTATCTGTTTTTATGCCATCAATACATTTAATACATATAGGTCAGCCTAAAGTTGTGGTTAATATATCCATTTTTCAAGCTGATTCAACTAGACACTGACATCACACAGTGATGTGCTTTAAGTAAAACTGACTGATCCTACGTTGGGACTGGGGAAAAGCCAAAAGAGTTTACAGTTATAATTACAATGAAAAAGAATGTGTATTTTGGAATTTTCACATGATGCAATATTTTACGTCATTAATTTTAAAAGACTGATCACGTAGTTATTGTGGAAGACAACATGGATGAGGATAAGAATCATATGATTCTCACTGGATCTAACCAAAAAGCCTTTCTCCTGTTGTCTAGTTCCGTTATTATCTGTATACTAGGCAATATGTAATGGTAGGAGAGTAGCCAATTGGTGTTTAAACAGATTGAACACAAGGACATGAATGGCAGGAGGTCTTAAATGTGTAATAAGTGACACTCACATGTTGGTGGCAACCAGTAGCTGTCTAATGGGACTCAAGACCCATTCAATAGAAGGGAAATCATACTTGCCTACAGGCACCAAAGTCATGGGCCTTAGAAAAAGAATTTACTACCATCATTTGCCAGACATGTGTCCTTCCTTTCTATATCCTAAATATTATTCTTATACCCACAGAAAACTGCAGCGACTACACAGCTTCAAAGAAACTTCTCTTTACAGCAAGTAGAGACCATAGTAAAATCTACTACAGATCACAATGCAAAAATCAAATCCCCAATGTATGCGCAAAAACAAAACTTCTGTAACTATGGTTCATGGAATGAACATTGTACAAGACAGGAGGAATGGCTCTAAGAGCCAAAAGTCCATACAATCATCAGTGAAACAGTCTTTCAAACATGGCTGCTAACACAGTACCAGATGGTGGGAGCGTAAACTGGTGTGCTGATGTGGAAAGGGGAAATTTTTACCTAGTCCCACTCCTAAACAAACAACTCTAGACAACTAATGGCTAGCTAGGAAAAGGAAGAATTAGCCTTTTCCAGGGATGAATCCTGTCTTAGTTTGGAATACTACTGCGGTGGTGAAGAACCATTGTCAAAACATGTTGAGGAGGAAATGGTATATAGGATTTACTGTTCTCCCTCACTCTCATTAATGAAAGATGTCTGATTAGAAACTCATACATTTTCTGGATACAGAAAATGTGGTTCATTAACACAATGGAATACTACTCAGCTATTAAGAACAAGGACATCCTGAGTTTTGCAGGCAAATGGATGAAACTAGAAAATATCATCCTAAGTGAGGTAACTCAGACCCAAAAGGACATGCATGGTATATACTCACTATTAAGTGGATTTTAGCCAAAAAAAAAAAAAAAAAAAAAAAAGTACAAAATACCCAAGATACAATACACAAAACTCAAAAAGGTTAAGAAGCAGAAGGGCCCAAGTGAGGACACCTCAGTACCACTGGGGAGGGAGAAGAAAGCAATCACAAGTGGGAAGGGAAGGAGGGACCTTGGAAGGAAAGTGGACTGGGATCGTGGGAGAGGGGACTTGATCTGGTATTGGGTGAGGAAAAAGGACTGAAGCCCTGTGGAGCGCAGAACGAATGGAAACAGGCAACCTAGGGAGGTAGGATGTTGGGGGGACCCTTCAGAATGCACGAGAGACCTGGGAGGTGAGAGACTCTCAGGATTCAAAGGGAGGGACCTTAGATGAAATGCCTGACAGTAAGGAGAGGGAGCTTATAAAGCCTACATCCAGCAGGGCATCAAATGAGGGAGTGGTTGCTTTCCACAGTCAAAACTCTGATCCATAATTGTTCCTGTTTGAAAGAAACACAGGGATGGCAATGGAGAGGAGCCTGAGGAAAAGAAAGTTTATTGACAGGACCAAAGTGGGATCCAGCTCAAGAGGGGTCCCGAGGCCTGACACTGTTACTGAGGCTATGGAGTACTCACAAAAAAGGACCTATCATAACTGCCCTCTTAAGACCCAACAAGCAGCTGAAAGAGTCAGATGCAGATATTTGCACCCAACCAATAGACAGAAACTGCTGACCCCTGTGGTTAAACTAAGGGAAAGGCTAAAAGAAGCTGAGAATGAGGGCGACCCTATAGGAAAACCAGCAGTCTCAATTAATCTGGACCCCCAAGATCTCTCAAACACTAGACCACCAAAAAGCAGCATATATCAGCTGATGTGAAGCCTTGGACACATATACAGCAGAGGATTGCCAGGTCTGTGTTCAATCAGAGACGATGCACTTAACCCTCAAAGACTGGAGGCCCCAGGGAATTTAGATGTCAGATGGGTTGGGGAGTTGCTGGTAGGAACAGCCTTGTGGAGACAGGGTTGGGTTGGAGTTATGGTATGTGTTGCAGGGTGGATTGTGGGGGAATAAAATCTGGAGTGTAAAATAAGTAAGTAAATAAATAAATAAAAAGAAAGAAAAAGAAACATATGGAGCAGGAACATTGGGCCTGGAAATGAGAGAGACCATGAAGGAATGTTTCTTACCCTTATGATTTGCTTAGCATGTTTTCTCCCAGAATACCAGCCTAGATGTGACCCCACCCACAATAGACTGGCATCTTCCATATCAATGACTAATTTAGAAAATGTCCCACAGATTTGCCTATCGACTTCTTATGGAGGTGTTTCTTTCTTTATTAAATTATTTATTTGCTACTTTACATCAGATTGCAGCCTCCCTTTCCTCCTAGTCTCACCCTCCCACCCCTTTTCCCCTGCCCTCCATACCCCACCACCTGTACCAAGCAGTCTTGGCACATAAGTCTAACCAGGACTAAGCCCAGCCTCTTCCACAAGGCTGCCAACCAAGGGAAAGAGATTTAAAGGTAGGCAATAGAGTTCAAGACAGAGACAGCCCCTGCTGCAATTGTTAGGGGAGCCACATGAGGACCAGAGTAAACAACTGCAACATATGTATCTGGGGCTTGATCCAGACCAATCATTGTATTTGGTCCCATCTCCGTTGGCACCCATGGGCTCAGGTAAATTGGTTCTGCAGATCTTCTATCCTTGACTGCTATAGCTCCCTCAATAATGCGCCTAACTCTTCCGCAATAGTCTTTGAGCTCAGCCTGGCTTTGGTCTCTGTATCTGTTTCTATCAGCTTCTGGATGAAGCCTCTCAGATGACAGCTGTATTGGCTCCTGTCTGTAAGCTTACAGACTTTCATTAATAGTGTCATAGGTTGGCTCTATCCTGTGGGTTGGTCTCAAGTTGACCCAGTCATTGGTTGGTATACCTTCATTCTCTGCTCCATCTTTTCTCCTGCATATCTTCTAGGCAAGAAATTTGTGGTCAAAGATTTGTGGGTTGGTTGGTGTCCTCTTCCCTTCTTTGGAAAACACGGCTTGCTATGAATGTGGCCATTTCAGGCAACATATCCCCTGCTGCTAGTGGTCTCATCTAGAGAACTCCCATATCTTCCCAGGGGCATCCTGTTCTCAGGTCTCCAGCTTGTCTCAGAGATGCCTCCCCCACCTGTTTTTCTTCTCTCTCCCATACTTTTCCTCACACCTGATCCTCACCCCTGTTCCTTAACTCACTCCTTCTCCCACCCAATAGCCTCTCTCTCTCCATCCACTTCCAAAATTCACCTCCAGTTACCAACCTTCTCCAAACAGGTCTCTCCCATATTTCAAATAGTTCCAGAAGGTGAAAATAGACTTTGAAAATATAAATTGATGGGGAACATTTCAGATGTTTCATTGCTTAATAATCATCTTAATTTCTACACATTTCTCTTTGATAGTAAAACATATCATGATCTTGACCCTCCTCGAATTTATTATAGTTATTTAAAATTTACAGATTGAGATCCTTATGATAGTAATCTTCTAGATCAAATCCTAATATAGTAAGCATAGTCAATAAAAAAGCAAAATATGATCTATTTCAAATTAGCATATTTACTTTGTGGTACTGAAATATTTACCAATGCATTGTCCTTTTTTAAAATGTTGTTTAGTTAATAACATACAGGAAATCATGGTGGAATGGGGTGAGATGCTAGTAGTAAGGAAAAGATAAAGAAAAGTCTGCCAGTTCTTCTTAGAAGTGAAAAATAAAAGAAAAAGGAAGAAATGAATAAAATACCTGAGTTCTTAAACATCTTTTGGCCTCTATAAATGAGGAAAAAATCTAAAATGAAGAAATAACTAATATTTGTATGTTTGTCTTACCTATTTGTGTTTGGCTATTGATGATTGCAATATCTCTCAAAATAGCCATGCATCATAAAAATAGTGCAGCAACATGTTCAGAAATATGTAAGGAAATGTTATGAATCCTTCTCAATCACCATTTGATACTGAAGAAATTATGTTCTTGTGTGCTACAAAGAAATGCCAATTGATTATGATGAACATTATGACTTCCATTGGCATTCTGAAGCCTTGGATGAGGACATAATGCTGAGGTATAGAATAGAAATATAATCCATGAGTACTGACTATGACTGATTATTACAAGATCTGAAGAATCTGGTAGAAAGTGTCTGAGATAAAAATCATAGATCATACAATTCACAAGTGTTAACTGTATGGACTATGCATTGTTGTCATGAAACCCGCAGGACAATGTAGCTACTGTCAAAAAGGGTAAGGAAAGATGGAAGAGAAAATGATTGACATGTGTATGACAAGCCCATTCTAATATTCTAACCACATGATCTCACTTTCAGCCCAGACACCATTAGAAACAATGACTTCATATAAAGCAGAAAACATAAGTGAGCTGAATATTGATTTGTTCTTCTACAGAGTCTTAACCTGGAAGAATGACTTAACTTATGAACCAGGTTATATATCCCTTTTCACTCTCCTAGTCTCATTTTAGAAGTTGGAACACATGTTAAATCACTTCCAGAATTATAAAGGAAATATACCTTCTTTTGTGTCTTGATTTTAAGGTCACTACTTTTGTTCTTGTTATGACTTTGAATGTCTTTTATAATATCAATGCAGAAAAGTTAAGTTTGAAGATCTGAGTTACTTGCTCAGTTTCTTTTTTCCATTTAAAATAATTTGGGTACTTGAACCCAGCCGATGGCGCATGCTCAGAGTCTTATTCTATCATTCTACAATTTCTGGTTTATGATACATAGAATTTTCTTCTATACAAATCATGTTATTCCTTTCATACATTCTGTCTCTCAGTGTCCTGTTCCTCTGTCGATCTTTCTGTCTCTGTCTCCAAGTCTCCATCTGTCTCTCTGTATTTGCTTCTGTTTTCACTCCCCACTCACACCTGTGCACATCACCAATACTGATGAACATATTGCTTTAAATTTTTCAATCATTCTAATGCTTAGACTTTGACATTAGACTTAGACTTTGACTCACTCTCTTCTCTTTGAACTAGGACATTATGAAGACCATCAGCCAGTAGCTGAAAATATTATAGTCAATCATATTCCATCTATTTTTTGACAAAACATTTCTTACTGAACTTCTAGATCAACAATTGGCTGTGCTTTCAGTTCAACTAGACTGGCTTGCCAGCAAGCCTCTGTGTTGCTACTGTCTCTATTTTTCCAGCACTGGGATTACAAGCACATGTCATGCCTGGCTTCTGATATGAGTGATGGGCATGAAATGAAGGTCTTCCTGCTTGCCTAGCAAGCCATGTAGCAAAGGAAAAGCGATGTATCCATAGCAACTGTGCCAAAGCTATTACCCCCTACTCCACATATTCCTTTTTAAACACTAGAATTTAAGGTCTTACATTTAATTACGAAGTACTAAACCACATATATTTTACAAAGAAAATTGCAAAAGAATTTGACCAAGTATTCCAAATTAATCAGAAGTTATAAACCAAATTTGAAACACTTAGTTAATATTTGGTTCTAAATGTATACTTGGGTGTTGAACAAAACAAAATAAACATTCCAAAACAAAGATAGGTGAGAGTAAAACAGAAAAGTAATATGTAATGGAAATATTAACCTGGAGAGTAAAGTCATGCATGTATAACTTTCCTCATTTTAACAGAATCTTTCATCTTTCAGTATCTAGGGATACAAAAATTGGAAAGCAGAAAGATTTGGAGGGGAACGTCTGTGAATTAATGTATTCAGTTTTGCTAAATACATTTCTCTTAAGATAATTTGTATGGATGGATTATATTTTTATTTAGGGTAATTATAAGGGGAAATATGATCCACTCAAAAATATACATTCCAAAAATATACATATGTGTATATGTGTATACATATAATTGTGTAATGTTAGTTAATGAAAAGAAAAAGGCCATGACTTGAAGAGAAGGAAAGATACATGTGAGGATATGGAGGAGGACAAGGAAGGGAGAAATGTAATTTTAATTCAATATTTTGAAAATGAAAAAATTATTTTGAAAAAATATATGAAATTTGGAAGATATTTTTATATATGTTTTAGTTTACTTAATGGTAGAATCTTTAATTACATTTGTATATTTTCAGTTTCCATCCACCAATTTTTACTGTATTTCTTGCATTCTAATTATTACTTATTATGTTCTTATTAGAAATTACTTTTAATTCATAAGCCTTCTAAAATAGCCCAAAGTTTCCATATACCCTTAACCCTTTCATACAGATTCCATTGATGGCTTTAAGTATCATGTATTTTACCTTAACTGATGAATGTAGTTACATCATCTAAGACAACTTCCTAATACCCAAAGGAATATCTTTACATTTCAATGCCACTGTGGCCACACTTGAGGAAATTCTGAGAAATTTAAGGAATAAAATAACATCTAAGCCAAAATAAAATCTAAATAGCATGAAAATTAATAAATGTGATATTTTCGTAAATATCAAGGATATCTGCAAACAAGCTTATTAATAGGATTCTGTTTCCTCCCTTTGTTGTTTAGGAACTTACAGATTTTTATTAAGTGTAAAAATACATCATTTATATTTTTCAAGCTTAGCACCTGAAATTTCTATTAATAATAATATATTTAAAATTCAAGTTTAGGTTATAATAGTTTAATAATAAACTTGATCCCTGGATAGATGATTTATATTGTTTATGTGAACATACTTATTAAAGTAACATATTTAGTGTGCAAATGCAGAAGTATAGGTATTCAATATTTATTGAAGTTTTTCATCATATGGAGACCAGAGAAAAAGATGCAACTTGAAGAGAGATTGCATAAGTCTCACTTTACTACTTTAATTGTTATATATACTGGGGTATTTGTCAACTTGATACAATCTAGAAATACCTGGGAAGAAAATCATATTGAGGAATTATAAGGCATGTTGGTCCTTGGTCATTGTATTACTTGCATTGTACTAAGATGACTCAACATGAATGACTGAGGCACCATTTCATAGGCTGTGCCCTGAACTGTACAAGATTAAAGAAAGCTAGATAAACAGATGTACACATGCAGCACACTAGCTAGCAAGGGTTCCTATGTTTTATTTTCCCTTTGTTCTTACCTGTAGATGTGATTTGACTAGCTTCTTTAATTCTTGCCTTAGATTCTCTAACAGGACCTAGAGTAGGCCAGGCAGTGCAGGTGCATACATTCAATTCCAGCACGTAGGAGGCAGTGGCAGGTGGATCTCTGTGAGTTTGAGGCCAGCCTGATCTACAGAATGCATTCCCAAACAACCAAGGTTACATTCAGAGAATCCCTGTTTCAAAAATCAAATTTCTGGAAAAAAAAAAAAAAAGGAAGAGAGTAACCTGGTATTAAGAGTTCTGTCATGCATCCTGAATTTTGAAAAGGACATAACAGAAAAATTGTCTCCTCTAAGCCTGTTCTGTGTGGGAGGCATGATGCTCAACTTAATATACTTCCATATCCCATTAATACAGAATATTATTCTTAAATAAAACTGCACTTTCTTGTGCATCTCTTTATTTAACAATTCCTTCTAGATGTTGTGACCCTTAAAAAGAAAATATAGTAAGAGACTGCTTCTTACTTGATTATTATCCCATCCCTACATGCAAGATTCTCTAAATACAGTTATATGACCAGTGCATGTTGACTAGATTAATCCCTTACTGATTGGCAAGAGAAAGACAGAAGGGAAGGTTGGATAACATGTGACGTAAGATGACATTGTTAAACATGAATAAGTGGTTCTGCTAAGAAATTCTGCAGTGAAAAGAAAAAGTTACTCATCTGAAGTATTAAACTTTCAAGAGAATCTGGGCAGCCGAGTATGAAAAAGCTCTAGAGACCAGCCTTTCTATGCTTTTTATAGCTCTCTAGCTATCTCTGCTTCCCTTTTCACGAGGCTTACAGGCTTTGCTAGTCTCCCTCTTAGATTATGCTCCTTCATATCTTCAATCTTTAAGTGACATCTCAATATTCTCATCCAGTCAACACTCTCTTCTGTTCCCAAAAGGACACATTACCTTTGTGCAAGTATGGACCAGTCTGATTATACTTATACCTACCTGCCTTGATGTTCTGTCCCTTCTCTTACTGCAGTTCCTTGGATTCACTGCTTTCTACAGTAGCCAGAGAACTAGATGAACAGATGAGCATATGCAGCATGCTAGCTAGCAAAGATCCATGTGTTTTAATTTCCTTTGTTCTTATCTGTAGATGTGCTATGACTACTTCTTGAATTCTTGCCTTGGCTTCTCTAATAGGATCTAGAGTAAGCCAGACAGTGTCGGTATACATGTTCAATTCCAGCACTTGGGAGGCAGAGGCTAGTGGATTTCTGTGAGTTCAAGGCCAGTGTGGTCTACAGAGTGAGTTCCAAGTGAATTTAATAATTAATCATGTTCAAAATAAATGTGTATTTGTAATAATGTAGTTTAAACTAATCATTTATTACAAGTTTCAGAAAGTACCATGAACGGGAAAGTATATTATGGCAATCAATACAACAGTACATCAAAATACATTAAAGGAAGTTGAATGACCAGTAATCTGTAATTATGACTGTTCCTTTAACATTTTCAGTTAAAATTACATAATAACGTCATAATGAGTCTCTTTGTAGCAGTAACTAACTATAAATATTATTAAATTAACTATTTGCTATCTTGAAATATTTTAAGTAGTTTATTGTACAAATTGCTCTGTTCAATAAAATTTAATATCAAAAAGCCTGAAAAACTCTGTGCTGGTAGAATATTCAGCTAACACTAGTTCTAGTTCACAAGGTGATACAGAGTAATCTAATACTTTCGTTGAAAAAATTAAAAATAATAGTGTTGTCATTTGCTTGATAAATGATCTCAAGTTTGTCAATAATTTATGAATAAATAACACATACTAGCATCCTTTAGAAATGATAAGAAAAATAATTTGTCTAGCGTATACTAATAAAATATATTTTTCTTCACTTTTTTCTCCCTAGGACTTTTAAAAGTATATATTTCTTGTGAAGGCTCAAATAATTATTTTAAACCTATAATAAGTATTCAAATTCCTTTATATACTAGAACATGCAGATATTTTAAAGTATCTCTCAGATTAAGCATTTGGCAGATTAAAGATGTGGAACTCTACAAATTGTGTTGAAAACCAGTCATTACCTATTACACAGTCAATGTGAACTGATATTTCACAAAAGAATTTTCCATAATTAGTATTCCTCATAAGGATTCTACATGCATTACACAATTTAGCAATGTGTTTCTACAAAAGGGAATCTAATCTATTTAAATTTAATTGTTGTTTTCAATGAAGAAAATATTATGGAAATTCTGGAGGCATTAATCTCAAAGAGTTTCTCTAAGCCTTCTCTGGTACAGATACAAGGGCTGCTAAAGCTATTTGTCCTGGGAGGCATATTTAGCATTCAGATCTCATGAATCAGTCATAACATTTAGGCAAATTTAGATATATTTCTGTTTCGGAAAGGCAAGTGTATAATAATTAGACCTCTAAATTGTAGATCCAAGTGCTCCATGAACAGGTATGAGTATATAAAAAGTAACCATAGAATAAGGCTAAAGCATCATACCGGATTTCACTACTAAGGGATCTAAGCTGACAGCCCTGTGTTATTTGCAAAGAGGACTTCACGAGGGGAGTTGAAACAGATGCTAAACAATATGGCATATCTGATTTCACAGTGCTTAGGCATGCCAGCCCCTGGTAGGCTTTATGAGATCAGAGGATTAGTAAAACTGTAGTCAGCAGGAAAACAGGGTATGTAAGTGGAGCGAGCTAAGCAGGTGTGCTCTGAAGAAGTCATTCTGGGTTTCCCCCAGGTGTGTCTTGTTTACCCTTCAGCTTTTGCCTGTGGAGGAAGAAGAGAAAAATAATTCAACTCAAGAAATCAATTTTATAAACACTGAATAGGAAGTGAACATGCATACTGAGCTAAATGTGTGCTATGCCTAATCTTAATGGTGAGTAAACTCTACATATTAATGATCATAAGAATGATGTCTGATGTATATTCATACATAGATATGAAGCATGAAATACCTTGGCGGTAAATAATTCAATTAGTAATTGTAATTCTAATGTAATCTTGGGAAAATGCTGTATATGAAATTAAGGTTTATAAATTTCCCATGTCACTGAACTCTTTATGCGACACTTGCATTATCAGTCATTTTATTATTTCAATTTGGGGACACATTCCCAACAGAGAAAACAATATTTAGTTTTCATCACAACAGTGGAATTTTTATCTAAGGTTGACAATTCTATAGGCAGAGATGAAACATATATCAATACTACATACTTTTTGAGACTTTTGATAAGAGCTGCCAACTATAGATATTTGTGCCAAAACCTCTAAGTATGATATATTAAGTTTGACCAACTTCCCATATCATAAAAGATAATTGCATAGAGTTTGACAGCATTTCACAATTATTCTGTTGTGTACATCATCCAAGTTCTCTGTTAGTTATAAAAATATTTGTATTGAGTATGTGCCAACATTTAGGTGAAATATTTTAATTGTTACTAAACATAATGATAAAGATTTGGTTTTTTCACTAATGGAAATCTTTACTTATTTATCCTATTAGCTGATCATGAGTTTTAGAATATTAACCATCAAACAATGAAAAAAAATTTACATTCTATTTTTCTTCTCAGTGAGATAATTCTTTAAGGGACATACATATTTATACTAAGTGCAGGATCACTGAAATATCTTTCATCATTTACAACTGGGGCATTGTATCTTGTAACTTGCATCTGGTATATAATCTTAGGATTTGGAGTAACTCAACTATGTTTAGTCTACATAAACATAGCATTAACAATGGGCAATAGCTCCCAGTTATAATTATGCCTTAATTTGGGATGATTTACTTGGGTGTGGGTTGTAGAATAATGTTTAGTTCTATATAGTCATGCAGAAGTGTGTAATGATGAGGTACAAATGAAATTAAACTATTTTATAGAATAAAATTAAACTATAATATAACTTCACCATGTAAATTAGTAGATAAGCTTTGTCATAAGACATGAAAATTATCTTTAGTATGAGAATTACTTTATACTTTTCACATAACAATAGGTTAGGCATGAGCTAAAACATGACAAAAATTAAGCATTAATTCATTACAAAAAATGATATGAGATGCTAATTAGAAGTTAGTTACTATTTAGAGAGTAGAAGACTTGTTTTCTTTTCAGAATAAGGCACTAATTTTAGTGCACTTCTGATGCACAAAACAATAAGCATACCAATCATAAATAGGAAGAGGAAGAGGGTGGATTTTTAGGGTCACATAGTTAAAAATAAAGCTACATTGTCTCCTGGTAAAGGAGAGTTAAATCCCTACATTTCCTAATTTGCCTTTCTATTCCTGTGACAAAACCATCACCAGAAGCTATTTGTCAAGGAAAGAGTTTACTTGGATTTTATATTCAAAAAGAGTCCATCATTGTGGAAAGCCAAGGATGGAAGTCCAGCAAGACAAGAACCAAGAGTCAGGAACTGAATAGGAGACAAAGATGCACACAGATATCTGGCTTTCCCTATAGTTTTCTCAGCCCACTTTCTATTATGAAGTAGGAAAATGTTCTCAGTGGTAATACCACCCACAGTGAGCAAAACACTCTTGCTTCAATTGGTGGAAAAAAAAAAAAACCAGTGCCCCCACAGTCTTATCTTCTTTGGAGGCAAATCTGATGAAACTATTTTCTCAATCAAGATGTCCTTTACATATTGATAACACAGATAACGAGACTGTGTCAACCTGACACAAATCTAATTAGCACATGTTACAGATAAAGGTTCTGGAAAACACATCTTTTTATGTATGAAAGCATGGATATACCTAAAACTATTTGATTAAATGAGGTGAGTTTGACACAGAAATAAAAATAAAGTAGACCCCATGCAGAACAACAGAATGATTATGAGAGATTAGGGAGATTAAGGGTGGGTAAATAAATTAGTTCCTTCAAACAAAAGTGTAGATTTACTGGAGAAATAAATTCCAATTTTTCTGTTGCCCAGCGGTGTGACTACTGCTAATGATAGTAATGATTACATGCTTCGGAACAGCCTAAATGATGATATTTAAAGTTTCACTCCCCTCCAAAAAAATGATAGCAGTTTAAGGTGTCAAATGTGTTAGTTAAACTGACTTCATTATTAAATAATATTTATAGAAGTGAAAGAGTACAAAACTGTTTAGAAATGTCTTGAAGGTGTTCCTCATGTTATCGTTGATTGTCATCATGACAATCATTAGTGATCTCCTCACGTCACAGGTGATTCATTAAAGGCATTTTATTTTAATAAAAGATGTTCTTTCCCAAGTGCTGCAACAAACGAAATAAGTGTAGTCTCTTCATCTTCCTGTGACATTGTGTAATGACTGTCTTGGTAAATATGGAGGTTTAGTAAGAAATATATCCATAACACATTTTATATTTTGCATTGCTAAGGCATTAGGAAATACCATGTTGATTTCTTTTCTCTCTTCTGCTCTGCTGATCTATGAAGGAACTCTTTACCATTATATGACTACAGTTTAACTGCAGAAGAAGGGTGTACCAAGCTTTATTAAAAAAAAAAAAAAAAAAAAGCTTGCCAAACAACCACACTGTAATACTTTCTATATACATACAATGTTACTTTTTACTTGTGTATATAATAAATCTTATTGACTTACAAGATTTGAAATTATGTAAGAGACATATTCATATATACTTTTGTATACGTGTGTAATCTTAATGAAAAGCAAGCTGTTTCAGTCATGTACAGTGAGTAGGCTAAGACTTGTTTTGCTTTATAATGGATAAATTGTACTTAGTAGTATCAAAGTCACATGGAGTTGGATGCCCAAGAAGAAATGTTACCTGTGGTTGCAAGTAGCCATTTAGTGCTGAGCCTCTGCAAGAACAGCAAGCACTCTTAACATCACTCCTGGATGAAAATATGTTTGTTTGTTTGTTTGTTTGTTTGTTTTTAAGAATCCAATTTCATTTACCATATGGTTGAAGAACTACCTTAGTGTTTTTGTAATTAAATAAATTGCTTTCACAGATTTTCTTGTTACTATATTACATTCTTTGTACATATAAGTTTTTCTAATAAGAAAAGGCTAATTCTATTTAAGGATTATACAATCAGGTATGATTCTTAAATTAGTTCACAGAATTTTAAGTAATCATACATGCTATGAAGAATTTGATACATTTTTAGATGGAAGAATTCTCTCTTCGGAGGTTATTAGACCATAGGAACAAATGGAAAAGTGACAAATAACAAAAACAAATTGAAATTCACTCAGAGCCATTCATCTTCAATGTAAAACAAAACAACGTACTTATTAAATTGAAAATCACCAAGATGTTTTATAATAAATTGTACTCCTAATCATGGATAAAAGTTGCCTCACACCAAGGCCAATATTGGAAATATAAATCAAATGACTTACCTTACTTTTCATTAAAAAAAAAAATCTCCAAATATGTTAGAATCACAAGAACCTAGTCATTTCATTAATCAGACATAAAATTGAAATGAGAAGTGTATTTTGATAGAAACACTGATTGTATATTATTTGTACTATAAATAATTAACTACGTTAGATTGACAAGTTTATTTCTAGAAAAAAATATGTTAGTAGGAAAATCATGTACATGCACTTATGGTTATATTGTGGACACAGAATATATTTTAAGACTTCTTGAAACATTGGAGATCAAGAGGCAAATCAGTATATACAGGGTTTTATTCTGGAAGCAGCATGAATTTGACATTTTTTGTGCCACTGAAATACCCATTAAAAGCTAAATACGTAAAAATAGCTCTTCTTTAGATGTGATAACTAGGAATTATATTAAAATCCTTTAGAAGAAGAACAGGAACATAAACTCAATTTAATGACTACTGAAAACTACAGTTTACCTTGTGTATGTACACAATCACAGGAACTTAGAGGTTCAGATTTATCAGGAGAAAGTGTCAAATAAAGCAGTTTTAAAATAGTGGCAGCCCGGGTGGTTCGTTCACAGGTCTCAGCACAGGTCTTGCACAAGTAATAGAAACAAGTGCCTATTTATACCAGAGAAAAAGGGACTCTATCACACATGTTTTGTCATGATTACACTTGTAAAACCTCTTACTATATTAATAGAGTCTTTAGTTAAAATAATTTATTACCAACTGGAAGTTGCATATTGTTTTTTAACTATTCAAATTTTTTATTTTTTTAAGTTGTACATATTAGATAGTAGAATTGGTATGAAATCACTTTTTCTGTGAGTTCTGTATGCAAAAATTATACAAGGTTCAGTAAATGATGGGTATACATATACCAACAACAAATATAAAAGTAATAAGAATAATTTAAGATCTATTTATCTATAAATTAGGAACCAATTAAGTGTTGTTTATCATCATGGGAATATTTATTGATGTTTTCATTAAATCAGATTATTTCTGCTGTCTTCCTGAAATAATTTTTACCCTGAAGATTAGATTTGAAGATTAGATTTGAAAGTGTATGAGACTGAATAACATTTATATATCTAGGTACAAATAAAGAATTGTAAAAGTAACTTTTATTTGCCTGATGTAATTGTTGTCTCAGAGGCTTACTGTTGAATAAGCTCATCTTTTTCAGTTGTTTCTGAACTCTGGCTGGCTGGTTCAACCCAATTCTTCTGGATCAAAAGCTTCATCAAGCTGACTTATTCAATCTGGTTTCTCTTAGCTTCTCACGGAATTTCTCTGCTTGGCCTTTAACTAACTCTGCCAATCTGTTCTAATCATCTGGCTCCTTATTCTCTGGCTTCAAGTGCCTCTGCTGTCCTTCACTGAACTGCATAAACGTACTAACAACCTCAACTATACTTCACTGCCTTCATTGTACTGACTTCCAACTGACTGTACTCTCTGTACCCTGCTCTTAAGCAGCGGTTCTGAGAGGTGATCATATCCTATCTCTGACTTATTCTGTCAAATCTTTCTCTGATTCTTCACTTTTTGCACCCTTCAGTTGTTTGGAGTTAATAGTATGTACTATCGGGATGTCTCTATTCTAGACAGATTACACAGACACTTGGATGTGATCCCTTGTCAGAGCAGCCATGTCACTGTATTAAAATTCCTCAACAAAGATCTATACACAGGCTCCCTTATGCTTTATACCATTCATTGTGTAAATTTGCCTCACCATTTTATGAAATCTGTGATTACCATAACCATCAGCTAGCTCCATTAAATGGTGTTTGTTTTTATTTCATCATTTAATTTCATTTACTATTTTTTATTTGTACCTATGTCTGTATGATGTGTGTCTGAGTGTGCATGTATGAGTGTATGTGAGTGTGCTTGTGAGTATATCTGTACATACACATGCAGGTGCATGGATATCAAAATATGTGTAGATTTTAGAGGATGTTTGGGAGTCAGTTTTCTCTTTCAAGCATGGAATCCATGAATTTAATGTTCTTACCATTGGCTATATCTCACCAGCCCTAAAAGAATGTTTAGTGCAAATTTAAAACAAAATTCACTTTGCCATATGGTGAGAGGTCATATTTTTTTAGTTTGGTTGGTTACTAGGTAAAATAAACCAGTTGTTGGAAACCTGTATTTTCTTAAAACAAACAACCAACCAACAATAACAACAACAACAAATCCCTTTTCTGGAGAAAAATGCTGATTTTATCAGGACAGCACCCAAGATGCCCTGATCATGCCCATCTGAGTCCACATTACCTGAGTGTTAAACTCTGTTTCTGAAATTGATGGAGTCTGCTACGCGTAAGAATGGTATTAGAATAAACAAAGCCTCCACGTCCCCATATATCCAAAGCATGCTCACTGAGTGTACATGCTAACATCTACATGTCTTCTTAGTAGAAGACTTAGATTGACCTTGATGTATCAATAAGGTTGCATATAATAACCAAAATGCTGCTGTTGAATAAGAAGAAATTGATGGTTTCTAAAAGTATCTTTTGAAGCATTAAAGATAGAAGTCTATTAAATCACTAGCACTCCCATTATTTGGACATTTCTTTAAAGGACATACATAAACTATCCACCTTGGGACTACATTCTGTGCCTGGGTAATTAAATGTGCTGCAAAGAACTATAGGCAAGCACTCAGATTTATAGACTTGGTTTGATGTGTGTTGTACATTACAGTCAAGAATGTAGCATGTGCAAATCAATTTACTTATGTAAACAACATAATCACTCATTAACAAGATATATATTAGTGAAGATTTCTTTCATTTTATTCCTTACAACAAAGATTATTCTAATATTTGAGTGTTAAACTACTAATCCATATTGAAACATGCAATAAAGAGCATGTTTTGCTGAGATTATTGCTAGTAATTCTGATGATGTTTTAGTAATATGTGCACTTTTCCTTATGAGAGAAACATTTCAGAGGTAAATGGAGTTTAAAGTTTCTAAAATTACATCATGAAATCTGGGTTGCAGGCAGCACTCTGAGGCTTGCTCTTCGCACAGGAAGGTCAATTTGTACAAAGACAGGTTTGGCTGGATTGCCACTATGTCTCTTTGATGATGAGAATTGCTTGATACTAGCCAAATCACTCAGTGATTAAGAAGCTTACCATTGGTCCAGAAGAAGTGAATCCAGTTCCCACCTTCCACACATATGGTTCTTGTCACTATAGTATCCAGGAAATTCAATAACTTCTCCTAGTTTCTGAGTGTATCCCATCTAAAACCCGTATATTTAAATATAATTAATTAATAGAAACGGAGCTACTGGCAAATTTACTAAAAATTAACGTTTTCAGACAACAGTTCTCACAAAGTAACCATGATCTTAAGAACAAATTTGGAAAAATATTTGTTTGACATATATCCTGGCAAACTCAAAAAATTAGTACCAGGGTACAAGATTTAAATTTAAAGTTCCTAGTATTTTTAATCTTTTAAATTTGAGTATCATTTTTTAATCTATATATTACACCAGGAAAAAAAGTATAAACTAGATACCTACCAACAAGAGTAGACTAATAATATTGGCATATAATAGGTATTTATTATTTAGATAGCATTATCCCTATGTGTAACTGATGAGAAAGTCTTGATTTATTAATGCCTTCATTATTTGCACAACAGATAATTCAACTTCTGCCTGTTTATGCTACCAAGTGATATAATATATTACTTCCAACACCCTTTTTCTATTTTGTGAACATATTAGTCATATTACTAGCATTCAGTCAAGTTGAAAACAGCCTAGAAAATACGTAGATGGAAAAATGCACTCACATGACTGTGGCTTACCATGGGTTTAACTATTAGAGCACAGATGTGTGGTAACCGAGAAAGTTTCAAATGCCAAGCATGTGGACCTTTGTTTTAGAACCTAATTCATTGTTTCTTTCAATACTCCTCATTTGATCAGCTTTGCTTTCCAAATTTTACTGTACAAAACTATAAAATATCTAATTTGGAAATTTTCTAGCCAATATAACCTATATTATACTCATATGATCCAGATATAGTCAATGGATAGCCTGTTCTACTTATGTCAAAAGAAGCAGACCTAATCTAATTCTGGAAGGGTTAATAGGGTGTTCTGTTGCCCTGACTACAGGATCCTGATTAAGAACCTGGATTAAGTACAATATCTTTAGTGCTATTTTCTCCTAAAATTCTTTCATATTTTCTGAATATAGTAAGGACACAGAGAGTATTTAAACTAAAAGCATGGTTCTTTACTTATAGATTCCTTATGTGTAATGTAAAGCAGGAAAAAACTTGATAGCTCTATTGTCATTTTTTATCTGCCTTTCTTGCCTTTAACTTGGGTCCGATTTCTACTCTACTCTGCACACTGGTATGTTAATCACTTAAGGAGTGCTCAGGAATTCTTCTCCATCTTTCAACGTCAAACAGAAGCAAAGCTAAAGTATTCTGTTTTATCTTTTTAGTTAGCAGGAGGGTAATAGATTTCCTTCTCAATATGTTGCTTTATTCTCCTCTCACTGCCTTTCCCATTCTTCTTTCCTTGTCTTGCTGATTTCCTTCTTTCTCACAAACAGTTTTCATTGTCAATTTATAGATTATTTTCTTTGCACACATATGTATTTTAAATATAGATGGCATATACGCATGGAAACATGTAGCATTTCTCATTCTTCTTTAGACCCCTTCTCCCTAGCCTTTTCTTTTCTACTTTCATGTCAAAGAGGTACAGCTGTCTTCTCTCCAATTTATGCTTTTGATATCTTTGTCATATGTACATGGCTAAAATGTATGGGTTTATATTGAGTCATCTCTTCTACACATGTTAGAATACATGCCTTTGCCCCTACCCCTCCACAGTACATGATGTTGTCATCATAACTCTGCAATGCAGTGAGGAATTAGATATTGTGGTGGCTCCATAATTACTCTTTGTGCTTATAATTGCTCTGTCCACTTGGTGTAGTTTATGATGCCACATACATTTTAAGACCTTTTGATTTTCTAGTTTTGTTAAATATCATGAGGATCACATTTAATGTGTGACTCACTCTTGGTAATTTAGCTGTGTTTGCAAGACATGTCTGACAGTCCCTGATCAAGGGGGGGGCTTTCCCATCTTCTAGTATCTTCTTAAATTGCTTTCTTCAGTGTTTTATGGTTTTTATCATCTTGGTTAAATTTATTTCCAGGTATTTAAAGGTCATTGTGAGTGCCATTTCTTCATTTCTTGGTTGGTTGTTG
Organism: Mastomys natalensis; assembly: GCA_021653895.1. Lineage (NCBI taxonomy): Eukaryota > Metazoa > Chordata > Mammalia > Rodentia > Muridae > Mastomys > Mastomys natalensis. The sequence goes on from JAJTUV010001053.1 coordinate 1,483,708, forward strand.
GTTGTTGGTTGTTGGTTGGTTGGTTGGTTGGGTAAGGAAGTTTTGCCTACTTGAATGTCTGTCCACCACTTCTGTGCCTGGTACTCATTAAGGGCAGAAGATGTAATAGATCTTCTGGAGCAGGAATTACAGATGAGCATCAACTGAATGCTGGGAATCAAAACCTACTCCAATGGAAGATCAGGCAGCATGATCTTCTTTCTTTTTCTTTTTTTTTTAAAATTATTTTATCTATTTACATTCCAGTTGTAGTTCCCCCTCAATACCTACTACCACAGTTCCTCATCTCATTCCTCCTCCTTCCCCCTTGCCTCCAAGATGATGCTTCCCCTACAACTAGGCCTCCCACTTCCCTGAGGCCTCAAGTCTCTTGAAAAATAAGAGGATCTTCTCCCACTGAAGCTAAAATAGGCAGACCCCTGTTATGTATATTCCAGGGGCCTTGGACCAGCCCATGGATGCTCCTGGTTGGTGGTTTAGTCTCTAGGGAACTCCCTGGGGTCTGGGTTGGTTAGACTTTTGGTCTTCTTTTGGAGTTGCTCACCCTTTCAGCTTCTTAAATATTTTCCCTAATTCATAGATATCCCCACCTTCAGTCCAATGGTTGGGTATTAAATATCTGCTTCTGTCTCAATCAGCTGCTGGTCGGGCTTCTCAGAGGACAGCCATGACAGGCTCCTGTCTGTAAGCACATCATAGCATAATAGTGTTAGGCCTTCCTGTCCCCATGAAATGGATCCCAATTTGGGCAGGTTATTGGACTCGCCTTTCCTACAGTCTTTTCTCCATTTTCATCCCTGCAGTTCTTTTAGATAGGAACACTTCTGGGTCAGAAATTTTGACTGTGGGTTAGTAACACTGGCCCTCCACTTGAGGCTCTGTCTATCTACTGGAGGTAGACTCTTCAAGTTCTCTTTCCCCAGTGTTGGGCATTTTGGCTAAGTTCACCTCCAATGAGTCCTGAGAATATCTTGGTACTTTCTAGAGGATCCTCCCACCTCCACTCCCAAAGTACGCTTATTTCCATTCATTCCCATGGCCTTCTGGGCTTCTCTCCTGTTCCCTCTACTGCCCCTATCTGATCCTGTTCTCCTTTTCCCTCTCCCTCCACCTTACACGAAGCTCAAAGTCCAAGTGGATCAAGGACCTCAACATAAAATGAGAAACACTGAATCTAATAGAAGAAAAAGAGGAAAAGAGCCTCAAACTCATTGGCACCGAGGGAAATTACCTCAACAGAATACCAAATGGTTCAGGCTTTAAGATCAACAGTTGATAAATAGGACCTCATGAAACTAAAATGCTTGTGTATGGCAAAAGACACTATAAGTAGGACAAATTGGCAACCTACAGATTTGGGAAAAACTCTTCACTAACTCTACATCCAACAGAGGACTAATGTCTAAAATATATAAAGAACTCAAGGCAGAGTGTTCTTAACTGCTAAGCTGTCTTTCCAGTAATGGCATTTGCTTTTTGTGGTTTGCTAGACCTATGAGTTTTTCCATAGAGTCTTTGGGGTCTTTTAAATGTGGCATCATGCCGTCTGTACATTTTCTTTCTTCTTCTATTTTGGATTTTATATCTTTTTTTTTGCCTTATTTCTCTTGCTCATATTTATGTTTTATCTAAAATATGAATGGAAAGAGTGCGTTCTTATCTCACTTGTGATTTTAGAGGAAATGCTTTTGAGTTTTACTTCCCACTTAGTTTAATATTGGCCATTGGCTCATTGCCTTTTTATGCTGAGTTTCGTTCATTATACTACTACTTTCTTGAGAGATTTTACCATGAAGCTTGTTCATTCTCCTCATAGGCCCTTTCTACATCTACTCAGATGATCCTGTAATGTCTCTTGTCTCCACTTATTTACAGTATAACATTCTTTGACTTGCAGATATTGAATTGCTTACATCCCTAAAGTAAATAAACTCATTCCTTTTAATGACTCATCACCCCAAATTGTAAGGGATAGTTGCTGTCCTGTTTTACTAGGACGATCATAGCAAATATTAAGTTGCTTTTCTTATGTTTCACCATTATGGATTCCATTATATTAATGGAGGAGTGGGTAGACTGAGTATTCCTTAGTGCTAGCATCAAGTACTAGTGGTAAAGAATTGCTAGTGCTGTGCTATGTGTTGGGAAGAATTAGGATCACATAATAAAAAAAATTAGAGTTACTGTGCCTTTGCTTTGTTTTAGATGGAATATACTTTATCTGGAGTATCCTTACTTGTCAGCTTGACACGTTGATGTCTTATCTTATTTGCTAAAGTTGTAACACTTCCTCCCAACTTTCCACTTAGAGGAGGCATAGAGGATGTACCTTTACTTATAGAATTTTTTTTAAGTAAAAAGTGAGTGAGGTCTTTCAGGTTTTTATGGAAGATAAGAGGAGATTAGAAGAAAAAGTAAGCATTATACTATAAAATTATAAGTATCATAGTGGAGGGTCTGCAGGATAGTAAGGAAGCCCACCCACCATTTATACAAATGATATACAATCCATAGAACACCTTTCTTAAGTCAGTAACTGTTTTTCCAGTAAATATTTCTCCCATTTGATAGAACCATCTATTACAAACAATACATTCTAATTTGACCTAGTAATTCAGGCAGAGTCACCTGTGTTTGCTGGATTTTGTCACAAACAAAAAAATAATCTTGTCTACTAGTTTTGTGGAGGGGGTAAGCTTATAATGTATAACCCAGTTGTACTAGTAAATGTTAGCCTATCTACCTTCCCTCAGAAATCAGAATATGCAAGGAAGCATATTCTTGTTGTTTAGTTAAAAAAAAAATACTGAATTCTAAGTCTTTAACTTGCAAAGCTCGCAAAATATATCTTACCTTTAAAGAGATTTCCACGCATATAAGAGAAGCACAAAATAATTTTCAATTGTATATTTTCAAACCAAAATGCTCTTAGCAGATGGAAGGTAGGAGAATTTCCTTCCTCTTTATTCAAAGAATATTCAATTTGCATTTTCCTGCATCTGATTTCTATTAGTACATACAAATTTAACTCATAATGTAGTAAAAGACTTTTTACTGGTGCAAGTCGATGTATGGCATAGTCTTAAGAACAAAGTAGCTAAAGGCAACTGTAAACAAATTTCCAAAGGTATTTTGTTGTTGGTTCATTGCCCTTTCATTTCTATGACTACTAATGCCCTTGAAAATTGTTTGAATATGACTAGTCATGCCTTTAAATTTAGAAGGTACTGTTTAAGTGTATTGTCCAGAGGAAAAACATAGATATTTAATCATAAATTTTGGAATTGATGAGCCTTCCTAGGTCACCAACAAAGTGACTCCTGTTAATGTAGTGTGAAGTAGTTGAAAATATGTATTCTGTGATGGAATGTTGTTTAAAATCAGTTAATTTTCACTACTCTATCCTGCTTCTTATTTTAGATTGTGAAGGGAAATATTTATGTTTTAGAACCCCAAATTTTTCAGACCAATCAAGTATAAAAATTGACTCTTCTAACTGTTGGCATAGGATCTTTTTTCTCTAGAAGACCTTAGCATATTGTTAAAGCCTCTGGAAATCATGTTTGGGGTGGGGGGTAGTGAATGTGAAAGAATAAATTAGTCACAATTGTTTGAATGTTGCCTAAAATACTGTAAAATGTATCTAATGATTCAGAAAATAATTTTAATATTACAGTTCTAATAGGCAGACTTACACATTGCTCCTACTAAAATATAAATCTCCTGTATCTTATAAATACCTAATAGGTAAGTCTAAAATTAAATTTTCTAATCACACACTTCAATAGTTTTGTTTCTGATTTATTTTAGGTTGTGTATACTTTTAAAAAAAAATCTTAAAAGCACCAGGAGACCAGGAAGATAGAGCAGATGGTTACATTTCTGCATTATTAGCATGAAAACCTGGGTCTAAATATTCTGAATATTTAGAAAAGGGACAGGGACTACTTAAAGCTAAGGGATGCTGAGAGCGGAACAAACAGTCTTCCCCAATGGACAACTGATTATCCAGTACCAAATGGTCAGCCATAAAAACATATATACATGTAACATATTACAGACTGGGCAAGTTATATTGTACATAAATACACACACACACACACACACACACACACACACACACACACACACACACACATATATATATATATATATATATATATATATATATATATATAGTGTTACCAATACTTCTAAGTTTTATAGAACTGCATATTTTACATGTTCAATCAAATATATGTAAAAACCTGCATTACTCGTCCTTCACATCTTTCTGCATTAAAAGTCACCATACTCTGACTAAGACACAACTGAAAATATTTCAATGTTTGTAAGACACTGAATTCAGCTGTCAGTAGGATATTTGAACCTTAATGATAAAGCCTTTAAATCTGTTAATATTTGCACTTCTCTTTATTTGAATTTAAGTATCAGCAGGGAGAAAATTGACTATACTACCTTATTTTAGTATGGACACAGACATATTAAAATTATTAAGATATATATGTATGTATAATTACCTTCTGAGTTTAATGCTTATTCCATCAGGTAGTAAAATCTTATTGAAGACTGCATAATTTATTGTAGCTAATTTAGGCACTCGAACGTTTTATGAGACTTAAAAAGCCTCAAAGGCTTTTTCACCTTGGGAAAGGCAATTGATGTTTCTTTCTGAGAAGAAATTGCTTTCCTTTAAGCATTCTTTATCTATTAGTCTCCTTCTAACAGCCCAGGGTTATGCATAAAGCCTGGAATTAATGATTACGCAGCAGGTAAAAAAAGATTATATACATTTGGACACATCATATGCTCTAAGCAAAAGTAAGAGCCATGGCCAAAGCAATTATAGTCATGTTTCAAAACTATTTCTATAATCCTATAATTTTCATTCTTTTTTTTTAATTTTTGCTTTTAATGCAAGGAGAATCACAGGGAAATTTAAACCTATAGTACTGTTACTTGGGCTGACATTGTAGATCCTTGACAGTGTACTTGCCTCATCTATGCAGAGCACTGGATTCTAATTCCAGCAACTATATATATGTATGTGTGTGTGTATATGTATGTATGTATATCTGTATGTATATATGTGATATGTATATAATGTACATATTGTATACATATGCATACACATACATACACATATACAATATGTTTAATATATAATATACATATTATATATATATATATATGTATATATATATATTATTTTATGATTACCTTACTGCTGTGAAATATAGAGTCATTGCCTGAGTATATTAGGGGGGTAGAGAATACAATAACTGTGGCTCAAGGCACAGTGATTACCTGGAATTCCTTGTTATATTGTTGTGAGGTATGGGGAAGGGGATGTCTCAGCAGGCCCATGCTACATATCCATCTGGAACCATGGGTACTCTTTGGCTGGTGGTTTAGTCCCTGGGAGCTCTGCGGGATCTGATTAGTTGATATTATTGTTCTTCCTATGGGATTGCAAACCCCTTCAGCTTCTTCAGTTCTTTCTCTAACTCTTCCATTGTGAATCCCTTTGGGGACCCAGTGTTCAGTCCAATGAGAGCACACCTTCTGTATTTGTCAGGCTCTGGCAGAACTTCTCAGGAGACAGCTATATCAAGCTCATGTTAGCATGCACTTCTTAGCATAAACAATAGTATCTGGGTTTGGTGACTTTATATGGGATGGATGCCCAAGTTAAGCAGTCTTTGGATGGCCTTTCCTTCAGTCTCTGCTCTACACTTTTTCTATGTATTTGATCCCCTGAGTATTTTGTTCCCCTTTCTACGAAGGACAGATCAACATGTTATTTTAATAAAACGTTTTATCCTATTATGCATTTTAGTTATGGTACGGTGAAGTTTGCCATTGTGTTTGGACCGTAAGCTTTTGCAGAAAATTTTTGTATATAAGCAGATCAGCAAAACCAGACATCAATCAGAGATGAATCAGCATGATTACGAAGCAAGGAAAGGTACTTGCCTAGGAAGACTGGTGACTTGAGTCCCATATTTATATAATCTACCACAGATTTCGTATGTGTGTATACAGTAAAATTGATGCTAAATTTTCCTATGTAACAAGAGGTGTGCTGTGAAGTATGATGATTGTAAAGATACCTGATTCCACAGAGGTGGGATGTGTCCTGGTTTTATTGACAAAACAGATGAAGGCTGCAGATAGATACAAGTGTTAATCAAAAAGCATTGTAGTGTATAGAGAGCATCCTGGATTACAGAGTCATCCTCAATGGCATTAAATACTCCAGTTGTAGAAGGGTAAAAAAGAGTGAGAATTACATAAATTCTAAGGAATCTTATATCTGGTTTTGATGTTATTCACAAGGGCAAAGGAGCTAACAGAGGTATCTTCTTGGATCAGGACTGAGCGTAAGGTACAGAAAGCAATTTCTCCAATGCCAGATTTCATGTTGTAGAGATAGAACTTAGGCTGTTGAACACCAGAACAGAAGACAAAGTATCAGTATATGATTCACCTTATGCTACTAAAATAGTCTTAATTTATTCTAGTAGAAGCATTATATCAAATCAAGCAAATGATGCAAGTCAACAATATTGGTTTGTTAAATATCTATGTCAATTTGTTCTACTTTATGAATGATGTGATTATAAAAACCTAAAACATAATACAGAAATATAAAGAAAATTCTCCATTAATTTGTGAGAAATTATAACAAAATTACCAACACAAAGTTTTAAATGTATAAAATGTTACTATAATTTGATTAATAGCATTTTTAGTTAAAAATAAGTAAGCATTATATCAGCACCAAATTCAGATTTATAATCTCCATGTATACATGTGTGTTATTGCATTATGGATATATGAATATATACATGTAAATTATATGTGTGTGTATGTGTCTGTGTTGTGTGTATGCGTGGTTTTTAAATGAATTTTATCTATTCTATGAAATAATTTAAACTCAAAGATCTACAAAGGACCTCTCTAAATCATAGTGAATTCTGAAAAAGTATTATTTACTTCAAATGCTTGAAATATTTTTCTTAGAATCTTTTGAGTGTCTGGAGAAAGAAGTGTTTTAAAATTTCTGGAAAGAGGAGCTTCTATTTAGCTTTCTTACCAGCTGTGTTTAGCAGCCATTGTTTCTTGATTTCCTCCCTCTGTCAGGTACTGATTGTTTAGAGAGCCCTACATTTCCCTTAACAGTGTCACTGATAAAAGATCTGAAATGAGAGCTGAAAATGCAAGATGTGACAAATGCCTATAGTATCCACTCTGAGTTTAGAATTTCACCACAAAGATCATCAGAAGGTATCAGTACACAGTAGGTTGGCCATCTTAAGTCTTCCTTGTCTTTGACTATATGTTATTAACTTTGACTGTGAGGTCCAGTGAGAGAAATCACAAGGTCAGAAGGTGGACTCGGAGGATTGAGAAACATGTGTGATAGGGTACATGATGAGAAATTCCCAAATGATCAATAATAGTATTTCGTTGGATATAAAGTAGATGTTGCATTTTCTTAGAATACAAGATACATTTCATAATATCGAATTCCCTTGTTTGTATACATGGACTCAAGCACCATGGTGTATATGTGAAGGTCAGAGGACAATTATGACAGTTATTTCTTTCCTTCTGCCCTCTCCCTTGGAATTGAGGTGTTGTTCAATCTTAATTAGAAAGCACCTTAAGTTCCTGAGTCATCTTGTTGGCTCCCTATAACATTTTAGCTACACAGCCTTCTGATGTCATTCTACAAAAGAACATAATGTCTTAAAATAAAATATTTGTTGTCCAATATTATCTTGTTTTGGAAAGATCAATTATCTTATGCGACTTACTTGCATGCATGTAATTTTTTTGTTTAATTAGAGCAGTCTCTGATTTGGGATTTTAATACATAGTTCTACACATTGGCATAATAGCAACATTAAATCCAAGTTTATGTCATATCTTTATATTTATTGAAGAGGTAAATGAGAAAAATATTGTTGTGTGGACAATGGGAAGTGTATCATGTATGCTGATGTTGCAAGCCATCTTATGAGGACACACTGACTACACATATTCAGTCCTACAGCTTCCTTACATCCTGAAAGAGACTCTTTCAGCAGTGAGTAAGTGTGAGGTATCCTGCACAGTTTTCAAAGCAACTGAAATTTGTCCCTGTAAGGTTTCCATGTTTGTGAATCATTTATTAATCTCTGATCACTATAACAGATCTGCAGACTCGTGAATTCCAAAAATAAATAGGTGTTATGGAAGCAATTCACCTGTTATATCACCTATTTTGTTCACTACACATTTATTGATTTTTCTTCTAGTTCTGGTAACAGAATAAGATTTTCATAGTATTCTTTCTATAAACTATTCTCACTGTTGCTGGTATTAACACATGAATATATTTTAAAGGTAATACTGTTTGCAGCTTTCACCAAATCTCAACTATTGCCTCACATTAAATCAAAATGTTTAGGACTGAGTGGCATATTTAAATCACTGCATTGATTGAAAATCTGTAATGATGCAGGACCAACTGTAATGTATAGAATGTGCATATGAGCCATGGATAGGATGGCACCCTAAATCTTTTGTGTTAATAAAAGTATATTTACACATATGATCATTCTATGAGTTTATGAAAAATTCAATTTGCTTTTTATCCAAATAAGTTTAGTTTTCAACTTTAGGAAATACTAATTTTCTCTACAATAACAATATGCCACATATACCCTTGACTTTGTGTAAACTGTAAAAGCTAAGTTGAATAATTATTTAATAGCCAGAATTTTGTCAGTGCATAATTAATGTATGACGAAGAGTTATAGTGCCTAGAACTTAAAACATTTTGTAAAATTTATTACTGTTGACAAAAATTTAACCTGATCCTATCAAATATAACTCTCCAAGATGAACTATTAAAATGAAATGCCCAAGAATTTCCCCAAGACACCAATTTGCATTATGCAGCATCAGGTCACAAGACTGACATCGAGCATAACAAGGAAAGTTTTATTTCATTTCCTTGAAATCTGTTTTACTTCCTTTTTAAAAATGAATTCAATAACTTAAATATTAATTTAAATGTACATATAAAATATATTCATAGTGGTAGCAGCTTTATAAGGAGTATAATGTACTTACATTTTCAATAACTTATGATGCCTTGCTCAGTATAATGTACATAAATTCTTTAAAGCTCCAAGTGTATTTTAATATATTATAAAACAACAGCTATTCTTTACAAGCTTAGTATTCAAGGAACCTTGGAAATCTCTGTGTACAAACCCAGACTAAGAACTGCTAATGAATCACATCTGCTCCATGATGTACAATATTTTTGTCCTTCAGGATTCTATTTTGTGAGCCAAGTAAGCTTAAAAGGATAGGTATTAGTATGTAGCCATGCATGCATGTTCACATTGATTGCACTATACACATACATATGTGTACATGAATATTAATATATAATTATTATTTTTCCCATGTATTTTATTTATTTATTTATTTATTTATATTTATATAGGTGCTTATTTATTATTTAAAATGGAGTCTTACTATGTTAGTCAGACTGGCTTAGAACTAACTTTTTTTTTTGTCTCTAGAAAACACGTATAAGAATACAGCTAGAATACACACACACACACACACACACAACACACACACACACACACACACACACACAATATATATATATATATATATATATATATATAATATATATATCATGACCCAAATTACCTAAATTGAGTAAGTTAAATATAGAACCATCATAATACTGAGAAGCTGATGTTGTAGTTCATCTGGTAAAGTTGCTTGCCACCAGCTAGATGATTAATGTGAAACCTGAAATCTTCTTGGTGAAGGGACATAAAATATCCTATAGTGTTCACTATCAAAATAGAAAACAAATAACCTAAAACAAACTTTTCTTTAAAATACCATATTACCTAATAACGTATCTTTACCTTAAATCAAAACTTAAAAATGAAAGATACAGATTAAAACCATAAAAGGTGAACAGGAAAAAATGTAAAATGTAAAGCATATGCCTTTATTCTCAGTAATCTAGTGACACACAAATAGAATCATAGCACTTCGCAGTTATAGACAAGGAGATTTTTCAAACTCACAGTTATCTTGAACTATATAGTGAGATCTTGTCTCAAAACTAACTAAAAAAATAATTACATGCAAGTATTAAGATCAGTTCTACGTTGAAGAACTAGCAATACAATAAATGCAAATAGTCAAGTAATAAGCAAGACAATAAACACAAATATTCAAAGAACAAGCAAGGCAATAAACAAAGTTCCCTGATCACTCCCATGATCACTATTTCCAAGGGCTTATAAGAATGACCAAAATACCTGAGCCTACTTCTCTGTCCTAGCCCAAAGTCATTTTGATGTCCGAAACCTACTTCTTTGTCCTAGCCTAAAATTCAGATTCCTGACTGAAATTACTTCTTTGTTCTAGCCTAAGATTTATATTCTTGTCTCAAATTACTTCTTTGTTCTAGCCTAATGTCAGCTTCCTGCCTGAAGCCCACTTCCTTAGCCTTGGCCAATGTCATATTCCTGCCAAGCAGCCTATTTCCTTGCCTTGGCCAATGTCAGATTCTTTCCAAGCAGCCCCAAAGGCTCTCCGCCTCTCCCCCTTTTTTTATTTCATAAACAAGACTGAGTCTGTCTTTGGTGTTCTTCCAGAAATGCCTTCCTTACTTGTCATGGAATATGCATTATCAAAAGCAATGCAATTCTGTCTTAAGTGGGTAAGGCTCTGTGCAGAATCTTACCCATCCTTGGCTTGCCAGCCTGTTAAATTAATAACTCTGTCTAGGGGTTCATTTTCAGTTTCAAGCCATGAACTTTGCTGCCAACATGTTGACGTTGTTAAAGACAAGCTTTAACATTATGTGCAGGAATAAAAGTATTCCCAAGTCAAAAAAGGCTAATATGATCAAGCTATATATGCCATTCTTGAAGCTTGCCCAAAATAGAAATACTGACTTAGGGCCATGGGTAATTAAAATGGTATAAGAGCAAAAAGGAGGAGGGGTATCGGTTGGGAGTTTCTTGGGTGGGGTGTGGAATGGGGAAAGGAGATGACATCTGAAATGTAAATAAGTAAAATGTCCAAAAATATAAATAAATAAAAATATATATATCATTCAAAAAATTAATCAAAAGGATCTAAAATTATAGAAAAGTGTCCTGTATCTCATGAATTCTGTTAATACATGTTTTTCAAATAATCATTTACTACTTTATTGTATTGATGGTATGAATTCTAAATTGAACAATTAACACTGAGTCTTTATCATTACTAAAGAATTTGAAGTTATAAAAAACAACAACAACAACAAAACAAAACAAACCAACCAAACAAACAAAACAAACAAACAACAACAAAAAAAAAATGGAAAAAAAAAAGAAAAAGAAAGAAAACTAACCAAGGACTGGGAATGCAGCTCATTGCTCATTGCTCATGTAGGACAAGACCCTACATGGATGCTCACATGATAATTTTTCAATATTTTGTAATTTGTGACCTGATATATAATAAAAAATTGGAGTACTATTCTCTGTTAGGAGAGTAACCAACTGCTTCCTGATTTAACATCTACCCATATAGGATTAAATATGTGCTTGCTACTTATGGCCGGTAACTCACAGGCCCATAGTTCAAACTACTGATTTTTTTTTCTAAATGGGGATAGATTGAAACTGCTCTCAGAATTCATGTCTCCATGTCCAGATATTATCTATATCTGGAACTTTCATTTCTCAGTGGAGAAGATTCCTTTGTGCAGAGGTTAGTGACTAATGGAGAAAATCACAACTGCTCTAAGTGCTCTATGGAGTGCTCAGTTACATGTATGGCATCTACATCACCTCTTCACCCCATGTTTGCATCTACTCTAGAAAAGGATAAAAATTATGAAAACTGGAGAATAACATCTCTTGGACATTGAAGAATCTCATGAACTCACAGCATATGTGATTACTTGTGAAAAAATATTCCAAGAACAAGCCATTTGATATTGAGGATGGAATTAGAAGATTTCATGAGTAGTTAGCTATAGCTGAGTATCTATAGACTCTTAATGGATGATACCCATAACCAACGGTTTATAGACACTGAATGGCTGATGTTGAAGGGAGATTAAATGTTCTTAGTCAACAATGCCAGAGTAGATGATAGCCCAATGCCTATATGCATATGACCAAAACAAATTAAACATAGTATGTTGTTTTATTTAAATAATAAAAATGGAAAAAATACATATAATGAGGAAAGGAGTGCTGAACTAGGATATCACAAGAGTAGGCTTAAATAGGATCAAAATAAATAATACATAATTATAAAATAATTATCAAAGAATTAATAAAATATTGCATTAATGAAAAAAACATTGTGTGTGTATAATTTTGGTTAAATACATCAGAATGAAAATGTATGTTTTCATGAGATATATTTTAAATAGAGCCTGGCTTATAGTAGATATGATTTAGATGACAAAATCAAGTCTTTGATTCAGTGAATTTTAATTTAATGTGAAAACTGATGTTCTGTACGCTTCAGTGAGAAAGGTGAGAGGTGGAACACAGGGAAAGAGAATGAAAGAGCATACACTATTAGTTGTGGTTTCCTACACTGTGCCTTTCAGAAGCACATGTAACACTTCAGAGAAAAACAAGCATCTCAGCCCAACACCACTGGTGCTTCCTATAGAAATATACAGGGTCGATAACTCTATTCTATAATAAGCAATACTGCACAGCAAAGCAGAAATATATTTACAATCAATTCTAGTTTTAAAAATCTGATAGATTTGTGTTAGAGATAGGCTCACTGTCAAGGCGAATACGGTTGGGAGATCTTGTGGAAGGCACTCATTGCAGCAGAAGTGTCATTTGCAGGTTCTTTCTCTTCTGTACAATGTATTGTTTCCATTATTATTCCTTATTTTAAAAGATATATTTATTTATAAGAATGTGGTTTCTCCATGTACACTTGAAAGCTAGTATTAGGCATCAGATACCATGATAGTTGGTTGTGAACCACCAAGAGGGTGCTGGGAATTGAACTCCAAACTCTTGAGGATCATCCAGTGCTCTTCACCACTGGGCCCTCTCTCCAGCCCGCTACACTAATATTTCACAATATTTCATATATTTTGTCCACAAAAAGTGGAAATCAATTAGACTGTCCCAGGTATTTCACATTTTTTACCTCTTGCTTCTTACCACCATTTACAAACACACACACACACACACACAACACAAACACACAGCACACAACACACACACACACACACACACACAATATACACACACCAAGACCAATATTAATTGGATGAGCAAATGTGGTTGTTGGGGTAAAGATATTAAATGTGGCTTTTGGGGTAATGGTATTAATTTTTCTTTACAAATTTCTATGCTAGCTCAACTTTTATTTTGTAATTTTTAAAGTCTTTTTTTCTACTGTATTATTTTAAAAAAAAACCTTGGAAAAAATGTATTATACACCAAATACATAATTAAAAAATACAATTACTGTACAACTTAATGAACTTATATGCAGTTACAATTATACTGCTTTTATTGAGAAAGATCTTGCTTAATTTTGCAAAGATTCATTTTATCTACTTTCTAATTTCATAGCTAGTGAAATAATACCTTCTAACTACAGACACATTGAAGACAATAACAATAGTTTACAATTATGGATTTTTACAGTTGTTCTCATTTTTCTTCTTAATGTAACTGCCACTTCTTAGAAATAACCTTGCTAAAGTAATTTGTTTATAATTAATTCTTTAAAAAAGAGGCACTTTTAAAAAGGTTTTATATGGCATTTCTATAATGCTTTATAATAAGAATAGACTTGAAAGGTGATATATTGGGGGAAATTAAGTTACACTCTATTCAAATTCACTAACTAGTAATGATTTACTTTTATATTGGAAATATAATTCTAACTAGGTAAGTAAAGGAAAATGTTTGCCATGAATTTGAAGATAGCTTGGTGTATATGATAAGTTCTAAGCCAGCCTAGGCCACACTACGTGAACTGTTGCAAATAAAACTTAAATAAAAGTAAGTGATTAGTTAACTATTTTACTTTTTGAGTATGAAGAGTCTATGAATAAGAATATACCAATTTTGTGATTTATTTAATTTAATATTTATGTCAAGTGTCAAGTGTCAAGTGAAAATTGCAAAGGGTAGATATAAATAATTAAAATGAATTTTGCTCATGGGTACTTCATGTGAGATGGTGTCATATAACTGTAGTCTCTGTAAGGATAATAAGGCAGGAAAGTCACAAATATGATGCCAAGAACATGGGCTAAACACTAACCAATTATTGATGCGATATTGGGTAGATAAACTTACAATAATCACGTAATTAATAATAAACTTTAAAGAGTTTTATTTTAAACACAATGATATGGTATAAAATGGTTTTATCAAAATGTATTCATAATATAATATAGAATAAAAGTCAGTCTCATAGTCCTTTTCTTTTCATAATAATATGAGATGTTTATCTGAGATAGCACTAAAAGCTAGTACATTAGGGCATGACAACACTAGGAATTAAGGAGGTGGGCTAGGCAGATGTTTCAGTAGGCATTGTGCTTACTCTTGAAGTATGAGAACCAAAATTCAGATCCCCAGAACCTCATTAAATGTCTGCTGTTAATGTGGTAATCTCACTTTAGGGAAAGGTTGAGGCAAATTCCAAGTTCCTAGCCATCCAACCTATATGAACTTGTATGCCTTAGATTCACCCTGTCTCTGAAATAGGGTAGAAAGTGAGTAAAGACACCAAATGCCTGTTACCTCCACATGTACATGCAAAGGTATATCTACACACATGTAGATATACACAAAGGTATTTCTAAACATGCAACCACACAAATTACATAAATTCACAGTCATAAAACAAATACAAATTTTAGGATTCTTCATGTCAAGACGTTTGACTGTTTCTGAGTGGCATCAAAAACATGAAATACCATAGTTGCAGGGCTGAGAGTATATTTTTTAACACCCTTTAGGAATGGGAATCCCACCCACTTGCGTGTTCTGTAAACCTAAACTACAATGTTCTGAAAACAAAGATAAAATGAGATTAACACAAACATTTCCAGGATATACTTTACTATAAACATTTGAATATAAATGTTTTGAATTCATGAGTTGTGGGGTTGAGAGGATATAAGAAGAGTTGAAAGGGGAAAAGGTACTCTGAGTAAGTTGCATAAAAAAAAATTTAATTAAAAGATGCCTGCTTAGTAAATAGTTTCTAAACCTGGAATGGTACAGAAAGATTACCCACAGACAATGTTCAGGAATTACATGCAAATTTGAGGTGTATATAACAGGTACTTATAATGTAGATCAAAGATAATTAATTAAAAAAGGATCTGGCAAAAGAAATTTTCTCTGGGATTAAGATAATACCAGCAGAGTATACAGAAATAAATTAGTTTTATATATATATATATATATATATGCAAACTTAGTAAGAAAAATCACTAATGTTACCCATCATACCACATACATTGTGACATTATCCACTTTGTTTCTTATAAGGCAGTATGTTCCTTGTGTATTAAAACAAACAAACAAACAAAACAAAAACTTTCAGGCATTCTAACAGAACTTGAGTAGAACAGTTTTGTATTCTTATTTAGATAACTAAAGGAAAGTTCCTGCAACTACATTATGCAGTTATGAATTAGAAAGGGATTTACACTTTAAAAGATGGGTTTAAAGAGATCTCCAGATTCTACCATTTGCACACAATGATTAAGTTCTGGAAGAGTGACAGCTGAAAGAAACTGTATTCAATGACTGAAAACTCTCCGAGCATTCCTGTGCTGGCTCTGGTATTTAGGTGCTACCTGTTATCTTTTACAACATGAGTTGCTAAAAAATCTAGTTTGTCATAAGTTCTCTCTGTGTAACTCATTAACCCTTGAAGTGCTCTGTAGGGCTTGGTGAGAGTCACATGTTCATACTTTTGGATTTATGTGATTTTCATCTTAATAATAAAGTTTGAGAACAAATTCTACCAGATGAAAGGCAATTAATCCGTAGCTGTCTGTCACTCTGGTACAGTACTTTAAATGATTGTTAGATCATTATTACTGAGGGAGTGGATAGATAGATCACTTAGGTTACAAACTAAGCTGCTGAAGAATGTTGACAGTAAAACATAGTGGCTGTGTATGTTATAATAGAGAAAGGAAATTTGCTGATGCAGGAAAAATGTAATGATATTTCTGTACCAATCAATCACCATGCATTCCTAACAGGAAGAAGGTCATAGCCACAAGGAGAGGGTTGATCTTAAAAGCAAGACAATTTATCCATATTTAAGAGGAGAAAGAGAGAGAGAGAGAAAACAGAGAGAGACAGAGACAGAAAGAGACAGAGAGAACATTTGAAGGGATATATGGAGGTGAGCTGATGTAGTGTTGGGATATGTGTAAATTCTTCTCAGATTTTTTTTCTATTACATTATTAAGCATTAACTATAATCACCAAAGAAAATTGACAATAAATAGGAAAAGGAATAAGAAGTTAAATATAGTTTTTGGGTTTTTTTTTTTTTTTGAGTTTTTGGGTTTTTTTTTTTTCTTTTTTTTGCTTTGTTTTGGAAAATAGGACATTAGATTTTTTGGTAAGAAGTTTCAGGAGAAAACTCAATTGCATTCCCTCTTAGTTCCTACTGTCTTTTTAAAATTTTTTTCTTATTAAAAAGGCTTAATATGGTTATTTTTCAGTTTTGTTTTGTATCTGACAATTTTTAGCTATGAAATATTTGTGAAGTGGTTCTTTGGCTTCCATTTTGCCTTGTGATCTCTTTGTCCCACAAGTACTAATCTCTACTGAGGAGGCATGGCCAAAGGAGTCTTCTATAAACTCAATTTTTACTTCCAAACATTTGACTTTAATTATTCCTTTTAACAATAATGTTAAAAGGATTTTTTATACAGGCAGAAAACTCTATCAAACTCTGTTAAAAGCAGAAGTGTTTAATCACAGATTTTATGTATGTACAGAAAGGAAAAATATGGTGAATACATCGTGAAATGTATAGTTAGAGCCTTTGTGTCTGGCTTTGAGTGAGATGTTTCAGCAATACCTTTGCTTATTGGAGTCAATCATTAGAGGCTGAGAAACTGTCTAGAGACTGTTTAAACCTTGAAGATATGTTGTCTACCGAAAGTCTGAAGTTGGTGCTACAGGAGGACTTGCTGCTGCATCAGCCTTGGTATTCCTGGCCAATCTGGAGTTCCTACTTTTCATTATGGCTAGCCATGGTTAAAAGAAACTGATTTGTGTGGATTGTCTGCTCTCACGTGCAGCAAGGACAAGATAACTTTGGTAGTTGGAACCTTTCCCAGCCCCAATTAACCTTGTGTAATGTTTGAATAAAGTAAACGGGAGTGAGCTAGCTGAGTGTCAGTCTTTTCCAAGAAGGCTGAACCCCTTTGCTCCTTTGGAAATGAAGGCTTAGCATATTAATGAGCTTCTCTCTCTACCATGGTAACTACAAACCATGGCAGTCAATCAGTATATGGCACCCAACATTGTGGACCAGAAAGGAGAGGAGTCCAGACTCACTGGGTCTGGAGATAAAAGTAGTTGTGCTTATGAGGAGGTAAGTGAGTCTCCAATTTTGGCAGAGGTCATGGGAAATTCACCAGCTGGTCTGGGTAATTTCTCATATCAGCAGTAGAAGTATGTGCACATAATTCAATGTTTATTGAAAGAAAGATGGGTGAAAGAAAAAAAAAGATATTGTCCTCTCTGCTTTAAATAAAAATCATTGTCTATGCTTTAAATCAACTCCAAAAGTTGAATTAAAATTGTCAGCATGAAAACTAGTGGTATGTACTTTAAGATGAGACCTCCAGAGAGAAGAGGAAATACCTATAAAGATTTGGTCTTTACATTCTTTAATTTCAAATGCCTTAAAATTATTACAGAGTTAACTGTTAAAAACCTATAGATCTAGTGTAAAGCAAGATAATCTGTCAGTAAGATAGGAGATTATCTCAAAAGAAACTGAGAAACAGATGAGGTCTGTGGAGAGGAATTTTTCTCCTCTCCTTCAAATGAGATACATCAAGGAAAGGAAGATCTTGAATTTACTACACAGCTTCAAATATTAAGTAAACAAGTAGAAAAGCTCTTGAGACAAAAAAAAAAAAAAAAAAAAAAAAAAAAAAAAAAAAAAGTTACTTCCTGAAACAAGAGAAGTGTAAGGAAAAAAGTTACTTCTCTTGAAAAGAGGAAGAGTATGAAAATGTTAAAAAGTGACTTCCCCAAAACAAAAATATAATACGTTACTTCCCAGAAGAAGAGGGTATGAATTTTTTCTTTAAAAAAGTTACTTTCTGAAGAAGAGAAAAGACAGAATTTTTTAAAAGGGTGATTAGATAAGAATTAAACCAAACAGAGCCCTTCTCATTAAGAAGAGAAGTGTTTTATCATACATTTTATGTATGTAATAGATATGAAAAGGTCAGACATTTGGCTAATGAATGCCAATCAGTAAAAGATGTCCAAGGCAAGATTTACCACTGGGAAACAAGATAAGGAGACTAATCCAGGGTCCAACAGCAAATAACATCAATCAATAACATCCTGAGAACAATGGAATAGTTCAACAACAAGGCAGTCATGGAACTATGAACTCAGTACTGGAGATTTAATGCACACTACTACTTCAGATAGTACTGCTCCTGACTTAGCAGTAGGTAAATATCTTACATTGTCTCCACAAATTGATTGTTGTAAAATAGCCACTGACTTATATGGCTCTATTCTTACAGTAAGAGTAGCAATAATTTTGGGAAGAGGCAGTTTCCCAGCTCAAGGGTTTATTGTACATCCAGGACTAGTAGATAAAGATTATCAAGATGACATTGAAATCATGACATATATTAAAATATAAACAAATATACAATTAGAGCTAGGTAGATAGGATTGCTCAATTATTATTACTACCAAATCATAACAATAAAGCAGCTCCAATAAATAAGATAGAAGAAAATAGAAATACTGGGAGGAAAGTATTTTGGCAAACTGTTATTAATGATGACATGAGAAAATTAAGATTTATGGTAAATTATTAAAATTGAAGGTTGATTGGACACTGCGGATGATGTATTTATAATTTCTGAAAAGTCTTGATATCAAAATGGGCTTTTGAAAGAAGTCTCCACACAGTTTATAGGTATCGGAAGCTACTAAAATAACACACCCTACAGTTTTTGAAAGAGTTTACACTTGTGAATACTATTTCAAAAATTAGTGAAAAAAGTATCGATGGTGTATATCCACCATTACGGCTTCAGACTGTAAAATAATTAGTGCTAAAACTCATCTGTCCCTCACATTTCTGTCCCCTCCACGGCCCATTGCTTTGCTAAACTCCCCTGCTTCTACCACTTCCATAGTATTTTCTTTCCTTTTATTGAATACCATACAGTTGGAAGCATACATTGTAGGATCTTAACTAATTTATTCATCGGTATTATGTATTTGAGGGAAATCCATAGTTTTTCACCAACGAGTAGCAACTTCCATTTTTTAAATATTATTTTCTTTCTCTGTAAACACCTTTTCTTGTATTGAAAATATCTTTCTATACAATATATTATGATTATTAATCTCTCTATACTACAAGTTCCTCTCCATTTCCCCTCCCATCCGAATCCTACCCTCTTTCTGTCTCTGGCTAGAAAACATACATATAAGGGATAAAAAAAAAATTAAAATATAATAAGATAAAAGAAAATGGGGATGAGATGAAACAATCAATCAGAAGGAAAAGAGCCAGAAAAGACACAAAAAAGTTATAAATGTGGAGACATACTCATTAATACATACAGGAATCCCATAAAACACAAAAATTCAAAACGCAAAAAATATATACAAAAATACTTGTAGGGTAAAGGAAATAAATTAATTAATTTATCACAGTAAAGCTATGTAAAGTTAGAAATTGAGAGAAAAATAAAATGAAAAGCTTTGATGGTATATATACGACAAGTAATGTTGAATTTGTTTTCTGTTGGGCATTTATTGTTGGGCATGGGCCTACCCCTTAGGAGAAGGTAGTTTATTTCCCTGGTGAGAAAAACTAATTTTTCATTTTCAAATGGTTTTAAATTGCAGATAACTTCCAGATAACTTCCAGTGCATGGGTCCACTTCTCCTTTAAACTCTAGGGTCTCATCTGGTGCAGACCTGTGTAGACAATGTGTTTGCTCCCAAACATAATTTCTCCTGTCCTATTTATTGGAGCTGCTTTATCTTTACAATTTGAGATTAATAATAGTTGAGTAATCCTACTGCCTGGCTCTAATTGTATGGGTTTCTTGTTTGTTTGTTTGTTTGCTTTTTATTATTTGGTTTTTATTTTTCTAACATATGCCACTCTCAGTCAATGTGAGTCTGTATGGTTGTTGGTGCTGCTATATTTAAAAGACTTTGTTTCTTTACTGTCTTCCATTCCTCCGGCTCTTCACATATTCTGACTTCTCTTCCATATCCAGTGCAGACCTGTGTAGGTCCCACATTTGCTTCTTCACTCCATGTGAGTTCACATGTGTTTAGTTCCTACTCCGTTTAAACATCTTTGTCTCTTTAGTGCCCTTCATCCCTCTGGCTCTTCATATTGTCTGACTGCTCTCCCACAGAGTTCCCTGAGTCCTAAGGGTAAGGAGATGATGGAAAAATCTCATTTAGGGCTTAATGTTCTGAGTCCTCTCATGCTGCATAATGTCTGGCTCTGGGTCTCTCTAGTTGGTCCCATGTGACCAGGAGAAAGCTTCTCAGATGATGGATTAGCAAGGCATCTTAAGAGTGAAGCACAATGTTCTATTTACATGCTACTTTAAAGAGCAGTATTGTGTGTGTGTGTGTGTGTGTGTGTGTGTGTGTGTGTGTGTGTGTGTGGTTTTCTCCTAAGTCACTGGTTTTAATCTCTGGTTCTTTGTCACTCAAGCAGTGTCAAGTATGGGCTTCAACCCATGGAGTGGCTCATAAACCAAGTTATTCATTGGTTGTTTGCTCCCACAAGCTCTGGGCTACCGTTTCACCAATGCATCTTTCTGGCAGGACACCATTGTAGGGTTTGCACTTGGTTTTATGTTTCTATTTCTCTTCTGGTAGTATGCAATGCACTTACTGGTACCTAAAACACTGGTGTTATGGTCCTTATTTTTAAACACCAATGCTTCATTATTTAGCGTGTCACGATTTATCCATTACTGTAAAGGAAATCTTAATTGCTTCTATTTTTAGGCAATCATTAGTGAAGATAATATTATCATCCTAGTATAGTGTCACAGTTAAGCAAACACAAACAAACAGGATGATCACTTTATATGATAGGGGTATACTAAGTTTGTTCAGAAAGTGGCAAATGGCCTTTCAAAGTGATCCTGTGTCATCCTGTCCTCTTTAAAACAATGACTGAGAGTCCATTGATGTATGACACATCAAGGCATCATTCTGTGTCCTCTGCCTTTCATCCTGTGCACAACCTTTTACTTGTGCACATGCTATTAAATCTATTTCTTCTACTCATCATATGCTGCTTTCTTGAGCAATCACAACCTTGAGTGAAGTTCTGGAATATAAAACAAGAGTGTTCTAAAGAATATTTACACCTGAAAATTTCAGAGTACATATTCTAAATCAGTGATAATAATAATAATAAAAAAGAAACTCAGTAAAGCAAATTCTAGCAACTTTTAAACATAAGATCTTTAAACAGAAAATTACTGGTTATGTTACATGCTAATATCAGGAAACTCAAGGAAGTTCAAAAGAAATATGATGTTTAAAGAGTCACATAACATTTTTATTGTAATGGATTAAGCCAAACTAAACCATTTGTTAGCCTGATTTATATGCTGCTTCAGGCAACTTTGGTATGTGATCAACTAAAGAAGAAAATTAAAATAGCGTAAAGCTATTTTGAAGGAACATCCAATAAAAGAAAGATAATTGTGTCATCTCTACTACCCAAACTCAATTGAGAATACTAATAGAATAATAAAAATCACTAATATTAAAACAACTCTTCATGATATGAAGCATAAAAATATTGAAAGTAAACTTCGATGGAGAATATTACCATTCATTAGTGAGTTCATAAAATCATATATTTAAGATCTAGGTATTTCAGCATTTCAAAGTTTGTTTTAAAACATTTCTTCTGCAAGCAGTTTTGAGTTTTCCTTTATTAATAAAAATCATATGTGACTAACCAGTGAAAATTTATAAAATAATTACATATAGAGAAATTTATATTGTTACTATTAATAAGCATATACTTTATTCCTCTAAGGTAGCCACAGAACTTAAAACAAAAAATAAGCTGAAGAAAATATGAAGTAGCATGACAGAATATACAGAAATCATAAATTAGAGGGGGAACATTTGCAAGCAACATGAGTTCTACAGAGATTTCTCAAAGCATCAAAGTGTGAGTTGAGTGTCCCATAGAGTTGCATCTGCATTTGTAGTGCAGGAAGCATAATGAAATATAATTTAGAATTGACAGGGTAAATTTATAATTCTGGCAGTGCATAGAAAATCATAGAAAGTGACTTCAAAATAGTCAGACACAAAGCAAATATTTTGTCTCCTGGAATCATGGGTTTTTACTTCCCTTTTGGTTGTTCAATTAAACCAGTTCACTCTAGCAAACTTATCTTATTCCATTTATGTATTTTAACACGCACTTATATAAATGTATATGTTCTTCAGGTATTTTCAGAGTAGGATAGAGACTTAAATATAGCTTCATCCAAGAACTTTATTATAGCAATTTTGTTTCATTATTATGGAGAGCAAGAATATCTTCACTCTTGGTTTTCATTTTAGATACAAATACTATTTTTTTCTATAAATAGCCTAACAGAAAAATAAAGAAAAGTTTATTTCCCAGAGATCTGAAAATCCTCAAACCCAATCAAATTGATGTGGAAAATTAACCATGGAAATAAATGTGCATAGAACTTTACTTTTTGTTCTGTATAATATTGTTGTAATTCCATATATGGGACTTCTCATCACTTCTGTAAACTAAAATTATTTCCAATGGATTCACTCTCTAGCTATCAACATCCTGAAAGCTTGAGTTAGGGTCTTGGTTTTAGTGTTCTCCTTATTATTTCTGGCATGATGTTGCCATATTGACAGGCATTATCAGTAAAATAATAAATTAAAATATTTGCATTATTGTGAGTTACCAATGAAAATTTAACTTTATTGCATTTTGAATCAGATTATTTTTCTCGATTAACATTTCATTTGAATAGAACAATTAATTAGTGGAAATTTTAAATGGTTAAATGACTATAAAGAGTTCCAAATAAACCAGGCAGTAGTGGCCACGCCTTTAATCCCAGCACTTGGGAGGCAGAGGCAGGTGGATTTCTGGATTTCTGCGTTCGAGGCCAGCCTGGTCTACAGAGTGAGTTCCAGGACAGCCAGGGCTATACAGAGAAACCCTGTCTCAAAAAACCACAAAAAAAAGAAAAAAAAAAAAGAGTTCCAAATGATAGCAACATTATTAATATTATGTTTGTTAGTTTTTTATTTGCTTAAATCGTTTCTAAATTGCTTAATTATCTCCTGAAGCCATTGTCAATATAGTTTTATTGACATACATGTTAGAACCTGAGGATCATAAATTGAATGAGTAAAATACTTCTGATTGTTTAATATACTTCTTATTGTTTTGCCATTTAAATTTTCATTTTGAAATATGAAATTTAGAGCTCTTTCTTTATGACCTTCTATATGATGAAACATTCCATTTTCTCACTCCACACCAGCACACAACACACTGAATAGACTGACAATGTAACACCACATTGGAGATAAAAGCATATTTGCAGGCTTGAGTGTTTGAGTCAGCTTGCATTCAGCATCTTCAACTATAAGAAAAGTTCAACGAACAGCCTTGGTTACAGTGGATTTGACCTGTTCAGATTTATCTCACACGTTTTAGAATGATGCACTTACAGATTAAAGCTGTTGTGACTTTAAATTTTTTTCAATACCTTTTAGTAGCTAAAAATCATTTGGATATAATAAAAGGTTTTGTCAAGGACAAGTAATTGATTTTCAGTGTGATCTCAAATCTAACACTAAATTTATGTATTTTAACTTCTGAATACAGCTTGAAAGTTCTTTGGAGTAGAATTAAAGAAAAAAATGAGTACTTTTTTTTTTATTTCTAATGGATAAATATATTTTATTTTTCATATAAAGGTATTTGTATGATTATTTTCCATTCTTGAAAATAACTTAGAGTTTCTATAAAGGATGATATAACGAGGCACTGAGTTAGGAATATGAAGATCATTAGTTTAAAATGCACCTCTAATATTGATCAGTGAATTTTAATATCTAATTCTTAGGATCTCTTTTTATATGTATTTTGTGATGTGCATGTGTGTGACTATACATTGAGTGATATATAGTTAGATTTTGCATTTATCATCTATTTTTAAAGTGCAAAGTTTTGAAAGTCACTTAATAATTTAGATATTCACATTTTTAGGAAGTAGATATATGATAATGCAAATTAAAGAGGATTTATCATTCATTTCAAGAATTTAACAAAATACCTTTAGTATTTCAGTATTAAATAGAAAACTGATTTGTATATTTAGAAAATACTAAGCATTAAAAGAATGATATCATGTCACATGTCATACTTACCAGAAGTAATTGTTCTTCCTAGTAGAATCATATTTGGAAAATTATTAATGTTGTATAAAAATTTTATGCACTATATATCTGTCTAAGGCAACAAGAATCAAAGAGAAAGAGACTATAAGCTGGATTGTGGGAAGGGATATGGAAGGGGTAAGAAAGACCGTACATGAGCTAAGCTGGAGGGGGAAAATAATGGAACATTGTTTCAATTTAAAACATACTTTAAATAAATAGCAAGAAGCATCACTTACATATGTGCCCACCAGACTGCATGGGCTTACACAGGCCTATGAACCATCCTACTCTAGCCAGTCCCTCACTGAGATACTGATCAGGTAATGGAACAAATGTGTGGAGTTTGTGATTAACACTAACCATCATACATGTTTAAAAAGAAATGAGAATTTTATTTTTTGTATGTTTTTACTATACTCTACTATGTCATTTTACTGACACATTGTTGATTTCTACAAAGTATTTTAGGAAGAATTTATACCAATTCTTCTTGAAATTTTGTTTTGCTTTTTAAAAATACATAGAAAAAGGCTAACAATTCACTATGAATTCAAATATACCCATCTAAAAGAAAGTCCTAATTTTAAATGAAACAACTGTGGGATAATATTCCTTCCTTAGAATATTACTGTAAAAATAACAATGAGTAATAGTAAATAAATTATTATTTAATATAAATTATCAATTGAAATTAACCACCAAATAAAAGATTACTATAAGAGTTATTCACTATAATACATCGTGACTACCTAAGATTTATTTTAGATGCATGTTTAAAAATATAAAAATCAATCCAGTCAAACATCACATTAATTGAAAAAAGAAAAATAATATGCAATCATCTCAATTGATATCAAGTCATTTTTCTTTGTATATAATATGATTTTACATCTATACATCTATAATATCTCCCAAAATACTGATATAATCAAATAAAAAAGATGACCTTCAAAACAACAGACAAAAGTAAATGTACTGTCAATTCTAGCTCTGTTCAAAACTGAGCAATCTGAATAAGAAACTAGAAAATAAACGTCATGTATCATAGCCTTGAAATAAATAATACAATCTAAAATTAACTACAAAAATACATGCTAAATGAAGGATTTAGGAGGGGCCATCTGCAGACTATTCCACCTGGGTATTCATTCCATGTGCAGTCACCAAAGGTAGATGCTGATGTGGATGTCAGGAGATGCATGCTGACAGGAACCTGACATAGCTGTCTCCTTAGAGGTCTGCAAGAGTCTGACATACTCAGAGGCAGATGCTCACAGCTAACCATTAAACTGATCATAGGGTTTCCAATGGAGGAGTTAGAGAGAAGGAACTGAAGGAGCTGAAAAGCTTTGAGGCCCTATCAGGAGAGCAACAATACCAACCAACCAGAGCCCCCAGGGTCTAAACCACCAGCCTGGGAACACTTAGGAAGGGACCCATGGCTGCAGCTTTATATGCAAGGGAGGATGGTCCTGTCAGGTATAGGTGGGAGAAGAGTTCCTTGGTCCCATGAAGGCTGGACGGTGTGTGTTGGGGAATTCGAGGGTGGGGAGGTGAATTGAGGGGTAGGAGGGGGCACACCCTCATAGAAGCAGGAGGAGGGGGGATGGGATAGAGGGTTCCTGGGAGGGAGGAGGGGAAAATGGGGTAAGGGGAGAACATCTGAAATGTAAATAAAATATCCAATAAAAAAAAATCCAGGCACAAAAAAAAAAATTCTGAGAGAAAATAAAGGAAACATTAAGTATAAAATTATTTAATGTTCATGAATTGGCAGACATAATAAAGTTAAAATACCATTATAGGCCAAAATAACAAATTTCCAATGCAATTTAAATAGAATCTAAATGGTGATTTTCTTTTGTGCAATGTTATGTTGTTCTAAATTTCACATAAGATGTAATATAACTCTCAGTACACAAGTCTTGAAAGAGAAACATTCAGGAGTCTTCACACATTCTCACTTGTAAAATACTATAATGACACAATAATCACAATGCTATGTTTTGTTTTGTTTTGTTTTTTTCCTGTGATTGATTGATAAGCACAGGCAGGGATTCGAACTCTCGGGAGAGACTGACTGACGGCTGCCTCACAATGCTATGTTAAAGGCAGACTTATACACATGCAATCCAAAATTAGTACACAGAGTTTAGAGACGAGGTCTCCTACACCTAAATGAATGTTTCTTGACAAACGTATCAAAAAGATACTTGCAATAATAGTAGGAACAACATTATATGTCCACATGACAAATACTGACATTGAGGAATACCCTAACAGACTATCAAATACTGACTAAGAAACAATGTGCTAACTGTAAGACCTGAAATAATAGATATGTTTGTAGAAAACACAGGGCATCCATCTTAAGTTGTTGGACATAACACTAAACACACAGGCAATCAAGAAAAAAAGGATTAATTTGATCTTTAGAGTCTTTTTTTTTTTTAATAATTAATGTTATCAAAGGAGGTTGATGACAGAATAAGGAGGGAATTCACAAAATATAAGAAAAAAGTATAAAAAACACCCAAGTTCATTAAAGAATGTTCACCTTCAGTGCTCAGCACTTCTAATCATTAGGGAAACCCAATGCAAGCTACTGTAATGACTACTGCTATGTATTTCCTAATGCTAAGCATAGGAAAGAATATATGTGTTAATGAGACTGTGGAGCAATTAGAAGTTCTGTGCACTGTGTGTGAGAAGGTTAAATGGATGCCCTGCAAGACTATGAAAATGAAACTGCAAATTAAGATGAAAAAGTTTAGGTCTGAATGTGTATGTGGTATTAAGATGCAGAATCTAGAAGTTGTATTTATACGCCCTTGATTGTGAGACTAATAGCTAAAATGTAGAGAAGCAATAAAAGTATTAATACACTAACAAGCAGCAAAAGTAGATTATATATGTGATAAACATTATTTAAATTTTAAAGAAAATATTTAAGGAAATTTTATGACATTGTGCTAAATGTAATATTTAGCACAGGAGCATGGTAAATACATCCACATATATCCAAAATCTGTGAATATTTAATATATTAAGAATGATAGAAAAATGAAATTTTAAGCCAGGAATTGGGAAGAGAGAAACAAACCTGTTTAATTAGCATAGATTCATTTATTCAAAAAATGCATATGAAATTAAAAGATGGAGTATTGGTAAATTTAATTACCAACTCAACTGAACCTAAAGAACCTGGGTAGACAATCTCAATGAAGGATTGCATAGACAAGGTTTCTACCTGATACACTATAAGGATAATAATTTAATGTTCTTGCTAATGATTGAAAAGACCTTGAATATGGAGTGAATTATTCTGGAAATTCCTAAAATAAAAATATTAAAACAATTTTGAAGGAGATAATGAAACTTTGGAGAACTGGAAGTAAATGCATTGTACAGATAAATAAACGTTACTGACTAATAAAGAAATATTGGGAACTATTTTTCAAATTTCCCTTTTTTTGTAATGTTTCCACAAAAATGGAAGATGCATACACCTTGATGATATTCTCCAAGGGATATGCCATATCATATGTCTATGCTGGTCATAAGAGGAGTCATTGTACAGTTGAATTTGGCATGTTTTGTTTTGAAATTCTTCACCATTTTTTCTCAAGAGGTGAATTTATAATTATTTTATATTCACCTTAAATAATTACTGATGAAATGTTTAATGTTATTTTTTTTTTTAGCATTATTCACTAGACACTTGCAAATTTAAGTTTTAGTTTACCTGGTGTATTTCAAAGAAATTTACTACAAGCTGTCATGGAGACATCCCTTAGTAGCTTTCCCATAAGCTGGCTTTCATTTATAGTTCTGAAATATCACACTCTGGTACACATGTTTAGTGATTCTTACACTTTAATGGTCAAGCTAACCCCCAAGGTTCTTGTTAAAAATGAAGTTTCAATAGATAAGGTGAAACGCATGAGAATCTGCACTTCTGATAGGCTCTATCAATCACATTTCATTTAGTGTTGGTTAGTTTTAAAGGAAAATGGATGTCTGCAGCAATGAGAATGATGGAAGAAAGACAAAAGCTCTCTTGTGCCATGTTGGAGAAACCTACATTTAATCATCAAATGGATATTGTATTCTACACCATCCAATAGTGTTCTCTCCACTTTAGTCCTTGCTGACTACAATCTAATTTATCAAACTATATTTGGCTATTCCAGATGCCTCATACAGATGCAGTCATACAACAAGTGAGACTTCATTTAGCATGGAAGGTAAACTATTACCTTTTACAGTGTATCCACTTAATAATCCATCTTATCTGTCAAGCTAGTCTCTAAATGGAACTTGTCTTCATTTTTGTTTTAACACTGCTAATGTGCTAATGTGTCATAATTAATTGAACCACTTTTCTCAGAGTAATCATTCTGGTAGCTTCAGGGTGTTATGATTGTTGACAATCAACAAACTATGCCGTGCATATGAATTTTCTCGGTGATCTGATATGTCATTAGAATAAATTCCTAAAAGGGGATTTCTGATCGAAAGTAAGAGCAACATATATCTCAAATAGGTCTTAGAAAATTCTTTCGAGTCTCTTGAATCTATAGTGATTTCTGTGACTATCGATGAGTGCTTGTTTGCTCTAGTTGCCTCTAACTGTATAATTGTTACTTAAATGATAAGCATGAAAGAATACCAAGTTTCAAAAATGAAATTCTTAAGTCTGAGTTTGATATTTTCTCTCTTTAGATGTTGTGATGGTTAGATGTTGTCATATTAAGTCATCTGGAAACAAGGAAACTAAATTGAGAAATGTTGTCAAATGCGTGAGGTGAATGTCTATGGACCATTTTTCTGACTAATGATTGATATGTGGTGGCCTGTCCTAGAATGAACAGTAGCTCTTTTGAGCAGATGGTCCTAAACTATGTAAGACATTAAGCTAAGGAAGTCATGGGGACAAGCCAGTAAGTAGCAGACCTCCATGGCTTCTGCTTGAGTTCCTGCCCTGACTTCTATCTGTGATGTATTATGACCTGAAAGTTGTAAAATAAAACAAACCCTATCCTTCTCTGTTTATTTTTGGCCAGTATTTTGCCATCAGAACAGAGAAGAACCCATATAAGAAATTGGTACTAAAGAAAGCAGGAATGTTGGCTGTTGATATACCTAACCATGAAACCTTTATATATTTCTGTGTTTTGTGGGAGGGGAGATAGCATTGTTTGAGAAAAACTGTATTTAGTTAGCTGCTTGTGGGGAATTTAGAAGATAATGCTAAGAGAAATGAGTATGATTAAGACCTGCTTTAAGAAGTTTTAGAGCAAAGCCAAGCCTATTGAATATTGGTATAACATGATATAAATGATATCTTGGATTAAGGTTTTGTGGACACAAAACCTATACTTCTCTGGGACTATTAATACTAGTTTCTTGGGGCCTGCAGAATCAGCTGTGAAATCTATAGTCAATAAAAGGGAAAAATGTCATCTGAGAAAACAAGAAAGATCAATAATACTGAAGATTCCTCTTCACTTTAACTGGCTTTGTGTGTCTAAATTTTTAAACTAGATTCAAAGAGTTGTAGCAGAAGTAGTGGACTTCGCCCATCCCATGTTCCTAGGATCTGCCAAGTTCATTTTCAACTGTGGTTCAGTCAAACCATGAACCCCTCCTCCCAACATTCTTTTATGTGCTTGGGGGCATTGGGCTTGGGTGCATTTCGAACCTTCCAACCTTCCAATTTTGTTTGATTTTTTGTTTTGTTTGTTTTTTTTGTTTGGTTTTGGTTGGTTGGTTTATATTGTTTTGGTTGTTTTTTTTTTTTTGTTTTGTTTTTTTTTTTTTTAGTTTAATTTATATTTTTTACTTATTCATTTTACATCCCACTCACTGCCCCTTCCAAGTCACCCCCTCCCACAATCCTTCTCCCATCCCCCTCCCTTTCTCCTCTTGTTGGGTGGGGCCCCCTTGGGTATCCTGGCCAACAGCACTACAAGTTTCTACAAGCTAGGTGCTTCCTCTCCCGTTGAGGCAAGACAAGGCAGCCTAACTAGAAGAACATATCCCACATGCAGACAACAGCTTTTGGGATAGACTCCACTTCAGTTGCTCCGGACCCACATGAAGACCAAGCTGTGCATCTGTTACGTATGTGCAAGGAGTCCTAGGTCCAGCCCGATGTATGTTCTTTGGTTGGTGGTTCAGACTCTGAGAGCCCCAGGGGTCCAGGTTAGATGACTCTCTTGGTCTTCCTGTGGAGTTCCTATTCCTTTCAGGACCTGCAACACTTCCTTGTATTCTTCCATAAGCGTCCCCAAGCTCAATCCACTGTTGGATTATGGCTGTCTGAATCTTTCCTGTTTAGACATTCTGAAATGAATAGTACAGGTTTATTTCAGTGGCACTCCTACTTGCTCTACAGATATAGCATCAATCTCCTCTTTCACCTCATAAAGAAGCCTTTCTTCTCCACACTACTACATATTCTCTCTGGGTATCCCAGAACCTTATTCTACTTCTCATTGAAGCACAAAAACATTAGGAAGGGAGTATTATATGAATCACTGCCTTCATTCCATCCCAGGTCTGACTTCTAGGGATATATATAAAGAAACAGTTTTTGCCTTGATGACCTAATAACAGTATCCTCTGAAGTTGTTAAGTCTGGCTCTCCATGCAAATTGGAAGTCTGACCTTGGAGCTTGAGAAGTTGAAATGTCAGGGTGTTCTTCTTTAACAAGCATTTCAAGACTCCAGGGCAGGTCCTTAGAGAGTACTCACATGGTTATGTCTTTATAAAGCTTGGGAAGGTAACACATTTTTATAACCATCACTTAAAAGCACTATGTCATTACGGGTTGTGTTCTGTTGCAAGCCAGGCTGTTAGGAAACTGTGTGAAGGAAAATTCAATTAGCAAACTTTAAGCTACAGTTGGGAAGATATACTAAACTGGTACATTAAAATAAATCCAAAATTATTGACTCCTGATTTGCATGTATTTACAGGGCCCTTCTGGGTATACATAATTTAGAAAACCAAGATACATTTAAATTTAAAAGTAATGTATAAGAAATTTTTAAAAAAAGTAATAGGGTGGCTAAAAACAGAAGTTACTTCTATGTTGGAAGGTATATTGCTAAATTAATATTCATATAAAGAATATCATAGCCAAAATATTGTTTTATAAAAAGTTGGACTTCAAATATGTTGAAGGAAATTCCTTAAAGCCTAAAAGCAATCTATTATATAAAAAATATTGGTTACTTTGGGGATGTTATGTTGTCTGTAAATTTGCTAGTGGATATTTATTATTTCATATGTTATTTTTCTTATTCTAAATAAATACTGGTTTTAACACTTAAAAAAAAAATGAAGGAAAGTTAAGTGAAATCTTATTGGAAGTATTACTTAGAATCAGCACACAGTGTGCTATGGTCCAGAGGAAACTAAGGCTTACTTCAATCTGGCAGCTGCACATGGTAATGTGTTAATGGGTTTCATGTGAAACAAAGTCTACATGCATGAAGTTGCAATATTGGAGTTTCGTGGAGACAAGCTAAGGCCCCTAATGTGGTGTTCCCTGAACACTTTATCTCAAAAGTCAGGCATTCGGCTACAAAGTTTCCAGGTGCACTGCTGGGATTTTGTGCTGCTTAAATGGGATCCTTTATATTCTTGATCTTCTCTTCTACAGTAAGAAAGTGTTTCACTTATGGAATTTACTAAAATTGGTCCTAATTCACTAGAAAATAAATATTTATTCCAATGATTTGTTAATAAGGTGACTGGAATTAAGAAAACGCTATGAAATTATATATTAATACAGACTTTATATATATACACACACACACCACACACAACACACACACACACACAGTGAACAGTGAAGGGGATTCTAGACACTTGATATCCTATTCTACTTTGATTTTTTTAATTTCTCAATCTTACCAATAAGATTTTTCTTTAGAGTTACATAAAATCATCATTTTTTCTTAAGTATTTGAAGTACTTAACCATATATTAGCTATACTTACAAGATGTAAGTATATCTAAATGTGCACTAGAATTAGTTGAAGCTGTCCATATATACTGTCTTCCTAGACCTCCACTGCAGGAATCACATGATGTTGTCTTTACACAGGAGTTCGTTAAAATACATTATTTGTTTCTGTGACATTGATATAAAGTGAGTGAAATGCAAGATTAAATATAATTGTGGTTTTATTATGTTAAACCATTTCAAAACTGTCAAAATGTAGAACCAAAAACGAAATATATTCCAGGGGATAGCTCCATGTAAAAAGTGCTGTATATTTAACATCTCTTTTCTTTAAAAAATAGTAGGACATGTGAGAGTCAAAACATAATGGGAAATTATTTGATAACATGCTAAGAGTTCGGCTGAGCATGAAAAATTGACTGCTTGCATTCGACTGAAAACTGAGTATCGCTTACCACCTTCCTTAAAGTCTGTCACTTGCGTAAGGAAACAGGCAATTGTTTCAGTTTTTTCCTCACAAGACATTCTCTCTCTTTACCACCTTCAGTCAGACTCTTATCATTAGATTGAGGAGATTTTTCAATCAGAGCTTCCTTTTCTCTTCTCAGCAGCAAAATTCCCTATCAACTTATCATCATCAGAATGCAAGTTAAATAGTGTACCATGCATAAAGAGTTATTACTGAATGCAAAAAAAACATATGTGAAAATATTCTCTGGTTGGTGATATAAAATTAAGCATATTGCTAAAAATATTTGAACATATAGAAAAAAGTCTAAAAGTTTATCCTTAGGCTGACGAGATGTCTCAGAGGTTAAGTGCACTGGCTGCTCTTACAGAGGATCCAGGTTCTGTTCTGAGCACTCAAAGGTGGCTCCTAGCCATCTGTTACTTCAGTTCCAGGAGTTATGACTATCTCTTCTGACCCCTATTGGCACTAGGGATATACCCAGTACATTGACATGCATGCAAACAAAACGTTTATACACATAAAAATGAATAAAATTTCATCTCGATCAATATAAAACATAAAGTGCAACTTCCAGGAACATCCTCTATGCTTGTCTGGTCACTATTCCTTCCCATTTACTCCCAATAAATGCTAATCTGGTAACCTTCTTGCTGTCTCCATACATTTGTCTATTCCAGAATGTCATGTGGCTCAAACCATTTATGAAAAGTGCAAACAGTTTCCAGATTCAGTCTTTCCCGCAATATAAATTCCTTCCATGTTTTCTTTCATTTGATAAACATATTTTCTATTACTGTAAAATAATATTTTACTGTCTGTAGATACCAGTTTATTCATTGACCTACTGGGGGACATCTTGAGTACTTTCAAATGTTAGCAATTTTGAATGTACCTGCTACAGGTATTCATTTATAGGATTTTATTTGGCCTAAGGTTTCAAATTACTTGGTTAAAATATTAAAAAAAGCCAAATTTATATTATCTAAAGGTGAGTGTATACTTTGGTTTTCTTCATATTTTTATTAATTATTGTATTATTTACATTTCACATGATGTCCCCCTACTTAGTCCCTCCTCCATGAACCCCACAGCCTTCCCCTCCCACTTTGCATCTAACAGACTTCTCCCCTACCCACCCTTCCACCCACCTCACCCATCTAGCATCCTCTTCTCTGGGAGTCAAACTTCCACAGGGCGAAGCACATCCTCTCCCACTGAGGCCAGATAAGGCTACATATGTAGTGTAGCTACGGACCAGTCCATGTATGCTCTTTGGTTGGTGACTTAGTCCCTGGGAGCTCTGCCAGCACCTGACTAGGACAGATGAGATATTTAGATTCTGTTTTTTAAAAAACTGCCAAACTGTCTTATATAATGGTTGTGCCACTTAGTGTTCCCACCAACTAGAATTTTCATTCCATTGCTTCCCATCCTCATAGTTCTGGTGTCACCAGAATTTCATATTTTAAATTTTGTATTGTTTGAGAATTTCATACATGAGTAAATATACTTTCCATCACTTTCAACACCCCACCAAATTCCTCCCACTTGCCCTCACTCTCTCATGAATTCATGGCCTCTTCTATAATGATTAATACACGGAGAGGCATATGTGTATATGTGTATGTATGTATATAATATATATGTATGTAATTATACATGTCATAAGTTCATGCTCTTCAATTAATTCAATGCTGCTCATTATCCTCTGTCATTCATATATACTAGCTAGAGAGAGAGAGAGAGAGAGAGAGAGAGAGAGAGAGAGAGAGAGAGAGAGAGAGAGAGAAAGATAGAGAGAGAGAGACAGACAGAGTCTGAATCAGAGACAGAGAGAGACATGTGTGTGAATATGTGTTATGCATGTATATTAAGACCAGTTAGTGTTGCTCATATATACACATATTGAGGCCTGATCAATTGGTATGGATAATCTACTGGGGGCTTTTGTCTTGGAGATCATTCACTTTCTATTTCTCCAAATGTATCAATTGTCCTGTAGATTTTCTGTTATATATCAGCCCCGTGAAATTTCCCTTCAAATAAGGGGGTGAGGCAAGACAGTTGATGTAGCCTTTATCCATGTCTGAGCATCAACCATATTGTTGAAATGTCATTCATGCAACATCTTTGTCTCTGTAGAACATTCAGCTTTCCCCATGAGTCTGTAATGATACCTTGTCATTTTATTTTCCAATTTCTGATATCATGTTTGATTTTTTGATAGCTTACTTAACATGAATTTTCTTTGATGAGACGTGTGCTAAGTACTTTCTGCATTTTTGAATCAGAAGTGTTTTAGCATTTATTGTTGTTGTTTTAGATTTCTTTGTATGTCTTGATAAACCAGATCTTTCACAACTATTCTCGTGTCTGCATCTTGCATAGCTTTTCTACTGAGGAGCTAATATTCAATTATTCCATATTAAATGTGCACAGGAGCAAGGAACTTTCTCAAAGACAGAAAATGTAAAAAAATAAGGCAAGCCATTTGCTTATTAATCTATTGCTGTTTCTACTTTCTTACACTGAACCCTGACATCTCAGTGTATCCTGCTAGCTGATTGACCATTTTCTAGTGTAAAATCGCTAAACCTCTTATGCATTGTAAATATTTATAAAACTGAACACAGGACAGAAAACATGAAGGACGTTGAGGGTTGTAGATCTTTTTTTTACAGAAACTATTTTTATTTTGTTAATCTTTGAATAGGTCACATTTAGAGGAAGAGAGAGGAGGCTGCTTTTGTAGATTGGTGCAGTGGATGTATTAAAGGAGACCTAGCCTTAAGCAGACACAGTGAGTCGAATAATTTTCTAACTATGAAATAGCTAACTAGTTTTGACCTTGGAGACCACTTAAAACAAGTACCCTGTG
This sequence comes from Mastomys natalensis, assembly GCA_021653895.1. Classification (NCBI taxonomy): domain Eukaryota; kingdom Metazoa; phylum Chordata; class Mammalia; order Rodentia; family Muridae; genus Mastomys; species Mastomys natalensis. The sequence goes on from JAJTUV010001053.1 coordinate 1,519,813, forward strand.
CTCTCCCGGTGAGCTTAGAGCAAAGCAGCTGTATCTTGCACAGCACACTGAATCATAATGGGCCATGTGCTGCTATGAATATTCATAAAGTAACCATATTCTGCATGCCCCATGATGATTCCGTGGATGTTGCTAGAGGGATTTGAAATACCACTTTTGTAGTATCCTTGAAAAGAATACACACATCATGAAAAATAGAGCTAGGGCTCAGGTAAATCTGTCCTTAGGTGCACTTGAGAGACTGTCTGCAAACGATTTTGCCCTGTAGCAATGGCACAGAAATCCATCATAATGACAGAGATGAGAGGTTTAAACTTTCTGAGAATCTTAAAATAGGTTAAATTAAAATCTAAGTGGTCACGGTGGTGTGGTTTTACTGACTGCTAAACTTCCTCATACCTAAAAGGAACTGGTCTGATTCTATAAAATAGCAGTGGTCGCTGGGGTTGTAATTTCACGTGATACTTTTAAAATTACAGCTGCTTTAAAATTGCTACCAAAGGTACTGGGGCACTTTCTGTTAGACAGCTAATGTTTCAGCACCGACATTTTCTCCCAGACTTCTCAGATAATTCAGTGCTTCCCATTACCCTTCTGTTCCTCATGTTGGGCTATCCCAAATAGACAGCCTATTTTGAAATGTCATTTCTTAAATTCTCTGTTGCAGATTGAAATAGACAGAGGCCAGTATTTGCATGTAGGGATTCTCCAGAGGGCTTCTGTGAACAGGATCATGGTGGTTAATTGTGAAGTAAAGCTACACTCACAGGCAGGGCATTAACTTATCAGTTAAAACCTTTGTGCATTTGGATACCATGTGTCTTTGTCTCATAACAAGAGGATGGCCTCAGTACACATTTACATGACAGGTCTGTCTGTGAGAGCTGGATATTTATATTTCTATTTGCTTCAATGGCATGATAAATATGTAACTTCAGTTTCAATAAATTACCTTTTACTCCAAAGGAATCATAGAATGTGATAGATTATTATCCTTGATAACAAACCTATTGGAGCTTGGATAGGAAATGTTCCTAAACTCTTGTGTAAAGGCTTGCACTGTTTAGAGCTGGAGATTTCTGCAGTGATTGAATCATAAGAGCACTGACTTAGTCAACAGATTAAGCCACTGAAGGCCGTAGTGGAAGGTGACAGAAAGCAAGAGCCATAGAGAAAGTAGGTCGCTGTTATTTGTCTCTGAAGGCTGTAACTAGTGTCCTCTCTCTCTCTCTCTCTCTCTCTCTCTCTCTCTCTCTCTCTCTCTCTCTCTCTCCTCTCTCTTCCCATGTATAAAAAGTTTCTATACTCACTCACTGCTGTTGTCATAAGATTCTGCCTCAACACAGGAAAAGGAAAATGGAAGCAATCAAACATAGACTCTGAAACTATGAGCCATAATTAATCTTTTCTACTTTCAGATATTTTTCTCTGATACCTTGATGATAAAATAAAAATATGTTATGTTTTCCAGACAATATATTCTGATTACGGTTTTTCTCTCATCTCTTTCCAGATCTTGCTTACTACCAACTCACCCAAATCCATGTACTTATTCCCTCAGTAACAGACAAAGAGGCATGGAAAATAATAATAATATAATAATAATAATAATAATAAAAAGTAGTAGTAGTTGTAACATAAGATAAAATAAAAACAAACTAGAAAAACCAAAATAAACAGAAGGAAAAGAGGCACAGAAAAAAATCACATATAGATAGAATCACATATACATTTGTATACATAGAAATTTCATAAAAATATTCAATCCAAAACAATATCTACCTAAAGGAACTGCAAGGTGAAAAGATAAAGTGAAAAAAATCCCCCACAAAGTACTATGAGACACAGAATCTTCAACATATCGTGACTTTGTTTTGTTTTGGTCATCTACTGCTGGGGCTTGCCCTTAAATGTGGTTTGTATATACAGTTAGATACTCTTCAAGAAAACTAATTTTCATTTGAGAGTAGTTATCAACTGGGGACAGCTACAGTGTTTAAAATGTAGATTTATGTCAGCATCTTCTCTCAGTCCTGGGACCCTATCTGGCTTACACATGTACATGCCCTGTGTATGCTGCCACAGTTTGTGTAAGTTCATATGTGCATTAGTCATACTACGTTTAAAAGGCTATATTTCTTGTGTCTTACATTCCCTCTGACTCTAACAATATTTTTGTTTCCTCTTCCAGAAGGTTCACTGAGCTTTAGAAGAGTAATTTTATAGAAACATTTCAATTAAGACTGAGTATTCACAGACCTTCAACTATCTTCCCATTTTCCAGCTGTGGGTCCCCGTAGTTTTCCCTGTCTACTTCAAGAGGAATTGTTTTTGATGTTAGCTAAGCATACTTATTTATGAGTATAGAAAAACTTGTTAGGGATCATTTATATTATATTCTTTGCTACATAGTAGTATTTTCCCCTAGGTTTCTGGTCTATTATCAATCAGGTTCTTGACTACCTGAGAAGTCTTAAAGATAGGTTCAATCTCTTTGAGTGGCCTTAATTCCAATCACATATTCATTAGTTACTCTCAAAAGCTTTGTTCCACTTGTACTCACACATCTCCCAGGCAAGTCACTGTTGCAGATCAAAGTGTTTGCAGCTGGCTTGGTGTTTACATTTTTCCTTTGTAATAGAGAGATTACCTTCCAGTACCCTGAACACTAGTTAGGATCTCAGTAGGCACAGTTTGGCTTCTTTATGTTTAATGAGTAAGGTAAATGTTGTCTTTAAGAAGATGATCTTGCCGCGAGTGTGCGCACCTTATCCTGCATTGGAGGCAGGGCAGTGATTTCTGAGTTCACAGGCAGCCTGTCTAAGAGTGAATTCAGTAGCCAGGGCTTACAAAGAAAACCATGTCTCAAAAAAAAAAAAAAAAAAAAAAAAAAAAAAGAGATCTTACCATAAAATCTGACAGCAACAGTATCTTGATATGCTGGGGATTTATTTAGGGTCTCCCCATCCAGTTCTTAGCTCATTGCTTTTATGTTTATTGCACATATGCCTTTCTAATAAACAATTTATATAATTATTTTAAACTATTGTCCAAAGAATATCTAACCAAATTAAGACATTCAGAAAAATAAATTCTTTGAGTAAGAGTAGTTCCCGCATGAAAATCCCAGACAGATCTATTTACTGGATCTTTGGTAGAATCTTTTTGTTGTTGTTGGTTCATTTACATTTCAAATGTTGTCCCCCTTCCTGGTCTCCCCTACCTAATCCCCCCATTTCACTGCCCGCTCCCCTTTGCCTCTAAGAGGGTGCTTCACCACCCACTCCAGACTCACCTCTCTAGCATCCCCTACACGGGGCATGTTTAGAAATGATTGCCTACAAAGTGAAGTGCTAGGGGTCATAAACACTCTCTCAACTATCCATTGTAACAAAGCTTATTTGTTTGAAGAACAAATAAAATTAATCTTGAATAAAACTTCAGTGGTCATTGTGTTTAATCTTTGAACTTAGATTAGTCTTCTGGATCTAGCCACGTATAAGAGGAGAGGAAAAGTAACATCAGGAAATACAGTCTTGCTCATCAGGAAATACAGGAAATGTTGTTGTTGTTGTTAAGGGTGTATAGGTTGTGAAGGGAAGAGGCAAACTCCCAAACTTGCCAGCACATGAAGATAGAAATACACAGGTAAACACCTACATGGAAATAAATATGATGTTGGAAGTCATCTGAGCCTGCATGCTGGGTTCCAGCCTGACAGGGTCATGTACATTAGATGAAGGCAAAAGATTGATAATCTGGCCTTTACCTTGTACTTTTCTGGGGTCAAAAGCTGGTGGCTTCTGGTAATTTAACTCTCTCTCTTAGTATTCTGGGACCAAAAGCTAATAATTTTTGGGAATTTCACAGAGAAAGGACAGAGAGAGAAAAAGAAAGAGAGAGAGAGAGAGAGAGAGAGAGAGAGAGAGAGAGAGAGAGAGAGAGAGAGAATGAATAAGTTATAGAAGGATGTCAATAGTGTCAATAGTAAGGTCCAAACTGTTTTATTCTATATGTTCATTATAAGTTCAAATCAACAGTTTCACATGATTTATCACAGAGTACACCTGTGCCCTTTCCTTGAACCTGACTGAGTGTCTTTCTTGATCACAAATATGTTGCAAGCCTATTTCTCTTCTTAGTGCAATTTTTGAAAGCTCATTGTATTTCTTATCATCTAGCCTTTATTTAATATTCTATGAGGAAGATCACACTCTATTCTTGATTCTAACATTATTACATCTTTCTGTCAAAACAACTAAAGCTGTCTCCTTAAACTCTCTTCCAAAAATTACCTGAATGAAATCAGGAATTCTATAAAGTCATTAATTCATCTAAACAGCATTAATTCATGAAAGTTCATCTTCGTGTTGATCTGCAGGAAATTTTCCCAATGGGGTGGCAGATGCCACAAATCATTAGGCTAAGTAGCAGTGGGAGGGAAGCGATATCAGCAGCGAGAAGAAATTCTTGGATGAAGTCTCTAGGGCCGTGCTGCTCCAGAGTACACCCATCACAGCCAATTTGGAGCACCATCACCAGGAAAGTCACTTGTTTGTCATAGTCTTTCTTAGATGGCTTTTCTCACCTGCAGCAATCAGATTGTTCAGGAGGTTGTTGCAAGACTTCGTGAAGAAACAAAGCCAAGTGTTTGATGAGCAGGCAGCACGCAAAAGACCATGAGAAAGGTAATGCACATGCCAGATGCCATATCACTCTCTGTCCAAAAACTTACTCTAAGGCCTGTGAAGTAAGAAGATTTGAGTTACTAGTGTAACGGTGGCTGTGGACATTTCATTCATATCAAAACCTATTTTCTGGCAGTAATCCTCAAGTGAGTTCTTTTCCAAATGTTTTCTTTTTGCTTTTTGCTTCATTACAAACAAGCCTCACTGAAAAATGCATCTTGACAATACTCTCAATTGTTCTCAGTTCTGTAAATGTAGGACTCTAGTTGAGAGTTGATGAATAGAATGTAAATGATGCTTTAGGTTTTATAACTAACTCTAGAAGCCCAGGAGACAGTTTACTCCAGACAAAATTAGAAACTTCCAAATAATTGCTATTAGTTTATGCTATAGTATCAGGAAAATAAAACTGTGTGCCTTCACTGTAGCCTGTGTCCATGTATAATAAGTGCTTGTCAGTCAAACATTACAGCTAGTGGATCCCGAGTCGCCATTTTTCTATCATCTGTAATGTACTCCTTGCATGCTATTCTAACTTCTCAGGGTCGTAGAGATTGTACTCTTCACTGAAATGAACATATTGTCACTAGTTTTCTTTCTTCATTTTCATCCCGCTTATAATCTATCCTAAAATAAAATATTTGCCTCTAAAAGAATTTTCATTTTGGTTCTCAGGAATTAAGAACATGCTTAAGAATGGGAATAATAGTTTACGTGTGTCTTGTAAAGCAATTGTGTTAGCTTTCGGTTCCTGTGATAAAATAACTGAGAAAATATTCTTATAAAAAGAAATGGTTATTTCAGTGCGTGTACTCAGTACTCTGTCCTTTGGCACTTTTGTGCTACTGTTTTGCAGCACTGATAACATTGTGCATCACGGTGAAACGTGGTGGAGAAGAAGTTCAGGTTATATCACTGGACTAGAAAGCAAACGGGGAGAATCAAGATTCCAGTGAACTTTATAAACCTACCTCCCACAGCCTCTTCCCCACTAAGCTCTATCCAGGTCTGAGTTTTGTCAACCCTGTCACTCTTTTGCTAGCCACCAAATGTTTAATGTCCAGGGATATAGGGTCTTTTAAGATTTAAATTAGACTACTGACTTACCTTCTTTCTAAAAAAAAAGAAAAAGAAAAAAGAAAAAAAGAGAAAAGGCTGATTAATTCTGCTTGTCTGTTCATTCTTTCCACACAAACTCTCAGGATTAATAAGATCAAAAAATGTTGATCATTTCACTATATGTGTTTCAAAGCATTGCCAAGATGTGCCAGGTATGTTCATTTCTAAAGCCACTTAGCTCCTTAATTCCAGAATACCAAATGTTGCCCTGAATTAATAACTTCTTATTTTTCTAGATTATTTTGCATTGGGAATCATGTGAGCAAACATAAGTTGCTGGGTGTCTTAATTAATACAGGGAGTTTTAATAAAATATTGTGACTTTTCAAGTGGCTTAATGGCTTTCAGGTCTCTGTGGACAACTCCCTGAATAGGATCTCAATTTTCTTTGCAAACTCCACTTATTTCATTAGTGATTTATTAATACACTCTTCAATATTACCTGGTATCTCACTAAACTATATTTGGATTTATTTTTAAAATGTTTCTGCAACTCTGCTTTAAATGTTTGAATATATTTAATTTAGATTACTGGCTAAATATTTAAATGGGACAAGACTTGTATTATTTATTTCTTGAACAATAATAATGTGTTAAAGATCATAGAAAGCCCAAAAGCTCTAAAAAAAAAAAGGAAATAATTTAAAAAAATCATGTTTTGATAGGTTCATAGTGGTATGCTCTAGAATATATCATTGATATATCATTGAAATAGTTGAAACTAAGTCTTTGCTTAGTAAGTCTGGTTTAGTCTAGTTATAGTATCCTGCAACCTGTGTAACTCAATACTGATTATTATTCTTGTGCTTTACTTTAAATTGGTGCATTTTATAAAAACATAATTTCCAGGAAAATGTGTTTCTTACAAACACGCTTCAGTGAATTTTGTATCTTTCCTATCTCTATCCTTAATGCCATTAGTCTCAAATATCTCAAGCTTTTGCATAAAACTAATCTTTTGGTAACAAACCACTTTGAAACTAATGGTAGGTAAACCATATTTCAACTTGAGATAATGAATACAAAGATTTGAGTTATTTTTTTTTTAACAATCTACAGCTTTCTTTGAACGTATTCCCTTTCTGCTGAAGGGAAAATAATAGTAGTAGTACAATGGCCCACATTTATATTGGTTTTTGCAGTGAGTAAATTTGTCTGAATTTAATTTACATCCGCAGGTGTGCTGACTCAAGGACAGCCTGAGTCAACACAATGCAAATCAAAATACAGCTTTCATTTTGTTCACACAATTACCTCTAAACTAAATCTTACATGATGGGAAGTATTTCTTAAATGTGTTTGAACTAACAACAAAGTCCTAGATAATGTGGAAGAGAAGAAGCATCAAGCTTTCATAGAAGAAGAACTTGTGCTTCTAACACAGTTAGCATTGCCATTGGAAATGTGCTTCTGAATACTGTATAATCACTGATAATAGCCATGGATGTTCACATTATTAACATTAATATGCACCTAGAGATCTCCCTTTGTCATCATTCGCTCTGAACCTAATATTAGAATTGCTACACACATGTACATAAAGAGCTATTTATGAGGTAACTTATTAGAAAAAATATCTGCCATAATTTACTTTCAAGTCAAGTTTGAAACATTGAAAGAGCACAAACCATTTATATGTATACATTGTATTGAGGTTCAATAAATAATTTAATTTTAAACTTGATTTCCAAATATTTAAATTTTTATCTTGCTTTTGTTGAAGATATATTTTCCTTTTCTCTCTTCAATGCCTCAACCCCATTTAGCTCCTGTGCCCTCTCAAATTCATGGCTTCCTTTTCTTTAATTATTATTGTTGCCTCTCTCTCTCTCTCTCTCTCTCTCTGTAATTTATCTATACATGCACCTAAAATTTGTGGTTTTTGTGCTACATAAATCAGATTTCATTATTTAAACAGCTGAAGAGCTTGTTACAAATGTTGTACTTTGTCAATCTTGCTGATTTACATACAGTATAAAATTTAAAACACTTCATGTTGAAATTATGCAAATTTTAACATGTCTGTAATGGCCACTACTGTGTCAAATCTTCTACTAAGATCCCTTCAGAGATCTTGTGACTTAGATATGAAATTGTTCCCAACACATTCATTTACATGTTGATGGTTTGGTTTCCAGCTCAGAGATCCAATTATATGGAAACAATATTAGAATACAAGGTCTCAGATATAAAATTAATGGACTAATCTACCAAACAATTTACAGTTTTCTGATGATTTTATGAAAGTATAATCCTTTCAAGTAAGGTCTAACTAGAGAAAATGGCTCACTGGTATATAAAGGCTTTACAAGTAACTAATCAGCATGTTACTTTCTTACACTCTGCCCATTGGAGGCCGTTTTTTCAACTGAGACACATGTTTCCTGCATGGTGTTCTACCTCACTGCAGGATAAAGCAATGGATACATGTGAAAAATCAAGGAAACACTCTGCAACCATGAGCCAAGACTAACTGCTCATCTTTTACATAGGTTATATTAGATAGTTGCATTAGTTACACAAAGTCTTAGTCATATAAATGATAACGTCTTCCAGAACTATAAATACCCAACAAGATAGTGTCATTGAGCCATTTATGGTATTTAATATTTTCAATAATATTTACAGTAAGGTTGTTTGCTGGAAGACTCTGCTATTAAGGTGTGCAGATACCTCTCCAAGCACAGAAGAAAATGGAGAACTCCTTTTATCAATGGGCTTCTTATTCTCCACTGACCTTATCTGGAGAGTGTTCCTAAGCAAAGACGCCTTATCTAAAGGATGATCCTACACAGAGATACGTGCAAGTGCTGCATAATTCAGCACATTAGTCCCACTAAGCTCTTTCCACCATACAAGTAGGTGCTATGTAATGACCAATCACCCCAACCTGCCCATATGATAATTAGTTAACTTGTTATGACCAATCAACTTTTTTTGCTCAAAACCCCGAAACCCTTATATACCCTACCCTTGAAGCAATAAAAAAGAACTGAAGTGGTCTACAAAAATCTTTTCTGAAATTGGTGATCATTCTATTTGCTTTCCTTTATACGTGTGAAATGATTACTATGGTTTACTGTTTGCTTGTTCGTGGAGGGAGTCTTTCTCTCAGACTCTGTCTGGACTCTAAACCCTTAAGAGTTCTCTTCCATCTGTTTCCACAGAATGATATTCCAGCCAGACGTCAGCACTCCCAGTAACACCTGCTGTACCTGCTGTGGTGTTCATTTGTGTCTTGGCTAAGAATACAATGATCTCACATGCTGTTTTCTTTTATCAACCATCTCTTCAATTCCATATCTGTTATATGATTTGCCTATTTCTTCCTTTGGTTTATTTCTATGTTGATTAAGCTGGCTGCTCCTTATATATATTCGTCACATTTACACAGATATTTTCAAGTATTATGCGAGTATGTGTGTTGTCTTTCATGCTTGTAAGAGCATCTTTAACAGAATCAATGTTTTTTTTTTTTTTTTTTTGGTTTTTTCGAGACAGGGTTTCTCTGTGTAGCCCTGGCCATCCTGGAACTCACTCTGTAGACCAGGCTGGCCTCGAACTCAGAAATCCGCCTGCCTCTGCCTCCCAAGTGCGGGGATTAAAGGCGTGCGCCACCACTGCCCGGCTGGTTTTTTTTTAATTTTAGGTCATTTTATTTTAATTTTCATTAACTGTTATTTACAAATTTAAAGTACATTTGTTACCCATTTTGCATTAGTGTTTAAACAAGATGAGAAACAAATCACCGACTTTAGAAATAATTTTGTTAATTAAATTAGCCCACAGAGAGCCAATTCTTCAAGAACTATCAGTTGAAATGATGCTACTTGCCGTCTACTTGGCATTCCCTGTAAACTAAAACCACTTAGGTAAACTGGCATAGTTTAGGTAGCTCTATTTCTGAGTTCCTTTTCAAATTCTATGTTTCTGTACCTCCTGTCTTAGTCTCTGTTCTGTTGTCATTAAGAAGCCCCATGACAAAGGCATCTCTTATAAGAAAGCATTTTTTGGTGGTTTGCCGACAGTTTCAGATGTTTAGTCCATTATATTACCTTCATGTAGGGTGCATGACTCTGGAGCAGGAGCAGTAGTTGGGAGCTACACCTGAATCTATAGGCATAGAGAAAGGGAGGCAGAGAGAGAGGGGGTTAGAGAGAGAGAGAGAGACAGAGAGAGAGAGAGAGAGAGAGAGAGAGAGAGAGAGAGAGAGAGAGAGAGAGAGAATGCCATGAGAGAGGCCTGACATGAGCTTTTGAAACCTGAAATCTCACCCTAGTGACAAAATTCTTCCAAGAGGCCACACCGAAGGAGCATACGGAGGCCATTCTGTTCAAACCATCACACTACCATAGTCAAAGGAAACATTTTAAGAGTTCTTGAAAGCAAATATACTGATTTCTACCACTTCATTCTTCTATGACAAATTGTTTTCAGCTGTGCTAAAATCTTTTCATATGCATTCTTAATTTTGAATAGTGTCAATGTCTTAAAGCCTATTACTAAAATTTTGACAGAAATCACATTGAATTATCAGTATGTTACTTGGAAAGCATTTATGAGTTTACTCTTTAAACTTCAAATTCATAGAATAGTATATACACAAGTTTTCTTTTTGACTTTTTAGTTTGGGGAGCATGGTTTCAGTCAATGTAACTCAGACTGGCCTTGAACTCACTACACAGAAGAGGATATCTCTGTACATCTGGTGTGCATGGCTTTGACCAGCAAAGTACCTGGATCACAGAAATGTGTCACTCTGCATAATTTATGTTGTTCTGATGGTGGAATCCACTCATTCCTCTGTCCATGTTAGTCAATAACTCAATTAAATTAATTGTATTCCTATCCCTATTAATATAAACTGTCTTTCTGAAACATTTCAAATAAACATTTCAGTGCTCAAGCACTGCATGTGTATTAATGAATTTATAAGAAAATATTTACATTTTTTACTTAGTGTTGATAAATCATACCAGATTTAAAATCAGTGTTTTATATTTATTTCTAAGACTCAGAACTATGATTTATAAATGACTATTTTTTTATATTATAACTTTCTGGAGTTTCATGAGGTTTATGCGTTGCATCTTAGGTATTGTGTGTTTTGGGGCTAATATCCACTTATCAGTGAGTGCATACCATGTGTGTTCTTTTGTGATTGGGTCATCTCACTCAGGATGATATTTTCTAGCTCCATCCATTTGTCTAAGAATTTCATGAGCTCATTATTTTTAATGGCTGAGTAGTACTCCATTGTGTAAATGTACCACATTTTCTGTATCCATTCTTCTGTTGAAGGACATCTGGGTTCTTTCCAGCTTCTGGCTATTATAAATAAGGCCGCTATAAACATAGTGGAGCATGTGGCCCTGTTGCATGTTGAAATATCTTCTGGGTATATACCCAGGAGGGTATAGCTGGGTCCTCAGGTAACACCATGTTCAATTTTCTGAGGTATCGCCAGACTGCTTTCCATAGTGGTTGTACCAGCTTGCAATCCCAACGGTCTTCTAAAAAAAAAAAAAAAAACAGTTGTTCAGTTACTCATGGAATATTATTTTTTTATATCTCTTGTATTCAGTTTGCAACTACTTCATTGAGAATTTTTGTATGTATATTCATGAGGGATACTGGACTATAATTTATATATTTTTGTTGGGTTTACACTTGATGTCACTATTTCAATATTATTTGCTTTGTGAAGGAGCTTATTGTGGTTCTGAATTTTTTAAACATAACTCAAAAAGTATTGCTTGTTTGAAGGCTCTATAGAATTCTTGTATAAGTATATCTGACCCTTGGTATTTTGCTTGTTTGTTTCTTTTCATTTTATTCTGTTTGAATGCTTTTTAAATTTTTTTGATTTGCTGAAAATAAAAATTTAAAAAGAAAAAAATCATACATAATTTAACATCTTGTATAGAAATAACCAAACATTAAATTAAGCCTTATAAGCGATAAAAAAAAAAAAACTTTCTGGAAGTTACAAAATATTTCATAATATCTATGATTTTTAGTGTATACTTAAGATTTTTATGCAGAGAAATTACTATTTTATGACAATAGTAAAGTTTTGATTTCTACTTCTCCACCTTTAGGTTTTCTATATCCATTTCTTTTCTATTATATTGGCTATAGTGTTGTGATATTGGAATCCTGAGAGAAAAAACAAAATCCTAGATTAAATTCAAGTTTAGATTAAGTGAATTTATTCTTACTGCCAGCAGAAGAGCGGCAGCCTGAGAGCCATGCAGAAGCCGGGGTTAAGGTGCGGTTTTAAAGATGGACATTAGACAGGTGTGTGTTACAACTATGCATGGACTCCACAGCTGGACAGGAAAATTATTTTACTTCCCTCAGTTATTTCTTTCCTGCTCTGTAGTAATAAAAGACCCTTTTCCAAAGCAATAAACAAGATTTCCAGAAGCAAAGGCAGCTGTTAATACCTCACAGTCCATTGTCTTCTTAATTGCAGGCCACTAGGATCTCCCGACATCACAGAGCACAAAGTCCATAGACCTTAAGGGTTGCCTGGCTCCATATTAAGCCATTAGCTAACACAGGGCACCTGTGTAAACTATCACTCAGGTCAGAGCATTCCAATGACTGGGATAGAGTAGACTGTTTTGGGGCAAACATCAACACAGTACTATCAGCATGGGGCTGGCTCTCACATCCTCACAATAGTACCCAACAATGTTTTATCTGATACATATTGAGTAAATTTGTCTTATACGTTGAAACACTGAGGAAACTCTTTTTCTCCCAAACATTTAACCAATTGCTCTAGAACAACTTATTAGAAAGTCTATCTTTGTTGCCAACTAGATATCACTATTATCATATTTGAAATTCCCCTGTGCAATGGAGAATACTAAACTAATTAAATTTAATCAGCTACCATGCCTACCACTTCAGACATTTTACTTAACATGTTGTTGTAGTGAGAACATTTGAAATTTTTTCAATGATCAATATTACATATTTATTTTCTTTCTCACTATGTATAGACCTATGTGCCTGTGAGTTGTTAAGTGCATGTGAATGTAGGGGCCCAGTGAGGTCAGAAGTTTAGCATCCTCTGGAACTAACGTTTTACGTGAATTGGGACTCTTTACATGGATGCTGGGAATTGAACTCAGGTTCTTTGTTTGCAGAAGTGCTCTTAGCAATTGAACTATCTGTCTATCAATAATACAAGGACAGTAGCTCCAACTCCATAGATAGCAATTTGGAAATGCAGAAGATATTTTACTTAAAATTTTTTTCATATAATATATTTTGACTACATTATTTCCCATCTCTCAAATCCTTCCCACAACCCTACTCCCCAACTTCATATTCTCTCTCCCTTCACTCCCTCCTTATCTCTTAAAAATCTAAACAATGATAAAAAATATCAAAAAATTAAAATAAGCCAAAAATGTATACGTCTCAAAAATCATGGAGTCATATTATTGATAATGTATATATTATGCATATACTCATTATACTATTAAATAGATCACAAAAATATTTCTCCTGCTTGACTGAACATTAATGCCCTTTGGCAATTCTCTGCCTCCCTAGTCCTTGAACTTCTTTTTTTTTGAAGAAACCAACAAAACTATTAAGAAATATAAATAACTTGGAAGATAAAGTAGAAACTTTATCATGTTTCTGAATGAACCAACTTAGTACTATTTAATGTTTGGAGAACCCTGCTATTAAGGTTGCAGTCCACTATGTTGGAATGGCTCTCTGAGCGCAGCATAAAATGGAGGACTCCCTTCTCAGCAAGGCCTCCCTTTCTTTTCCTGGCTTTGTTTGCAGTGTCTCTGAGCTTATTTGGAGTATGACCCTGAGCAGAGCTCTCTGCACACAAAAACCCTCTTGTTTCCCACCTGTATGATAATTATGCTGTGTTATGAGCAATCAGCCCTTTCCACCCATACGCCTAAGAGCCCTTTTATACCCTACCCCTGTACAATAAAATAGAGCTGCCTCTATTTTGCAATGTTGGGCAGGGAGAATGGTTCAGCCAGTAAAGTGCTTGCATTGCAAGCATGCATGAAGACCTGAGTTTGAGCCCCAGAATGCAGAAAAAAATGTAGGTGATTGTGGCATATCTTTGTAATCCAGGACTAAAAGGCAGAGATGAGAAGATCCTCTGGACTCACTGCTAGCTAGTATAGCCTAATCGATGACCTCCAGGTCAATGAGTGGCCCTGTCTCAAAAGATACAGTGTTTCATTTAAGCTGTAAATGAATGGAATGATTAATAATAATAAAAAGAAAAAAAATAAATGATTCCTTCATAAATTAGCTGGTTTTATGAATATATTTTCCAGGTGGACTTTGGAATAACTTCCTTAATGTTTCAAATAAAAATCAAACTTTCAATTGGAACAGCGTAAATCAATAGAGAACTTTGTAATCCTTTACTGGTTTTATTTTTATGTACCTGCTGGCATATGTGTGTACACATGCCCTTGGACTTCTTAAACACAAGTGTACAAACTCTCTTGAGCTGCTAGGCCATTTGTTTTTTAGAGTATACACATACCAACACAGACCCTTTGTCTTTTCTACGCCTCTCTTGTTTCACTTAGATAAAGGAACCCAAATCCAATACCCACTTCACAGTTGAGAATGGCAAAACCTACAACTTTCTATGTCTTAGGGAAACAATACCTTTAATCATCAAGTGTAAAATAAGATGCAGCACTCTGTATATATTCAAGTACCTATACTATATTTCTATATTCTAAAACAAGTATCATAAACATATTTTCTGCACCTTTCATATGCATATACATGTTATTTATACTATATACAATATATTGTATACAATATACAATATACTATATATAATATACAGAGCAGTCATGTTAAAAATATTTATTTAATGTACATGCTGTTTATTGCTGATTCTATTTCCTAGCATTTTGCTAAGGCTTGCTGGGTCTATATGAAGTATATTTATTTTTAATTTTCTTCCATAGAAAGTATGACTGATTTTAGTACCAAAACAACATCTAATCATAAAAGTTAATAAAAGTTTTTTTATTTTCAGATATAAAATTTGTAATTTGTCTTCACAGTGAACTCAGTTGGACCTGAATATTGTATTTTAGAACTATAAAACTATGCTGTTTTAGGAAAGTTGTAGTACTAGATTCTCCCCTAGGGTCCATGACTGGATCAGCAATGGGTAATTAGTAAGGTTCACAGTATCAATATGAATTCGCTCCTATTCTCTCCATTAGGTGGATGTTAACCACCCCTGAGATCTTTGTCACTGGTTCAGGTTTGGGTAATATTGCTGTGCTGTTTGTCCTTGTGGCTAACAGGCTTTACAGTTGGCTGTGACTAAGGCTGAGTTCATTTCAGGCCAGCTTGCATGCACATTTGGACACTATGTAAAGTGAGTCTTAGGAAAGAAGCTTCCAAGTCTGTTCTCTCTCCATCATCCTGAATTCTCCATCCAAAGTGTGTTGTGTTATGGAATAAGATTTTGCATATCAAGTTCTGGAGCGGGAAACAAGTGTGACAATGGTAGTCAGGTGGATACCCCTGACAAATAATTAGAAGAGAAGTTTCCCATGATGTCACTTGGGGCTTCTTGAAGGGGACATTATCATCCCACAATCCAGGTGATAATGTGTAGCTTATGTAACTTGTGTAAGTTCATTTCAATTATATATATATAATATATATTATATAAATATATATATATATATATATATGCATATATATATATGCATATATATTATAGTTGATATATAACATAAATATATACAGTATATAGCATATATATTATACAAGTATATCTTATATATTTTTATATATTATATGAAGAGAGATGATAGATACAAAATGAATTTTAAGCACATGTAAAATAGAGCTTACCATGGCTTTTTAAATCATCCTTAGTGTTCTTTATCCCTCCTTTCCTCCCTTACTTCACTACTGCCCTTTCTCCCAGTTTTTCACCTAAACATCCCCCTCAGTTTTTTTCATAATATGAAGTCACAAAATGGGTTTTACTTTCTAATTCCCTAATTGCTAAATGTTACATACAACAAAAAATATTTCTCAGTCATTTTATTTCTTCTTACAAGAACACTCTGGTGAAATTCATAACTCATTCTTCCATTTGCACCTCAGTCTCCTCACTAGTAATAGCGTTATTCAAATTATCTTTCCTGTACTATGCATGTTCAAGTTTCCTCCTTGGCTAAGAGTTCACATAAAACTGTTGAGTGTTCTTAATACATTAGGTTTATTTGGAGGGGGTGGGTTTTCCTTTTCCTGCTGTTTTTTAAAACCTCTCTTTCAATCTATATATTTAATATTGGTGACTTTTCTCTCAATTGTTTTCTAGGGGGTTATTGTAATTTTGCTTTTAAAAATTTAATATTTAAAAAAATCTTCTCTTCTTGTCTTGTCTCATCTCTGTCTTTGTCTCTTCTCTTCTCTTCCTTCCCCTTCCCCCGCCTCTCCCTCCCCTCCTTTCTTCTCCTCTCCTCTCCTTTCTTCTCCTCTCCTTTCTTCTCCTCTCCTTTCTTCTCCTCTCCTCTCCTCTCTCTCTCTCCTCTCCTCTCCTCTCCTCTCCTCTCCTCTCCTCTCCTCTCCTCTCCTCTCCTCTCCTCTCCTCTCCTCTCCTCTCTCCTCACCTCAACTCTTCTCTCTCCTCTCCTCTTCCCTTCCCTACCCTTTCTCTTCTCCCGCCCCTCCTCTCTTCATCTTTTCTCTCCTCTGCTTCATTTCACCATCACAATATTTGTTTGTTTGGGTAGTCTTCTCTATTTTCTAGGCTACTGAGGTGAATACTTAGTTAATTGATAATCACCTGTTGGTTATGTCATGTATCAGTGTAAGCACCTTGTTAGCTCTTTCCTAAAATTTGCTATGTTGTCTTTTAAAATTTATACCACTCACTGGGTGCTAAGATTTCCTTGAGTTTGTACTCTATTCATCCATGTATGATTTCATAGGGAGTTCTCTTTCATTTCTATCTATCTCCTGTCAGGAAGTACTTTGTTCTGTAAAGTTACAATCCCTTTAAATTAATTGATGATGTTTTAATAATCAGGGAAATACAGTAGTTGCCTTTTCTTGTGAGGTCTTGAGAAAAAAACAGGAGTCCTGATTTCAGCTCCTAAGTGTGGAGATTGAAAAGCAGGATGGTTTTCTAAAATGAAATATCTGAGCAGATTGAAAGCTCAGAGTCCTCTGAGCTCCACAAGTGAATTGAGGGATGGTGTGACCACTGCTGTAAATTAGTGAGATAATGGAAAGATAAAGAAAATGTCACATCGTAGAGCAAAATCTCTCCAGAACAAGTGCTGGAGCAGGAAATGCTTAACTACAATTGCTAAACTGCTAGAAGCTGGTGTGCAAACCAAATTCTACAATTTCCAGGGAAACCCAGTCAAGTGTGGGCCCTATGACTTCATATGTTCTGCCTTTGAAAGCCTTGCAAGAATAAATATTGGAAAGGAGTTATTGACTGTTTCCAGTCGAGAAATGAGTAATAAAAAAAATGGACCATTTTAAAATGAATTGAAATTAATTTATTTTAGTCCCATAGAAGAAATTACTTAACCAAGAATTAACATGCCACGGTTATAGTAACAGCTAGTTAACCCAATGGAAATTAAACATTTAACTTCAGTTGAGATAGTGTGTCCTGTCCAGCAGGACATTTAACAGGGGTCCAGGAGGTCACCTGAAAGAGACCGGGGTAACAGACAAAGACTCGAAGAATGACGATCTGTCTATAGTCTGATCAGATCGCAATCTTTATTTTTTCACACAGGGCTTATATACACAAAAAAAGGCAGGATGTGGGGAAGGAGATGACAGCAGGTATTCAGGGGGAGTACAGATATCTTCCAGAACAGAGTATCAGGGAATGAAGGTTCAGGGGACATGTCACTATGACTCTAACTTTGATTCGCTTGTCCTTACCTAAGTTGGTACTATCCACCAAGGTTACCTCTCTGCAAGGTCTATGACTACTCAGGCTTGGCAGCCTTCCACCAAAGCTTCTTGTTTACAATAGCTTATAGCTATCTGTTTTAGTGTTTTTCCACAGAGACCCAAGACTTGGTGCTAGCAGGCATGTATGTCAGGCCTATTGCTGATTTTAGGCCTTCAGTGTATAAGCAGGGCTGCCCCTGACAAGAGAGAGAGAGAGAGAGAGAGAGAGAGAGAGAGAGAGAGAGAGAGAGAGAGAGAGGCAGACAGAGACTGACTTTATAATGGGTAAGCTCTAGCTCTGTATTTAGGCCCTGCTGGCATCCCTTGGCGTCATGCTGATGGTCTCATTAGTCTGTAGTATGTGGACTATGGGATGTGTTCTCAGCTATGGCTGTAACAATGAAGCCCGTGTCTGTGATCTCACAATGGAGTGATAGATTAATGGCTAAAGCTTTTTCTAGAACTTTTCATTTTCTATCTTTTCTGGTTTTTTTCTACATCATTTCATGTTCTTTATCTCCATGTATAGAATGTATGATTGAAAAAGGCAAACCCAGCTGAGGATACTCACTCTGCCAGCTGGCCGCCTTCTTCTTCTTTCTTCTTCTTCTTCTTCTTCTTCTTCTTCTTCTTCTTCTTCTTCTTCTTCTTCTTTCTTCTTCTTCTTCTTCTTCTTCCTTTTTAACTCTTCTTGCCTCTGAGAGGCCAGCAATCCACTTGGCCTTAACTTCACATTTCTGAATCTTATTTGCTTTTATATAATGTCCAAGAATTTTCTTTTTATTTAGAAGGAGAAATAAGAAAAAGCAAGTCCGATCCATCTTCTTGAACATAGTGGTATTGGTGAAGCCTCTATTTTGTTTTTAATAAGCATTGTTTAGATTGAAATGTCAAGAAATATTGAAATATTTTTTCTCTGAAGAACTAGCAATATCTGGAAAATAACAAGAATTCAGTCAGATAGTGTTTATAGTGGTGGTATTTGAAAATAATGCATTTTATATTAAATCAATGTCTTGGGTTTTGAAATGAAGAGTTCTGAAATAGCAAGGTCAGTGGGAACAGAGTAGCCCATTTGAAGTAGTCAAGGTTGCTTTGTGTCTTTGAATCAGGCATGCACTCAATGCTATTATAAGAGTCTATACAGCATCTGCAATTTTGAGCCTTTTTTTTTTTTTTTTTACCTGCAGTCTGACTGAAAGTACTTTACTTTGAAATCTAAACTGTGCCGTGTAAACCCACGAAAATGAAGATGTAAAGTTTTGTTTGATGTGTTCTCTGTCCTAACTCTCCTTATATCCTTCAGTCTTTTACATTCAGTCACTTAGTTTTTAAGATTTTGGCAATGATAGCAATCTGAGAACATAGAGTGACTTCTTCAGCCCCTTTGTTCACATTTTTATCATCTACTTATTTAATCAAAATCAGATATGCCAGTCTTTGTCTAGCACTGACTAGATTCCCATTAATAGCCTTCAAGTGAATTCTGTGTTCCCTGACCCCCACTACTTTGTTTTATTTTTTGTTTGTTTTAGAGTTGTTTATTTTATTTTAATTAATTAATTAATTAAATCTACATCTGGATTGTTCAAAGCTTCCCCTCTGTCCTCTTCTCCTAATTCCTTCCTTTCTTCTCTCCTCCATTCGAACCCCCTCCCTTTCTCCTCAGAGAAGGGGAGACCTCCCATGGATATCAACCTGCATTGGCATATCAAGTTCCATAGAACTAAAGGCATCTTCTTCTATTCAGCCTAGACAAGGCAGCCCAGTTAGGGTAAAGTGGTCCATAGGCAGGCATCAGGATCAGAATTAGCCCTGTCGTGTTAGGGGTCCCACATGATGACCAAGCTGCATATCTGTTACATATGTGTAGGGGGCCTAGGTACAGCCCATGTTTTTTGGTTGGTAGTTCAGTCTCTTTGAGCCCATGGGCCTAGGTTAGTTGATTCTGTAGGTTTTCTTGTGGTGTTCTTGACTCCTCTAGCTCCTTTAATCCTTTTCTCCCCTTCCTCCAAAAGAGTCCAGGAGCTCCAGCTCATGTTTGGCTGTGGGTCTCTGCCCCTGTTTCCATTGGCTCTGGGTGAAACGTCTCAAGACAGTTGTGCTAGGTTCCTGTTTGCAAGTATTAGAGATTATCAATAATAGTGCTTGGTGTGAGCTCTCTCTCTCTCATGGTGTGGGTTGAAAGTTGATCCAGTCATTGGTTGGCTTTTGCCTCAATGTCTCTCCATCTTTATCTCTGCATATCTTGTAGGCTAGATAAATTGTGTGTAAAATGTTTCATAGCTGAATGGTGTCTTCATCCCTCCATTGGAAACCTTGCTTGGCTACAGGAGGTAGTCATTTTAGGTTCCACATCCCCTATTCCTAGGACTCTTAGGTAGTGTCACTTTCATAGGTTCCTGGGGTCCTGTTGTCCTAGGATTCTAGTTTGTCCAAGAGATGCCCAACATCCCCATTCTCTCTTCTCAATTCTCTCTCCCACTGTCCTCCCTACACTTGACTCTCCTATTGCCCTCCCAACCATTTCCTCAATCCATCCAACCCCAATCTCTATTTTATTTCTTCTTCTATATGGAATTCAACCATCCTCCCTTAGTCCTTCTTGTTACTTAGCTTCTTTGGGTCCATGGCTTGTACCATATTTACCCTGTACATTATGGCTACAATCCACTTGTAAGTGAATACATATTATGTGTGTCTTTCTGGGTCTGGGTTCTCTCAATCAGGATGAGTATTTCGAGTTCCATCCATTTGCCTCCAAATTTCATGGTGACCTTGTTTTTAATGGATGAGTAATATTTCATTGTGTAAATGATCCATATTTTCTTTATTCATTCTTCAGTTGAAGGGCATCTAGATTGTTTTTAGTTTCTAGCTATTATGAATGAAGCTGCTATTAGCCTGTTGCACAAGTGTCCTTGTGATATGGTGCAACATCTTTTTTGTATGTGCCCAGGAGTGATATAGCTGGGTCTTGAGGTAGAAGTATTCCCAATTTTCTAAGAATTTTAATGGGTGATTGAAACAGCTCTTTATGTTTGACCCTCTTAGGTTTTGACTCACTGCGAGTTCATTGTGTGTTCTAAATGACCTTACTGCCATTCCTGTTTCAATGACTCTCCACCCAGTCTAAGTCCCATCATTACTTTGATCATTCTAAAAAGACTTAATTAGGCTTTTAATTTTCATTAAGGACATTCTTTCATTTATACTCACTTTTTATTCTAAGTAATAATTTTTAGTACAGCAAGTTAAATTTTTCCTGAAATAACTTTTGAAAAAAATGGATGAAAAAAATGTTTTCAAAAAAATTAAAACTAGGTAATAATACAAGGTATCAGCAGGTAGATGGTTCGATTTTCCCCCCTTTCTCTGTTTTTCCTTTCATTCACAATTAAGGCAAACCACATGATTCTTTTCATTAAGTGTTACAAAATCACTGTTAGGCCTGTAGTATATACTCCTTATACTCCAGTATTCCAATAATCAGAGGTGTTACTATGATTCCCACATTATGAGGCACTGAATTTCAGGTATGTTTCAAGTGTAAACTTTTGAGATAAGTAGTAGATTTCAAAATTCTGGACTCATGTGTGTAATGTAGTTTGGGCCAACAACATATGTCATATAAGAGATGAGTCAGAGGAAACCAGGATGTGAGGGAGAAGAAGGAGATACATGGGAAACAATAAATTTTATATTTTTAATTATTTTTAAGTTTTAAAAATTTTTAAATTTTTTTATTCTTTTATTTTTTATTTTACATTTTGCTAAAATTTGCCTCTGTGACTTTTGGAAGAGACTACTCTACTTTATCTGTATGACCTTTTGGAGTGTTAAGACGTATAGGTTAAAATCCAAGTATTTTGGTCAGTCACTGTGCTTTGAACTCAAATTCCAATGTGTGCCATTGGAAATTTTAGTTTATTTAATATTGTTTTCTAATGGTTCAATTTCTGAATTTCTAATACAGACACGTAAGAGAAATCTCAACATTTTTAGTTATAACTAATACCAAATGAAATAATGAATGTGAACTTGACTATAAGATAAGCTAATTAAGCCCTGTCCATTTAGGAATATGGCTGGCTGGCTGCTTCGTTTCGAAGTCTCAATGCTGTCTGACTATTGTTTCAGAATTTTCTGATTCAGAAGTTAAGAAACAAGGCTAATGTGCCCCAATGTTAGAGCGATTGCTTTATATCCTTATATAAGAAACATACAAAAAGGTTAAGGAATAATATTACACAGACAGTGATATGGATGATATGAAAGTCATTTAAATGAGGTAATTTTATTACTTAGGAATATCTTCTCTATAAGATCAGTTGAGATGAGGAGGAAGATTGCTCTTGGTTGCATTACATTCATGGTATAAATTTTGGCTTAAAAACTGATGGGTTAGGAGGATTTCAGAGGGGAAACCAGGAAAGTGGATAACATTTAAAATATAAATACATAAAATACCCAATAAAAAACTGTGAGATGATAATAAGAGTTATTGCCAGATACATGTATAATAAATTGAAAAATTATGAATATAATATGTGTAATTACTTAAATTTTATTAATTTTTAAAATGTAGTGGTAGCTATATACCTGCATATTTTCATTAACTATGTTTTATCTAGGTTTTATTCTTTATATTACTAAGTTATATTCTCAAGAGAGAAATAAATACAAATAAAATGATCACTTTTAAGGAACTAAAAGAAGATTATAGCCTCTATAATATTAATAATACACTGTAATATTTTCAGTGATAATGAATATACATGTAAAGCTTCTAATCAGTGGAACCCAAACCATGAGAGTTGTAAAAATATTTGGTGAGTCATATTTCTGGTGGTGTGTGTGTGTGTATGTGTTATGTATGTATATAAAACACTATAATATATTTATAGTATATGTCATATGCTGGGATACTGTACATCCCTCAAACATCATGTGTTAGAACATAATCCTTGTTTGAAGAATATGTTCACTTTGTTCTTGCTAATCATGAGGATGAACTCTTCAGTAGATGGCATCTCTGGGAAGTGTATGAAATTTGGAGGACATGGGTCATTTGTGTCATGCCTTAAGGGACATCTCTTTAATCAGCATTTTCATGTCTTTCTCACTCCTTCCTAACTGTCATGAGATACATGGATTTGTTCTGCCTGTCCTTCTTCTATATTTCTCTACTATTATGTTTTTTCCTTGTTATCATCTTACAGATAATGAATCAGACAATCAAAGACCAAAAACTTCCAAAACTATGAGCCAAAGTAAATCTTTCTTCCTTCTAATTCTCTTGTTTTTTCAAAATATCCAAAATCTGGTTAACAAAAAATAAAAATAATAAATATGTACATCTACATACACACTACACATATACCTACATATATATGCATATATACATATATATTTATACTCTTATTGTATAGTATGCAAATATTGATAGAAAATACATTTTAAAGTAGTATATATTATATATTAATGTATAATTTTATATATCTGTGATGATATGTTGATAGATACATAGATACATATGTGACAGATAGACACATGTATATGCAACAATCAGACCAGCCTGAAGCCTGTGAAGTTTTTAAAATATCTTCAGTCATAATTAAATGTATTTTTAAAAGATTTTCCCAGAATTTTTGAGCCATTGCTGAGCTCAGTAGACAATTCCCATTCTTAAGTGGGCTTTCTAGTTCTTAATAAACTATCTCCATGTCACTTAAAACTATTTCTTACAAAAATTATAATGTATATAGTCTAACAGAGATTTGAAACTTTTATCATTGATGTTCTAATAAAGACAACATGACAGAAGGCTTGCATTGCAATTGGCATCTATGAACCTTTAAGAAAAAAAATGTTGAGAGAAATCATATTTCTTGAGTATTCCTTGCCTTCTGTGGCTTAACAAAAATTATATTTGGATGAAAGTGTGTTTTAAAAGAAAAAATTGATAATTTTGGAAGTTCATGACAATACCTTACAAATGTTCCTCTTTAAGCAAATGACAGAACAAACATATTTGTAAAAGTTCTAGCTCCAGACACTGGAAATATCTAATGATAAAACAGGTTTAATATAAAATTTATCCAGAATTTTTAGTGAACTAAATTTAGTGAACTGTAATTTAGTGAACTCGCTTACTAATCGACCTTTCTTCTCAGTTCAATTCTACAAGTGTTTTTACAAATTTTATTACATTGTTTTTTAAGGCTGGTGTGTGTGTGTGTGTGTGTGTGTGTGTATGTGTTTGTATATGATTGTCAAACATAGAATCTTTGGAGAAACACAAGCCCTTGATTTTAGCTAATCTATTTAAGGCAGATAGACATGTTTTCCCCTAGAAAATTAATGACTGCTAATATAATCTGGATATGATGACAAGATGAATCATAAAATTTAGACCAACAGGTTTAAAAACATTTGTTTCAGAAAATGAGGTGATACATATGGTTTGTGGCAAATAATTTTGTGGGATCTTACTCACTGATCTTATAAATGTATAATATAATCTCATTTTATTTTCTAGAATTTAGCTATCTGGAAATGACTTTTAGCAATTATACATGCATAAACTCTATCACATATTTACAACAAGTAGAAGTTTGAAATTAATAATCATTATTCTGAATCTTTGGAAAAATTATTCCAGGTTGGTTCCTAAAATGCTCATTAATTATATAATAAGAATGATTTATTTATCATGTATGACCATTTGAGAAAATATTTTACAGCTTAATGAGTTCTTAATTATAATATTCACAAACTTTGCAGTAGGCTATCTATTTGAATAAACACTAGGTTTTACATGCCAAACTATTTACAGAATTCATCAATCATTATTTAGCTCACTTTAATGAAACAGCTTAATTTTGATATTTTAGTTATGCAATGATGTCAAAGGCCACATAAAATTTGTATTTTGTATGATATAAAATGTAAAATACTTGGAGTATATAAAGTCGAAAAGTACAATAGTTTAGTGTTAAACAAACAATAAAAATTTTAATGTGATGTTACATACAGTATTAGCATTATGAACAATATGAACACCATGATTTCAATTTTCTTTTATATTTTCTTAAACATTGTTGAAAATTCAGGAGAACCATTGTAATATAATTTGTATGTTTTGATGTAATATTGAAAACAGTATTATATAATAACATATCTTTAATCATTACGTGTTAGTATTTGAATATTTTTATCAGGTTTATATTTTATGAAAAATCTATTTTCTTTTTTCTTTTATTTTATTTATTCATCCAATTTACATCCAAATCGTTGTCTCCCATCATCCTACTCCTTACACTATCCCTTCCTCCATCCCCCTACCCTTCACCTCTGAGAGAGTGGGTCACCCCCTGGATATCCCCTCATCTACCCTCATCAAGTTACTTCAGGGTTAGACACATCCTCTCCCACTAAGGGGGCAGCCCAGTTAGGGGAAAGGATTCCGCAGACAGGAAACAGCTTTAGGGACATCCACTGCTCCAGTTATTGGGGATGGGGACCTACATGGAAAAATCTATTTTACATAAAACTGTTTTGTTACAATGAGTGTTATGATTTTTCATTTGAAAATCTGCCATTAGCTTTGAAAAGATACTTTGGCTATGCTTTTCATATGCTGTTTTGGTTGAGTCATAAGAACATAGTCTGGCCTCACATACATTGCAGTTGTAGAATTAAGTGTTTTGATCATTATTTGACTCTATAAAAAATGTAGAAATTGTAATTTGTTGAATGTTTTTCACTGTTTATTGTTTGTGTCATCAAAAGAAGTATATTTCATTGAATTTTGTAAATACTTGATTAGTCTATTTTAAATTTACATTCTTCCAATAGTTAATCCAATAATATCATTATTAGTTCAAAACACCAGCACCTTCTACAAGGATACAATCAAGTCAGATGCACTTGCAGAGTCTTTGATCTCTTTATAAGTCTTAGAAATTATTTTTGATCTTATTATTTTTTATTGAAAATAAGTTTTGTTACACAGTGTATGCTGAACATTATTTTCTTACCTCCAAATTCTCCCAGATCCTCCCCACTTCCCACCTTACCCAAATCCACATCCTTTCTTACTGAATCCCTTTAGAAAACAGGCAACAAAACAAACAAACCAGTATAGGATAAAACAAACAAGCAAAAACACTTTTTAAAAAATTGCTTATTGTGAGAAGTTGCATCAAGACATTGATTACTCAGCAGAGCATATGCAACTCCAACCCAAGGACATGAAAGACTTACTACCATTTTGGGAAGAGTAGTCTTTACATTTTAGATCTCCCTTTTTTATTTTTCTTTTTTTTATTGGATATTTTATTTATTAACATTTCAGATGTCATCCCCTTTCCTGATTTCCCCTCCTAGAAACTCCCTCCTCCTTTTTGCTTTTATACCATTTTAATTACATGCATGTATTAATGTCAGTTCTAGGTTGAAGAACTAGCAATACAGTAGATGCAAATAGTCAAGGAACAAGCAAGACAATAAACACAACATAGTCAAAGAACAAGCAAGGCAATAAACAAAATTCCATTAACACTCCAGTGATCACTGTTTCTAAGGGCTTATCAGGATGACCAAAATATCTGAGCCTACTTCCTGTCCAAGCCAAAGTCCTTTTCATGACTGAAGCTACTTCCTTGTTCTAGCCTAAGATTTAGATTACTGCCTGAAATTACTTCTTTGTTCTAGCCTAATATCAGATTCCTCCCTGAAGCCCACTTCCTTGTTCTTGGTCAATGTTATATCCTGTCAAGCAGCCCATTTTTCCTTGTCCTTGGCCCATGTCAGATTCTTGCCAAGCAGCCCCAAAAGCTCTCTGCATCTCCCCCTTTTTTATGTCATAAACAAGACTGAGCTTGTCTTAGGTCATTCTGACAAGAATGCCTTCCTTACCCATCATGTAATATACATTATCAAAAGCAATGCAATTATGTCTTAGGTTGTAAGGCTCTCTGCAGAATCTTACCCATATTTTGGCTTCTGCAATTGCTTTCACACAAGAAGTTAAGATAGCTACTTTTGTTAATAGTTTAGCAAAAAATGTCACTAATGTGTTGAATATACAAGAGGAATTAGATAGGCATTTGGAACAACAGATTGATGTTCTTTATCACATTCACATTATTGGAAGGAGGGTCAGAGTTTAATAGTAAGAAGCCATCTCCAGTGTCATGCCAAATACCATTGGATTCATGTTAGTCCTAAAATTTACAGTGATAGTCATTATAATTATGAAAAAGTTTAAAGACATGAAGTGTATTTAGCATAATTCCAACACCTCTCTGGATGATTTAAGTTTGCATAGTGACTTGTAAATTTAAAGAATGCTGCTCTGCTGAATGTTGATGCGTAGATACTGCTGATAAAATTACCCATAGCCTGAGGTCAATATTTCTATTTTGGTCAAGCTTCAAGAATGGTAAATATAGCTTGATCATGCTAGGAATACTTTTTTGTTCTGGGAATACTTTTATTCCTGCCCATTGTGTTAAAGTTTGTCTTTAACAACATCAACATGTTGTTTTTAAGTTTGGAGGCCATTCTACAAACACTACCCTTCAGTCATGGTATATTAGCAGAAATGTTTTATGTGATTAGAATGGAAGCAATCCATGTGAAATAGGAGTGTAAAGATGATTGCAGAAAGGATCCATATGTGGAGGTAATTAGAGCTAACATAAAGCTGTTATTTTGTTTTGACTACTGATTTATTAGAAAAAGTGTTTGGAATTGCAGTGACTAGAGCAGTCATTCTGCTATTTGATATGCAGCTGAACTGGAGCCTGTTGGATAACTGTTACTTTTATAAGAGGACAGAGGATTGAGAGAATGGAGACACTGTACATAAAAAGACCACCACCAGTGATCATGTAAGCTATTTTACTTGGATCAATTATCTGTTAAAAAACTAGAAACATTATACAAGATTATAATACAAGTCCTGCCTAAATTTTCACTAGTTTATGTGTCTATTTTTATTTATCCCTTAAGGAGGGGTTTTTCTGAAAACACATTAGGAATAATGCTTTGTCCTTGTCACCAACATACCTTGAACATAGTATAGTTTCCAAAATAAACTTCCAACATGCAACTCACTAATGGCAGGCAATCCCATATTTATTCTTGTAATACACAGCTCAGGATAGATTACCAAATGATATATTCTTGTTGACAATAATGAATTCATTGTGTATTTTGTTTTGATTTGGGGGAGATTTAACCTGTATACCAGGCTGACCTTGAACTCACAGGATTTGTGCCTTTTCTCACAAGTGGTGGTATTACAGATATGTGCCACTATTCTCTGCATAAAATAATTTTTGAAATGTAATTTTTTTGAATTTGCAGGAAAACTGAGAATAGTGCACATCTATTTTTATTTTGTTTATTTTGGGCAGTTGATTAATCTCAGGCAGGATTTGAAAAAAATTAATAGTATTGATTATTTACTATTTACTATCATATAGTACTGTATATTGATCATCTTTGTTACAAATTTTGTTTTGGAATTTCTTCATGTATACACCAAATAAGTATGTTTCCTATAGTTAAGTAAGTAGATAAAAATCACACATGGCATATGAATCTCTGGTCAGCAATCACTGGATACTGGTTAATAAAATATCACTTCATCTCATGGCCTCTAATTACTACTTTCTAAGAAGACATGCTTACAAAGGTATTCTGTGTCTATGGTGTTGTGAGCATTCATATATTAGAATGCCAGACTCTAGCTCTGTCCTGTTCTTAAAATGTTCAATATAGATCTGTCTCCATTGATGCTTCAGCCTCTCCCATTCATGTTTGTGTCTCTGCTATCTGTTTCTGCTAAGTAGTACTATCTGGAAGTCTTTGGGATATTCATGGCAATTGCATTTTTCTGAACTAACTGCACATAGCATATTTTCCTGGCCTCCATCTATTTGAGTCCTAGCTCAAGCTGTACCCGCTAACTCAATAAATGTTTTGTTTCATTTTATTTTGTTTCCCATTTGTAGCTCTGCTGAAGTCATACCTACAACTCCAGTAGTGCCAATGCCTCTTTCCAGGATATGTTCATGTTCCAAAACATCTCATTCTTTCTGTCTACAATACATGTTTGTTTGTGTTCACTGTGAATTAGTCCAGCAGAGCAGAAGTTAGGAATCCTGGTGTGTGGTTCTCACTGAAATGTATTACAAGGCAGTTTCTTCAGAGTCACCTTACTAGGAGCTGGGTCTTTGACTTCACCTTTACTACTAAGGAAAGAAATGTACTCCATAATTTGGAAAAGTTGAAACAAGTTGTTTTTTCCTCTAATTCATAAGTGACCTTCTGATTTTTATGATATGTTATATTAGAAACTTAGTGAATTATTTTAAATAGTAGGATATGGAAATTTTAACATGGATTTATATCTAAGTTAAGATCACAAAGAAGTAAGGCCTTCAATTTGTTTTTTACTTCAACTCATTTATAATGCCTTTGTGATGGAGAAGTTTTACACTGTATTTTTTTTTTAAACTGATTTTTTTTCATCTGCGATACTACCTAGTAAGTATTGTTTAGGGAAAATAAGAAATCTTTGGTGAGTAATATTTTCATTTTTTTAATTCTAATTCCTTATATTTAACTTAGTACATACTAATATTTTATTAACATAATCCTGGGTTATCTGACT
This sequence comes from Mastomys natalensis, assembly GCA_021653895.1. Lineage (NCBI taxonomy): Eukaryota > Metazoa > Chordata > Mammalia > Rodentia > Muridae > Mastomys > Mastomys natalensis. The sequence goes on from JAJTUV010001053.1 coordinate 1,549,279, forward strand.
TTTACTTTTAGGTTATAAAGTAAAGTTGATAAGCACAACTGAAGATTGCAATTAGTTGAAATGTATGATTCAATTGATAGTGTATGTTAACAGTAAATTGCTTTAACTTAAAATGTTACTAACTTTCACATTATTAGAAAACTCAGAATGTGCATGAACTAAAATAGTCAACACTTTGGAATAGTTCAGGTATTCTATACCGTTAATTAGATAAGTAATATATTAAATTCATAACACTTTATAGTTATGTTATAATTTTTAAAATGTTTGCATACTGGTTTATGTTTAAATACAAATTCTCTACTTAGAATACCCAGTAAGTGCTTATTGGTACCAATATAGTTACATATCATTATGTATGCACATATAAATGTGAATTTATTTGAGGAATATTAAGTAAGGAAAAAGTTAATACTGGATTTTTAAAAGAAGTTGGGAGATTTTTCTAGATATTTATATATGATTAGCAAATAGTTGGAACAGCCAAATCTGGAATGTAAAAGTTTGCATGTATAATCTCTAATCAATAACTTGTTAATATTTTATAATAGGTTTCTTTCATTACAATAAGAAATTCTAGTTATAACACCTACTTTCCACAAAGGCTATGTATAAGCAGATCCACTGTCTACATTGCTTTTGTTACAAGTCTTTCCTGATTCATAAGAATAGACTCTTTACTCCCCACCCAACTGTGTGTATGTGTGTGTGTGTATGTGTGTGTGAATGTGTAATCTTGTCATAAGTTTCACTTTTTAAGATTGATTTTCTCTTATAATTATTTTTCTCAGCTAATCATACATAAAATTCTTTAAAAAGTCAAATAAACATTTATAAATTGTAAAACTTTTATGGGGAATATGTGAAATTATGTTTAGATAGTTTGCTAATGTAAAAATTAAAAGAATAGTTATTCATTAAAATAATCAGATGTCTCAAGACCTTATTTCTCTGTCTCAATTTCTGTCTCAGTTACTGGCTCTGTCTCTCTCAGTCTTTATCTCTCTCTGAGTTTGTCTCTGTCTCTCTCTGTCTCTCTCTGTCCTCCATCTCCCTCTCTGTCTCCTCTCTGTCTCTCTGTCTCTCTCTTCTCTGCTCTCTCTCCTCTCTCTCTCTTCTCCTCTCTGACTTTCTGTGTGTTTTGTGTGTGTGTGTTTGTGTGTCTATATGTTCATTCCTTGGTGCATATTCATTGGTTTATTCCTAGGACAATCTTGCCTTCTACCCTTCCACTTTTGGGGGAGAGGAGAATCATTTATTCATTACTGCCTAAAGCCAGCTAGCTAGGATCATAAAATTTCATGGATTCTATTGGCTCTACTGACAGTTATTTTAAGAGTGATGAGATTTCAGACATGTGTGATACCTCCTCTCACTTTATATGAGTTATAGGCATCTGGACAAGAATTTTGCCCATGTCTCTAGCTTTAACCGATTCCTTATTGCTTAAGTTTTCTTTTTAATTTTCATATTTTTAGAAGCTTTCTCTCTCCCCCTCCCTCCTGCTCTCTTCTCTCTCTCTCTCTCTCTCTCTCTCTCTCTCTCTCTCTCTTGTGTGTGTGTGTTTGTATAAAAAGAACATAAAGAGTTGAAGATAAAAAGAAGGCTGCTGGACATGGTGAGACATACATATCATTGCAGTACTTGCGAAGCTGGTGAAGCCAATCAGATACTCTGGACACACAATGAAATACTATCTCAATAATAGAATAAAAATATCATAAATAATTCAATTTACAAAATAGGAAAAAAAAAGGACAAAAAATTTTTAGGGAAGCAAATTATTAACTATAGTGTGCATTCATTGAAAATTTTATTCTTAGATGTCACAATATTGAAATTTTACCAGGATAATAAATGGGTAGTTTAAAAAAATAATCAAAATTATTTTAAACTGCTTTGAATATTTTTAAATATGATCAATAAATTTTCCAAATGCATATGGAAATGATTTTTTTTCAAATGCTGTCTTTAGTTTTTAAATAGAAATCCCAGTGAAACAAAAGAAAGCTTTCTGTATTTCATGGTGCATTTTCCAGTCTGTGGATGGAGACTGTCTGTGTTGAGAAACTCTATCTAGTTCTTGCATCTTACAGATCATTCACGTCCTATTTCTTAACCCATTATTACACCGTGGAACAAAGTTTTTAATGTATAAAGTTTTAATATCAAACATTTCCAAACCACAGAATCCAACCTTTTGCCACATTCTAATTTCTAAAATTCCTTAAGTTTATAATAAAGAAAGATGACTTGTGGTCCTGTCTCTAAGTTTGTAGTTGTTTAGGTATTCTACCTAGCTCCTTGTCCTAATCTGATACCAGGAGGGCTAACACAGTGAACAAAGCATTCCTGAAAATCTGAATCGAATATGAAACAAGGTTAGTGTCTGTCTACAGTCAAGTTCCAAAATTGTATTTGTTCTAGGATCCAATGACTCCAAACACATGAATAGGTTGGTTTGGTGAATAAACCATACATTTCAGAAAGGATTGTCTATTTTGATGTAGAATTCTAGTAAAATATTTGAGAAAACATCATGCCTGTCTCCAAAATTTAAGAGAAGCTACAACAAATAGCAAGTAGCAATATTGAAAGGATCTGGTGAGAGGATGGTGGCAAAATACAGGAAATGAAGGAAGAGCACACTAAGGTCCATGACACTGGCTTGCACAGAAAATGTTAGACTTCTGATCTCATATTCTAACAGTGCAGATATTTATTAGCTTAAATTTGGAAGAATGGGTAAAAAAAATCACACTTCAATATGGTTTATAGTAGTCGTTTGTATTAATCTTATTGTGCATTTGTTGTCAAACTTCAAAGAACTCTACAAATATCTTATGAAACAGCATGATTTCTAAGAGGCATACTCTAAAGTAAATTCAAGGAGACCTAAATTCCATTTCGTTAGAACAAAATTAAAATAACCTGTCCTACACACCCATGGTGTTATAATGAAATCTTAACAAAGAAAACAGGAGAAAAGAAACACACATGGAGTTGAGGAGATGACACTTTTTAACAGCTAGTATAAACAGACCTTAACTAAGGCCTTAGGCAGATGTAGGACTTCTTGTAATTCTGTGTGCCTGTGATACACCCACCTGGTGTTGGAATTACTGAGACATGACCACTTGTGTTAGGTCTATAGGTGTGTGAAGTCAGAAATTAAGTAGTTATGTTCATTTTCTATTTTTTAGGCACCTAGAAGAGGAAAAAATAAACCAGTAAGACTTTTTTAAAAATTATTTTAAAGAAAAACTTTAGACTCTAAAGGTTTAGAGTGTGTGAAGAATACAGACACAGAGCAAGAAACTAAAATATAGTATAATGAACACCAAGATAAAAATGAGTGTGTAGGTGATGATTAATCTTGATTGTGCACTTGATTGGATTTCAAAATGCCCTGCAGGTTAATATAGCACAATATATATGTGTATTTGTGAGGATGTTTTCAGAGGTAATTAGATCCCCAATGCTCTGGCCTAATGAATATGTCAATCCACTGAAGATTTAAACCTTTGAACAGACTATTGGGATGTGGTAGAATTTGTGTTTGTGGAGGGCTGGCTGAGCGAAGTCACTGCTAGCATGTCTTGGTTCCTACTCTTATGGTTGCTTAGGACTGCTGCCCTCTGCTTCCAGATTGCCATGATGGTATTACCCCACCATGTTTTTCAGCCATGAAAGAGCATGTGTCTAAAATTTATGAGTCGAATAACTCTTTCCTTCTCTAGATTGTCTTTTATTTTGGTGGTGGTGTGGCTTAAACATTGTATTATATCAAACTTATAGTCACTACTAAAGCATGTTATCACCAAAAACTGAGTTACTAAGAGATGAAATGCGAGCAAAGGTTCTGTTGCAAATAGCAGCAGGTAGTTATCAGTAGGAATCTTATCTGGGTCCTAGGCTTCTACTGCTACTGACATCATAAAATATGGCTATGGTTCTCTTTTGTTTCATTTCTTCTATCTTTGGAAGAATGCTGGGGGAAAAAGAAATTTGTTAAAAATTGAGCAACAAAAATAAAAATGTATACCTTCTTTAGCACATAAGCCAGGGAAGGAACACAAATTTGAAAACTCATTTTTATTTTTTTCTACTGATTTGTTGTACAATAATGAAGATGTATCAGAAATACAATGAAAAAAATCTTCCAGTAGGATGAAATTAAAACTTCTACAGTTATCTAAAGAGAAAACAAGATCAATGACTATAAAGGATGAAGACTCTTCAGAAGTTAATTATTAAGTTCTCTATCAGGTTATCAGTGGTTCTCAACCTTCCTAATTCTGTGACCCTTCAATACAGTTTCTTGTTTCATGATGACCCCCAACCTTAAAATTTCATTGCTGCTCCATAACTGTAATTTTGCTATTGTTATGAATTGTAACGTAAGTATCTGATATGCAGGATATCTGATATGTGATCCCCAATGGGGTCATGGCCCACAGACTGAGAACCTCTGAGTAAGAGTAATGAGAAGATAGGGAGTTCATGTTCTCCAGCTGTTAGTGAGGAAGAACAAATGGCGGTGGATGGGAGGAAGGACAAGTGGGCCTATGGAGCCTTCTGTGTGCCTCCCATGTACCAATTAGAACATTCACTGTGATGTATGGTTTTCACTGTTATATCCTTGGGTGGAATTGGCCAGATGGACAATACCTTTTCTTGGAGACCTTGAGCACTCTCTCTGCCAGGACCAGCTTAAGAACTACCTTTAATATACATAAGAAAACTTCTGGGTTTAGAAGAAATTCTGGGTTACAACTTAAGGAAACCAACCCTAAGTCAAAATGTAGAATGGAAGATAACACACCCAAGGACATGATAAGGATCCTGGTTGAGAGGTGGGAAGAAGATAACCAGGCTCTGCCACTCATCTGTCCTGAGGTGGCATGGGTGCCAGTGATGCCCCCCCTACACCTTGTTCTCAGCACCTGCAGCAATTCAGATAGCTGGTCTAGGGGTCATGAATGTAGGAGAGCTGACCTTGCCTCCTCCCTATGGCAGCACTGGGTAGCCACCTGGAGCAGTGCTGAGGAGCTCTCTCTGAGGTACAGATAAAGGTGACCTGGAAAGCTGACCAGCTCAGCTACCACCCAGGCCCAGACCCAGGACTCTGAATTGGTCCACCTCAAAATCTGTCTCATCTATGAATGCTGGGGACTGTGAAAGTTCCAGTCCTGCTAATCCAAAGCTGTATGATCTCAATGGCACAGAGCAACAACAGGATAACCAGGAGTTCTGAATGAAGATCTAATATTGATGGTGTCACAGAACCCAGAGATCTCAAACCAGACCAATGACTCATTGCAATGAATATTTTCAAATGAAGAGTATGGACAGAGGGTCATGGTGCAATATACTACAGCTTCTACAATGAGATGTTTTTCTATGCTTAGATTCTTTTGTTCTTGTTGTGTTTGTTTGTTTCTGTGAGTGTTTTATTGGGGGGTGGGTGAGGCAGTGGTTGCATGGGAGAAAGGAAGATACGAGAGGACAGGGAGATGAATAGAACTGTTGTACATGATGGAAAACTCACAAAGAACCAATAAAAGTCAAAGAAAAGATATTTAAAAGCCAGGATCAGACTCAAAAAAACTAAAATTTTGTGAAAGAAGTGAGCCAATGTTCAGGAATAGTGTCGTTTGGTAGAAAATTATTTTTATATTTTTATATACATTTCACTGAATTCATGGACCTTTGCTGCATTTAGAGCTTATGACAATTAGCTGTATTCAAATATACATTGAGTATTCGAATTATTTTTCTTTTTCAGATAGAGATGTATAATTTACTCAAATGTGTTTTCAGCGACTTTCCTCTTTAATTTATACAATAAATGTGTAGCATGTCTACTTAATATGTGACACACACATGTCCATTTAATGTGTGGTTTATGAATGTCTAATGAAAGTTTAACTTGAAGACATCCATAATAATGTAAATTGTAACTATATGATTAAAATGTATATTTGTTTTTAAATGGAATTTGAATACTTATGAGGCATTATTTAATGTTCTTTCTTTTCATCAACACAAAAGGAATGGATGAATCCAATGCTATTTCTTTGAAATTATAAATTTTTACACTTCAGGGCATCATAAAACATCCTTTTATTAATAAGAAAACAAGTATCAGGGTAATTTTGTAAAATCTTCAAGCACCCCATTAAGCAAAATTTTCCAAAATATTATTAAAGGATCTAAGAAATGAATAACAGTGATTTTCTTGAAGTGTGTTACTAATTTTAAGTGTCTACTTTAATCATCATTTCCAGAAACAATAAATTCAAAGTAAGTTGTCAATTATGTTAAACCCTCCAATGATAAATTTAGAAACAGGGCTTCATAGTAGTTGATAAGCATGAGTGTCATCAGTGTTTTAACAACTTTCATAGTTCTCTACTTCTTTACTACATCCTACACCTTAGGCACACTGCATTTGAGCCCTGACTGGTCACACTTGCTATTCTGCTGTGTAATAAACTAGTTAGAACTATGTACTTGTAGATTTACAACTTGGATTTGAGGTGGCTTGTTTTTACGTTTTGTCTGTTGTCCTTGCACTCATCTTTACTCATTACTATTTAACATTTAACTGAATGTAATATTCATATGAGGATTCATCCATACTATGCAATCAAAAACAGATATGATTGAAAAATGAATGAATAATTTTGAGGTATATTTTGCTATTACCCTTTGCATTACTATTCAAGAAACTTATTAATTTCACATTTCAGAATGATTACACCCCAATCTCTAACCACTAATAATAAATATTAGATAGATAGATAGATAGATAGATAGATAGATAGATCTCAAACTTAATATATGTATTAACTTTGGTTCTTTTTTTGTACTATATTAAATTAATTGTAAGGTTAATATTTTTACATTACATTAATGTAAAAGTAACTGTTATATTTTATTCATCAGAAGTAATTGTCATCTTGTTGGCTTATTACTGAATAAGCTCAATCTTTCTAGCTCTTTCTGAATTCTGGCTGGCTGGTTCAACTCAACTGTTCTGGCTCAAACTACTCTCCTGTCTGACTGATTCAATCTGGCTTCTCTCAGTTTCTAACTGAACTGTTTTGCTCAGCTTCAAACTAACACTAGCAATCTGTTCTATTCTTCTGGCTTCTTCTTCTTGTCTGGCTTCAACTGCCTGTGCTGACCTGCACCAAACTGCATGAACTTGAGAATGAAATCAACTCCATTGTACTCTGCTCACTGCACTGACTTCCAACTGACTGACTGAATTCAAATGACTCCATTACATTGCCTGAACTCTACTGAACTGCACTGAACTCAACTTCTACTCAACTGGACTGACTCTCTCTCCATGTACTGCTCATATACAGCTTTTCTTTTCTGTGCTGTTCTTATGACAGTTGAGTGTATACTTTCTCTGTCAAATCTTCCTTTGACTCCTCACTTTGTACCTCAATTAGAAGTCATTGTCTGGGATTAAAAGTGTTCACTAAGAACATGTCTGTATTCCAACCAGTATAGTCATGTTGCTGAATTAAAATGATCTACATATTTATCTAACATTAAATATAACATTTTCATGTAATGAACTGCTTCAAAATATGTAAATTCAAAACAGTTTACTTTCCTAGAGTATGACTTAAGCAAAAGATAGTCAAGATCTAAATACAGTATCAAATACCAGTGTAAGTCTTGATGGTGTGTGTTCATTTATTTAATGTGCTTTTCCTGCAAAGGTATAAAGTTGTGGAAGTATACATGGTGAATAAAAAAGAGCAAATATTCGTTACCGCTATGAATAGTTTCTAACACATGCACTTCTACCCCATACACACACACACACACACACAGCACCAACATACACATATGGATACAGAGGAGGAGGAGGAGAAGGAGACAAAGAAGAAAAGAAGAGGAGAGAGGGAAGGAGGAGGAGGAGAAGGAGAAATGAAGCAAAAATAAATACATATCCCTGAGATAGGTTTTGGCTTGAGGAAGATTATTATAGAATCCATACATCATGAAAATTCCTTTTGATAAGAATCTTAAAATAAATAACTCCTTTCACAAAATTAACAAAAAGACATAAAAGTAAAAAAGATTTGAAACTGAATGAAACAAGCATGGATACATTAATCATTTATATATTTGTTTCTCTCACCACTGTTTTTAACAGAAACATATCAGGGCTTAAAGAGGATGAATACTGTACACTTGGGATTTAAGTCTAGGTACAAAAGACCCATTATTGTCACCAAGACCCTTTGTCCATTAGAATGTCATGGTACCAAAAAGACAAATACTGCTTCGTTTTCTTGCTGTGTTTTCCCCCAGAAATTCCGTCTTGCATTAATGTTTCTTAAAAGGTTGAGATACAATGTATCATGTAGCCTGAACTGACCTCCAGCCCCTAATCTCTTTATTCTACCTTCCTGGTGCTACATTTCCCAGGAACCAACCCTGGCTAAACACATTAGTGTCTGAAGGTTATTTCTAACCTCAACATTGGTTTGGTGTCAAGGACAGAAATACAGTAACAAAATAAATATGCATTCTCCTGTCTTTGAGAAGTGTGCATTGTGTTTTTTCTCTTTATTCTCTTATTGTTGCCATCTCCCACCTATCTAGCTTCTTCAGCTTCGAAAGAGACTTATTTGGTGATTTAAATACTTGCTTTTTTTCCCTTTCCTTCTAGGTGCTTGGGAATTTGTTGGTTTTGTCATTGTTGTCGCTGCTATTTGTTTATTTATTTATATTTTGTTATTCTTTAATTGTTTGGTCAGTGTCTCAGTCAGAGTTTCTATTCCTTCACAAAACATCATGACCAAGAAGCAAGTTGTGGAGGAGATAAGGGTTTATTCAGTTTACACTTCCACATTGCTCTTTATCACCAAAGGAAGTCAGGACAGGAACTCACACAGGGTCGGAATTTGGAGGCATAAGTGGAGTGGATACAGAAGCCATTGAGGAATGCTGCTTATTGGCTTGCTTCCCCTGGTTTGCTCAGCTTGTTTTCTTATAGAACCCAAGAATACCAGCCCAGGGATGGCACCACCTACAATGGGTTAGGCCCTCCCACTTTGGTCACTAATTGAGAAAATGCCTTATAGCTGGATCTCATGGAGGCAGTTTCTTAAGGGGGGGGCTTTTTTTTTCTCTGTGATAACTCCAGCTTGTGTCAAGTTGACACACAAAACCAGCCAGTACAACTGACCCCTTGTCAACTTACCTTGGCCCTATTGGAAGAGGTGTGGCCTTGTTGGAGTAGGTGTGTCACTGTGAGTGTGGATTTTAAGATCCTCACTTTAGCTGCCTGAAAGCCAGTATTCTGCTAGCACCCTTCAGATGAAGATGTAGAACTCTCAGCTTCTCCTACACCATGCTTGCCTGGATGCTGCCATGCTCCTACCTTGATTATAATGGACTGAACCTCTGAACCAGTAAGCCAGCCCCAATTAAATCTTGTCTTTTATAAGACTTGTCTTGGTCATGGTGTCTGTTAACAGCAGTAAAATTCTAAGACCGAAATTGGTACCAGCATAGTAGGGTATTCCTGTGACAATTGAAGAGGACTGAGGAAGGACTTTGAGACTTTGAGCTAGAAGAGCCATGGGATGTTAAGAGCTCTGTAGGATGTTCTGTAGGAGCTTGGAAGATAATGTTGTGAACAGTGCAAACAATGGAGGTCTGGCTTGTGATATTTCAGAAGGAAGATTAAAGATTCTTATCAGGGCAGTTGCTTCTTTTGATTGTGAAAATTCTGTGATTAGTTGAGGCTGAAGAATCAACTATGATTGACAGGATACCAGAACTACTAAAAGGAAACCTTTGCATTACTGGGACTGTTGATACTTGTTAGATGGAACTAAGAAATTAGTAGTGATTAAGAAGAGACCAGCATGAATGAGGTAAAATTTTCTGGGAAGTGTCTTCAGAGAGTACAAAGAAGCTGTGTTCCAGAGATAGCCAAGGTTATATCATCTGCTGCAGCTGTACTTGGCAATGGATAATAATCACCAATGTGGTACTGACATCGAAGGCATGAAGGGTTCATGAAGAGCAGCTGAAGCTTGGCATTGTGAGAGGCCATGGAAGGCCATTGGTGAAGGTGCACCCTCAGTTGCAAAGGATGGTCCATGACTGAAGAGGGTCATGCAACGGAGTTGAGGCTTAGCACCATGAAGAAAGCTTATGAGAGGCTATTGGTGAAGCCTAGTTACAGTGAAAGACATGAGTGTTTTGGAGATGCTAGACCCTTGATATAACCACCAAGAACAGCAGCAGCAGTGGAGTACAGGCAGCTGCAGCCTAGACAACACGATGTGTGCTACAAAAGGCAGACCTGGAGAAGTGATCCAAACCTTGGAGGAGCTCAGAAGACCATGATTGGCTCCCAGACACTGGACAGTTAGAGTTTTGCTTTTGATTGTCATTTTGTCCTGATATTTTTCCATCTTGAAGGAAGAAAATATTTTAGTGGAGCCCACAGTTAAGAAACTTTGAATTGTTTTGAATAAATTTTTGAATTGTAAAAAGAGTTTGAATTTTAAAAGAGATCAGATATTTAAAAGGGATTGAAATTTTAGTATGTAAGAGTTTGTAAAAACTGGAAATTTTAAAATTTTTAGATCTTGAGAATGAAGAAGAAAATAAGGGTTGAGGCTTAATAGTGATGTGTTTATGTGTCAAGTTGACAAGAGATCAATTGTACTGGCTGGTTTTGTGTGTCAACTTGACACAAACTGGGTTTTTTAGACAGTTTCTCTGGGTATCCAGGAACTCCAAATCTATACCAGGTTAGCCTTGAACATAGGGATTCATCTGCCTCTGTCCTATGTGAGCTGGGATGAAAGTTTTGAACCTCCATACCTGGCCTGTGCCTAGGAATTTTTGATAGTGTTTAAACTAAAAGCAGCCCACACTCTTAAGAGTACTGCATTGCATTAGCTATTAATTACTATAAAATAACTCCTGATGGCATTTGATTAGGACAACATGTTTATTTAACATCACATTACAGAGAACTCAGTCCAACTTTCTGAGTGAGACACATGCTTTGGGACTTTGGCACTGCAGTGTTATTGTAACAAAAATGTGTAGAAGCTAACTAGTGGAATCCTCAACCAGGAAACAAGGTGAAAAAGGAGACATGGAAAAAAGTCTCACTGGGGCAGCTATAATGTCTCACAGAGAATCCCACAGTACAGCCTTTTGTCCATACTTCTTTGCTTGCAAGTGTTCACTGCAATGATGTATTGATCTGGTATGAAGTCTCTTATTTCTGATATGCTATCAATAGTAGACTTCACTGAGACTCCTCTTGGTTGAAAGGGTAGAGACTGGATACTAGGGAAGGAGGAGATGAGTGAGATTGGCATTCATAGTGTGAAATTCACAAAGAACCAATAAAGTGTCAAAAAAAAAAAAAAAAAACGCATGGATTCACAATTCCCTTCAATGGCAGGCATCCAAAAAAATAAGGATCACTGTAAAAATCCTGCCTCTTAAAATGTTTCTATCTCCTAAAGCATAGCATTTGACCAAGCCTTCAACCAGTGAACCTCTAGTGACATGAAACCTCCAAGCTATTTTAGCAATGAATCATATTATATGTGTGTGTATGCATAAATATATATATGTGTGTGTGCGTGTGTGTGTGTGTGTGTGTATGTGTATGCATGCTCATGTGTGATTAAAATGATCTAAATATTTTTGAGTATTGTGTATATGGGTAGACATTTTAAATGTGTAGAGGACATTCAGTTTTCTACTTTATCAGATGTGCTCTTTACTCTGAGTATCTTTAAAGTATCAGGAAATACTTTGGAAATACATAATTATTCTTATATGACTTTGAAATTTTTACAATATAGGAATCAGCTTGTTATGACCTCTTTGTGGTTATGTCATTATAAACTGAATCTTGGTTTCAGTGTAATTAAACATTGTGGGTAATTAGCCAAGAGTCTTCTAAATTGTAGATGACAGGACCTTAAGAAATTCCCTGGGTCACAAAATGCTAATGTGTTATATGTCTTATGACAAAAAGCAACGGTTTCATGGTAACATTTATACAAGATATCTTATTAACATTTATTCAAGAATAAAGGGACTGAGCTAGGAGGATTGTTTTAAGAGGAGAACGTACTTACTATTAGCTGATGAATGTTGTCAGATAAAAATTACTAGTTATAACATAAACCTGAAGGATGACAAAAATAAATGCCATTTGTTTGTTCAACAATTGCATGATTCAAACTGTAAGATGTAAAGCTTTATAACCATGAAGATTTTTAGCTTAGGAGAGTAATTGTTCTCGCTGGAATCATTACTGTTTTAGAGATTATGGCAGCTTGCTAACTTCTACTTTTTATAGTGACATCTAAATTGTCAAAAAGAAGAAAAGCATTGAACGAAAGCTGGGCAACATTGTTAAGATCAACAACCAATGATTTACAGCTGTTTAATGCTCTCCGTTGAGAGAGTGGTGTTCAGTTTAACCAGAAATGTAGCTGAAACTGTTGTTTTAAAACTCTCTTATATTTGGATTATTTGGAATAAAACAGAATATCCTTGTTTATGTGCCAAAACATTTAAATATAGAATATTTACTTCAAGACCCATTTCGATCACTGAAAATCAGACCTTCCTTTTCTACATGTTTGGGAAAACAAAAGTTAGTTTTATATTTAGAACTATCAAAATAATATACTTTGAATATCAAGGAAGTTTCATGTGTTCATTCATTTCATTCAGTTTGTAGTAAGAGCCATAAATTCACTTTCAGATACTTTGTTTCCCCTTCTACATATTGAATTTATTATACTTATGTGTGTGTGTGTGTGTGTGTGTGTAATTGACTAGCAGTAAACTCACACTCTGTATATAAGTAAAACGAGTAGATTGGTCTTCATGTGGTACTCCTAAGAACAGTGGCTTTCTATGCCTCTGTTGCTTGCCTTTGGGGACACTTTCTTCTACTATGCTGCTTCTTAGTCTCAAAAAGAAAAAAAAAAAAGTATGCTCCTAGTCTTCCTGCAACTTGATATGCCAAGGCTGGTTGATATCCATGGGAGGCCTCTCCTTTTCTGAAGAGAAAGGGAGGAGGAGTGTATGCGAAGGACCAGCCTTGGCTTGGAGAGGGGTTCTGAGGAAGGGGTATTTTGGAGCAACAAAAAGAACAGTTTCATGCTGACCTCTTTGCACACTGTTCCTTGCTAGCTCTCTAGACAGCTCACCAAGTTAACTCAACTCTCACAGACCAAAAACCCATCTTTTATTTACAAATCAATTCAGTTGTCCACCCCAGGTTCTCTTTGTATTATCTCACCAATCAGTAGTTTTTGAACTTAGCCCCTTGACTACTAAGAAAAGAGAAGCAAGCATTTTTGTTTATTTTAAACATTGCAAGTGAAATTAGCAATCTGCCTCCCTTTGCAAGAACTGACAATAAGCGAGCTGGTTGGGATCTGACTCTGAGATCAGAGCCACCACCATGCCTGGGCCTAAATGTGCTCTGTTGTAGGCTGACCTTGTACTCAGGAATCTTATTGCTTTTGTATCTTTCTTACAAAAACTGGCACATAGTACATCCGCCTTTGTTCTTTTATGTCTGTGAATCCCCTCATATAGTTCATATTGCATCTTTATATTTTGCATAGTTGAGAAACTACATATTTTTGAACTCATGTTTCAGAGTTCTTTCCCACAGCTTTAAGGACTCTCCTAAATATCATAGTGTTCTATCATTTTGCTGAGACATAGATACATCCCAGTCTCCTGGACTCAGACTGTCTAATTACCACGGAGTCATTAACCTTGACATAAAGGATATTCCCCAATAGCCTTGTCAGGAAGAACATCTCCCAAAGGAGGAACATAAACTAAATTATGTACATATTATACAAACAAGCCTTAAGCCTAGTAACCATCAAGTCTTTTTTTTTTTTTTTTTTTTTTTTTTTTGGAATTAGATTCTTTACTAGATGTTAGTTCAGGCAGATGCCACAGGTATGTGGATTTCCTCTCCCTATAGGTCACAGTGAGCAGGTTTCTTCAGAAGAGCCTGAGGCACTAGGCCCGCTGAGCCCCAGGGTCAGAAGCAGAACTGGAAAGCCTCAGATACATGCTGCTTCCATGCTTCCAGGCTGGGAAGCAGGGAGGAGAGGCCCATGACGTGCCAGGTCTCTCCATCAGATACCTTAGAGGTTTGGTAGGACAGCAGCTGTACTCCTGCCTCTGCCAGGAGGCCGATCATAGTGGGCAGCATTACAGGGTTGGAGGTCTGAGCCCGGAACATGAGCAGGGGCTGGCCCCTGCGTAGCGGCACCTCTGGCCTGAAGACAGCTCCGTTGAGCACCTGCAACATTGGTGTGGTGCCCTGGACCAAGCCCACAGCTTGGTAGGGGGCATCTGCCAGGGCCACAGTCAGGAGACACTCCCCGCTGCCCTGCTCCCCTGGGACCCCAGGACTGTGGGAGGTGGTGACATTGAGGCCAGCCTCTTTCACCAGTAGCTTAGCTTTCACCAAGTTCACGTCTGCCTGCTTGGATGCTTCTCTCAGAAGGCCGACAATGACTGCAGGGCTCAGGCAGGTCCCAGCATTCTTCAGAGATGTTCCTTGTGTAACCACCTGGACGGTCCCTTTAGGGGAGCCAGCCCAGGCATGCATCAGCGTGCCCAGTGCTTCTGCCAGACCAATCCAAGGCTTGGTGTGTGGAGAGAAGGCACTGGTAAGGGCCTGGGCATTTACAACACCTGTTAGCGATTTCCCCTTCACCATGTCCACAAACTGGACTGCGATTTCCTCCCCACAGCGGCTTTGGGCCTCCTTGGTGCTGGCGCCCAGGTGGGGACAGCTGATGACATTCTCGTGGTCCACTAAGGCCCGGTCCCGTGGTGGTTCTTCTGTAAACACATCCAGTGCAGCCCCAGCACACTGACCAGACTGCAGGGCACGGAGCAGGGCACCTTCATCCACAATGCCTCCTCGAGCACAGTTCACCACTCGCACGCCTTTCTTGCACTGGGCAAAGGTGCTGTCATTCAGCAAGCCTGTGGTGGAGGGCAGGAGTGGGGTATGGACAGTTATGAAATCACAGAGAGGCCAGATCTCCTCCAGCGGTAGCTGCTGAACACCAAAGGAGGTCGCGACTTCAGGAGAAATGATGGGGTCATAGCCTACAGTCTTCATTCCAAAGGACTGCATTCGGGTGGCCACCTCTCTCCCGATTCTGCCTAGACCAAGAATTCCCAGTGTCTTCCCGTTCAGTTCTGTCCCATGAACTTCTTCCGGTCCCATCTGCCATCTTTCATCGAAGCCGTCGCCTGAGGAATCTGCCTGGCCAGACACATGATCATCCCACAGGTGAGTTCCGCGGCGCTGAGGCTGTTTCCATTGGGGTGTTCATGACTAGGATGCCCTTCCTCGTGGCAGCCTCCAGGTCCACATTGTCCACGCCTGTACCAGCCCTGCCCACCACTTGGAGCTTCTCTGCTGCATTGATGACTCAGCTGTGACCTTAGTAGCTGACCGGACGATAAGGCCTTCACAGTCCTGCAGCTCGGCTATCAGCTCCTCCTTGCTCAAATTCTGCTTCTCCACCACCTGCAGCCCTCCATCTTGCAGGATCTTCCGGCAGCAGGGGTCCAGGCTGTCACTGATGAGTACTTTGCGCAGATTTGCGAAGGCCATTGCTGGAGCCAGGCTTTAGAATCGGTAGCTCTGGGTGGGCAGAAGCACTTAGTTCAGGAAACTGCTGGCAGGGCGAGCTCGGGTGATTGGGCGGTAACCATCAAGTCTTGTGGAGGCCCATGCCCTGCTGGCTCTGCTCCTAGGGTGGGCAGCATGTCACTCTGTCCCTTCAACATGGCAGAACTTGGCAAGTAGAAGAGGAAGAAGAGGAAACTCTTCAGGATATAAAATAAATATATTAATTAATTATAATTTTTAAGAATTTCTATTTTTCCAGGTTTTTTCATTATATACTTTTCACGTTACATCCTGATTGCATCTACCCTCCTTTCTCTCCATCACACAGCCTCTCCTCCATCTGCCAATTCCCCTTTCCTCTAAGAAGGAGGAGCCCCCCCACTTATGTACCAATCCACAGTGGCATATAACTCATTGTAAGACTATATACATCCTCTCCCATTGAGACCAGACAAGGCAGTCCAGTTAGGGGAACAGGATCCACAGGCAGGCAGAAGAGTCAGGGACAGACCCCTGATCCAGTTGTTGGAGGACCCAAAACTCTTCTACAAGACTTCCAAGAATCTAATATTTGGCTGTTTCAGTTGCTGGGTGGAGCAAATTGTTTAATTTGGTTTGTTGGTTTCTAAGTTCTTGAGTTCTTTATATATTTTGGATATTAGCCCTCTGTCTGATGGAGTGTTAGTGGAGATATTTTCCCATTCTGTAGGCTGTCGTTTTGTTCTATTGACAGTGCCCTTTTGTTTTACAGACACTTTCAGTTTCATGAGGTCCCGTTTATTATTTTTTGATCTTAGTGCCTGAGCTGTCGGTATTCTGTTCAAGAAGCTGTCTCCTGTATAAATTTATAGCTATTCCCTATTTTTTCTTTTATTTAATTAAGTGTGTGCAGTTTTATTTTGAGGTCTTTGACCCACTTGCACTTGAGTTTTTGTGAGGCGTGATAAATATGGATCAATTTGCATTCTTCTACAAGCAGACATCTAGTTATATAAGTTTCTCAGCCTTTGGATAAAATCAAGTTTTTTGGTTGTTTACTTGTTTGCTTTTAACCTATTATCTGAAACCCAGATGGGCTATTGAAATAGAAGATGAAATTGATTGGAAAATATGGATGAAAAATGAATTACAATAAATTTGAAGATTATATTCTCATTCCCCCCTCATTTATTCATATTGTCATTTATCCTTAAGCCTCTTCTCTTCCACAACCTCCCTACTGAGATGGCTTTAAGAGCGAACAAGTAAGAGCAAGTTCAAGGGAACACCAAGAAGCCCCTTCTGATAGTCAGAATTCAAAGGACTTTCAAACATATAGGGGACACTACTTAGGTGAATGTGTGTTAAAATTCCATTTTGGAAATATCTTTATTTCGAAACTCACTGAAATCTTTTACACTGATCTTTCAGGAATTAATGAGTAGCTTCTCATTTTTATGAAGTTTTTCTCAGTTTTTCACATTCAAACACTATCACATCTTATTTAATAGGTTTAGCATATAATATACATTAATTATCTATTCATGTTCTTGGCTTATGGAGAGATACAGTGATATACTATTGCTGTGATTTGAATTTATAGTATAATATCTGAGTGTGAATACTTAAAAGAATATTTTATAATTTTTGAAAAGCATTGTGCTTGGTACTTCCATGATAAATTTCCCAATTGGATAAAGCTTGGTATAATCAACTTTACTTTTTGAATCATAATGTTCTTATCTATATATTAAGAAAATGTATATGCTAAAAGTATGATCCCTTGTTTATTCTCTGACTAACTTTCATTTCATAATGTATAAGTTCCATCTAATTCATATTCATATGATGCTGACTCATAGGTCACATTCATTCTATAATTTTTGGTGTATACTGCAAGTCTTGTGGTATTTTACTTAATTCCAACAGTGGTGAAGAAATGTAATGAGATACTTTCTCTCGTGGAATTCATATCCTCAAAACAAAAAATAATAATCAGGGAAAGCTTTGTGATAAGTTATTTTATAAAGTGATGCAATGAGAAAAAAATATATATTGGCCACAAAGAATTTTAATAAAAGAGTAGCTAACATGACTTGATGGGACTCAAAATTAGGTCCAGACATAACTGTGAAGCAATAGGCTAAGCAACCCTTGCTTAGAGGAAGGAATCAAGCTTGCAGACACAGAGACAGGAGGAATTGCATTGTGAATTTTTGTGTAGGAGGTTTGGCTTTGACTGATCAAGGATCAGAAGACACATGACCCCCCTATAACCAATTTAGCTAGGGCTAAGTTTATAGCAAGAGAGATCCTTGAAATATCTGCCCTACAGTTTACTCTCCCTTCCACAAGGAGGTCCTCATTTCAATATAAGTAACTATATCCAGGGCAAGTCTAGTTGACTGCTAAGTGTAAATCTGCTTTTATCTGTATTTAAACATACTATCCTGCTACCCATTAAATAGAAAGGCCCCAATAGTATTAGTGCTATAAAGATGCTCACATAGTGTTTGCAAAGAAATATTTAATAATTTAGGTAAAGAAGATATGTGGAGATATGCAGTATAGTACAGTAAAGTCAAAGGTCTAGAATCAAATATTTAAAAGTTGATATGTTTACAAAAATTAAAGCAAAACTAATTTAAATATTCTAACATATTTAATTTAGAATTAATTTGTTTTTAGATGCATCAACTATCCAAATGTAAGCTACCTTGTTTCTTAAGTCATGTGTTTTATAGTCATATGAATGTACCAGCTAAATATGAAACACCATTGATGGGATTGTATTATTTATGTACCAGGGATATTGAAGGAGATGAAAACAGAAAGTTAAAATATGATGAAGTAATATTAAGTTTTATGCATGCATAACAGCTTAAATATTGAAGAAATATGTGTGAGAAAAATAATTGGGGGGGATGATAAGTAAAGGAATAATCCTATCATTGCCTCGAAATCATGAAATACATTCCTATAGTTATCTGAACTATGTTTACTATAGGAAACTCAGATACAGTCTACGCCATGTATTTCAGCATAGATACTTCAACATAGAAAACTAACTATAGAGATGGAGAGGGAAGACAAAGAAAGTCAGATACAATGCAGACAAGAAGTTGTGGTGATAAGAGATTGACCAAAAGAAAGTAGAAGTTAGTAGAGAAGTTAGAGCAAAGGGCAGAAGTGGAGAACATGCCTATGGATAACCAGCTGGCTAATCAGATTGAACTTTAAATCACAGAGAAGTTATTTTGCTAAAGGTCAATCACAAAGGACTTAAAGCCATAGTAGCAACAGTCATACAGAACATGGGAAGAAGAGCAAATGCACTGACGTCATTGTCTGCCATTGGTGCCTTTAATTGTGCAAGACTAACTCCAGAAGGAACATTCAGAAGTCAAAGTGACACAGCACAACAATGTCAGAGTGCTTGTTGTGTCCTACACTGAGCACAGGCATAGCCAGGTATGGAGCTGGGAGAACAAGAGAACACCTGCTTCTTTGTCGGGTGCAGAAGTGTAAAAGCGTAAATGTACCACTAGAAAAAGTGAGGCAGAAAAATCTATATGTCTTCTTACAAGGAAAGCCAAATGTTCTCACCAGTCCTCAGTAGGAACACATTCAAAAGATCCTGCCTGGAGGTGCTGCAAAAGATAACAGCATACCTAATCTGAAATAACAATCTCAAGTGTGAATTTCCTTGCCTAATTTAAAAATCTAAATGTCATTTTCATCACTTAGCATTCATTATTTCTGAGGAGAAAAAACTACTTCTCAGGTTGCTTGAATTTCCCTTTAACATTTTCCTTTCACCTCACTCAAACTAGAAACCCACAGAAAACTTATAATGGCATCTCTAACAAAATGTGTTGTTATTATTTAAGAGCACCCTCTGGGAGGAAAGGGGGAGGATGAATGGGATGAGGAACTGTGCGAGGGAGGACCTGGAGGGGGACAATGACTGGAATGTAAATAAAAATTTTTTAAAAAGAATAAAAAAGAAGTAATATATCATAGAAATGGGCCAGTTTATCATTTACTGAGTAATATTTTAGCAAACAATTTATATCATGGTTTTGGACATACACTGAGTACATAGGAAATGTGTATGATGGAAATATTAAATTATACTATAAAATGTAGATAAATGGGATTTTTAAACATATATTGGCATATGATGTGCTTGTGTGTTTGTGTTGGCATGATCAGCCCTGGCCTATGTGTAGAAGTCAGAGAAAACTTGTGGAAGTTGCATTTTACTTTTCACGACATAGATTCTAAGAATCAAGCTCAGGTCACTATTCTTTTTATTTTTCCATTAAGAGAGAATGCCAAAGCTTTTACTGAGCAGGTTCAATATATGCACCAAACCAGAGAAGGAAAAACACAAACAGTAACTCAACTGGGGGCAAGGTCACTATTCTTGGTGGCAAATGTCTACATGCTAAGCTGACTCTGAATGAGCATTTGTAAAGATCACTGTAAGAACATTATTGTTATGATATGAGAGAAAGATTTAAAATGTGAACAAAAACTAAATGCTTGTCTGCCCCCGAAATCACACTTTGCCAATATCTTATTGTCTGGTGCCTCTCTTTCCTGATACGTACATCTGAATTTAGTCTCACTCATCTATCTTCTCTGCATTCTTTGTTTTTTTACACTCTGTGTTTTAGGCACAGTATGCTTTTTCCTGTGCTAATTCTCCTTTCATGTTTCCTAAATTCCTGTCAAAGTACTTTTAATTGACACCTAGACTTTCTTGAATAGGTCTGATGATTTTAAAGTAGTGAGGAACCAGAGATGTATTGATAAGATTAACAGTTTGACTTTTAGTTGAAGTTACTTTAAACATTAGATTGGAGATAAATTTCACAAAACATATTTTCCAAAGCTTAAAGAATGTGTCCTGTATAGAAAAAATATGAGGAAATTGATTTTTAGAATTTTTTAGGTACTGCATTTTATTTGAAGACATATTGATTAATGAGCTTGAGTTTTCTTCATGGAAGCTTATGCTTGTAGCTACAGATTATGATTTGCCATAGAAAAGGATGTTAACTTATTACTGAAGGGTAGAGTTTTCTCTATGTGATGCATTGACATATTAAAAAAATTAACCTAGAAATTATTAGACTGAAGTGTTTAATTTTATCAGGCTAGGTATGCTAATTTATCATTTCTCTATTTGTTTCTGTCTACCTCTGATGTATTTCTTTCTATTTCTCTATTCATTAGAATACTATACTTTATATGTATGAACATGAGAATCTTAGCACACATCAATGTTTATCTTACTTCAGAATGTTTCTGCCCTGGTTTAAACATCACAGGAAAATAAAAAACCTTACCTTATTTAGAAGTTAAGTATCTACTAAAAATGGTGTTTTACTGAATCCACGGCCATTGCATAGAAAGATTAAAACATGACCTATGTCACTGTAATCACAAAGGCAGATTTTATGTGGAAAAGTCATTCATCTTAGTGGTAATTATGGGCTATAGCCAATTAGTTGAATCCAAATTCTGTACCTTTCTGAAGATTTTCAAGATATTTCAGCATTCTATACTCAGTTTTCTCTTATTTAAACTGAGAATACTATGACCTATCTTGATCTATTTGGATTGGTAGAGTGAAAATGTAACTATGTCAGAATGATCATGTTTAATAGCAGAAAACTCGTACACAGATTGGCACTTGCCCAACTTGCAGTGAATCTTTAATTTCTAAACCATCTTCTACTGAGTGACTGGAATTCAGGTGTCACGAAAATGCTTGGTCTGATTATTATGGTCTCAAACCTCTGTAGTCTAACAAGGCAAAAGTACAACCACTACACAAAATAAATTACATAAAATATGCTAACTCTTTGAAAATCAAGAAACAGATTAATAAAATTGACTGTTGAGTTGTTTAGTACTTCATGAATGTGTTTTCTTTTAAATACCAGGCATTCACTTGATTTTTCTCTTAAGAGCCCAGGGATTATGAAATTGTAGCTTAATCTTATAAAGATATATGTGAAAAAATGAACACTGATATAGAATTTCATATAATATTACAAACATGAAGCAACTTTATATACTGAAAGTCACTAGACTAAGAAATAGGTCATAGTGTTTTCATTTTGAATAATAGAAGGACTGAAGGTAAACCAACAATCAAAGAGTACACATGGATGGGTCCAAGGGTTCAGTTACATATGTGGCAGAGGATTACCTTATCTGGCTCCAGTGGGAGTGAAGGCCCTTGGTCCTATGGAGGCTGGATGCCCCAGCACAGGGGAATGATAGCTTGGTGAGGCTCAAGTTGATGGATGGATGAGGGAGCACCCTCTTAGAGGCAAAAGGGACGGGGATGGGATGGGGGGATTTGCAGAAGGGAGACTGGAAAGAGGGACAACACAAAAAATTTTAAAGGTTAAGAAAAAAAGAAAGGAAAAAATGCATCTAGAATGCTCAAATAACTTTAAACTCTTCAGCTATCTACAGAAGTTTGATTCAACTCAGATGAGGTTTAACATCCTTTACTCTAGCTTTGATTTATTAAAATAGATTTTATCACATTTGTTTATTTTTAAGTCTGACTCTGTCTCTGTTTCTCTCTGTGTGTTTCTCTGTGTTTCTCTGTCTCTCTGTCTCTGTCTCTGTCTCTCTCTCTCTCTCTCTCTCTCTCTCTCTCTTCTCTCTCTCTCTGTCTCTCTCTTCCTCTCTCTTCTCTCTTGTGTGTGTGTGTGCACATGCATGCACTAGCATGCATAAGAAATTCAAAGAATAACTCTTAAGAATGACTCCTTTACCTCCATCATGAAGATATTAGGGAAAGTACTGAGGTCTTCAGGCTTAGTGGCAAGTGCAGTATTCTCTGAGCCAGCTTTCTGAACCTTTTTGATTTTTGAATCAGGGAGGATAGACATTCTAATTCATAGCTCAAGGGAATTAGTAAATTGCTGTGGGTTTCTGTAATCTCAGAGCTGAGCTGCTGAAATGTTCATGATGCATTTGTATGAAGTAGAAAGAGCTAGCTATGTAGTATTTATCTGAGAAGCAGTAATTTTGGTTGATCTTATGGAGGAAGATTTTTGTTGCATATGCTCTTAGACTAAAATATTCTGACTTTGTGCTAACACTCTTCATGCGGTTTTATTCAATATGGGAACAATGAAGAAATGGTACTATCTTGGGAAATAAAGCAAGGGGCTAAATAATATTGGAACATTCTCCTAACTTAAATCCATCTCTTTCTCTTGTATCTTAAGGATTTGTTAACAGATAAAAACTTATGATATTAAACCAACTGCTCACTTATTCCCCATCTTCCCTCTTATTGTTTCAATAATTTAAACAACTAAAATAACTAACATTCTAAGACTGGTATTTTTTTGATTAGAAAAATAGGTTCCAAGTGAAGTTTTTTACTTTTACTTTCATTAACTTAAAATGTTATTGCATAAAACAAAAAACAATTTAAAAAAACAAAAATAAACAGAGAGTTAGAAGTTACCCATCGTAACTCAGGTAGTCTCTCTGTGTGACCTCAACAGGGATGCTCACAATGTCAGAAAGATTAAAAACCAAGACACACAATAATAACTTGCCAACAAAAGTAAATAAGTTAATACCAATATCCTGGACCTACTTTGACATAATTCCTTTTGCACTTTTTCTTTCACCTATCGTAACACATAAAATTAAGAAATTCTGAGTTTTAGTGCTAAACCTGCTTTTAGTTTGTTTGTATCTACTTAAAATTTTTCTCAATATAAGACATTAGAAATTTTTGACAAATGGGTTATGTTCTAGAGCAGTTAATATGTCAGGAGAGCTCCCTATTTTTGGAAGCTTATAAGCGTTATGTGCTAAATATCCTCAGATGGTCCCTATATTTACCAGTAGCCATCTTTTTTGCCACTTTGTATCACTCTGATTTATGGTTGTGTTCACTCAATGAATTACTTCAATCTTTTGAAATGGCAAAGAGAATGAGGACAGGGAAATACTGAATGGCATTATTTTGTGTGTCCCCTGTGATTGGCAACAATGTACATGAAGACCAGTGCTTTGCACATGGCCCCTTTTGTATCCCATTGCAAATCCATGATTAGAGTGAGCATGTTCAATCTTTGTTCCCTTGTATCACAGAGCACTGCCATTCTTAGCAATAGGTGCTTATATTGCTTGTCTCATGGAATCTGACCCTTTTAAGAAAAAAAAATCTTTGCAAGAGTTTCTTTCTCTAAACTATTACAATTTCCTAACCTTAGTGATTCATCCATTGCCTCTTGCTAGCTTGACCGATGTCTGAGGTTTACTCTTCTCTGCTAAATCAACCTCTACTGTTTCTATGGAATTATTGTAGTGACTGCTAAGTTGAATTATAGATTTCAACCTTAGGGAAGATATGAGTTAATTTAGAGGTTTTCATAAAGCAGAATAAATGAGCTAGAAAGATGATATAGGAGTGGAAGAGAAAATATGAAGAATAATTACAAGCAGCAATTACAATAAATTTCTATGCCATTTCCAAAGAATGGAAAAAAAAGAAAGAAGAAAGAGAAGCAAAGCATAGTTGATATTTTTTGTGGATGTTTTCCTGAGTCACATTGTATATAGTACAAAACTGTCCTGTTACTTATGCCCCTTATACTTTAAACATTTGATTTAATTTACAGTGCTAAGTAAAATATGTTATTGTAGCAAGTTAATACTAGAAAATCAAGATCTAAAACCAGGAAAGAACCTAGCAGCTATAATCCAAGAGTGCCCAATAAGTATGTTCATGATAACTTTCGCCACATCACCCATGTGTTGCTAGAACAACACCTCCCATAAGTTTGGTCACCCTGTGTGACCAATATCACTTTATGTCACACTTTCAATTTTTAGGGCTACTAGGTATTTCTATCCTTTCATTCAAATTTAGTTTCTACTCCTTCTACAACACCAAGTGTTTTTCACTTCTTTGACTATTGATGTAGTGCTATTTGGAAGTCTGGGTATATCCTACAAGTGCGTCTAAGAAGTATCCTAGAAATCCATATGAATCAAAGATGCATGAGCATTTTAGATAAGCCTTAAAGTGGCATGATTCAATTATTGCAGCCATATACAAATTTACTTGATTAGTTTTTTTAGTGATTATTAGTTAAGATTCATTTGAGGGTATTTCACTGAATTTTAATGCAAAAAAATTTTTTTTTAAAGGAAAAAAAGGGATTTTTTTTTTTGTTCCCCCCGTTAAAAAATAAAGTATTCAAATTTTTTTAAAAAAAAAAAAAAAAAAAAAAAAAAAAAAAAAAAACCCCTTTTTTTTTTTTTTTAAAAAAAATTTTTTAAAAAATTTTTAAAGCACCCCCAAGGAAAAAATTTAACATTAAAAAAAAGTTATTTTTTTTTTAAAAATTTTTGGTTTTTAAAATTTTCCCCTTTTTTTTTTTTTTAAACCCCAAAAAAAAAAAATTTTCTTAAAGTTGGGGTTCTTTTTTTCGAACCAAACCCAACCCCAAAAATTTCCCAAAAGCCAAAAAGGGGTTGGAAACCCCCGTTAGAAATTTGTTTTCTATTCCCTTTTTTTTAGGTTTTGGGTTTTGATTTTCCTTTTTTTTTTTAAAATTTTTAAAGCTTATTTAACTTAGGGGAAAAAAGGGGTTTTCAAAAATTTTTTTTTCGGGGTTTTTTTCTTTCTTTTTCATTTGCTTTATTTTAAATTTTTTTTTTTCACAAAAAACCAATTTTTTTGTAAAAATTTTTAAAATTCCAAAAATGCACCTTTTAAAAACTTTGTTTTTTTTTTCTCCATTTTTTTTAAAAAAATTTATTTTTGGGGGTTTAAAATTTTGGGGGAAAAAATTTTCCAAAAAAAAAAATTTTAAAATTTTACTTTTTGAAATTTATTTTCCGGGAACCCTTTTAAATTTTAAAATTAATTTTTTAAATTTTAAAATTTTTTTTGTCTTTAATTTTAGAATTTCAAAAAATTGGGAAAAATTTAAAATTTTAAAAATTTTGGGGGGAAATTTTCAATTTGAAAAAACCCTTTTTAGAATTTTTTAAACAAAAACATTTTTTCTATTTCTGAAAAATTGAGAAATTTAAAAATTTTACTTTTTGACTTTATTTTTCCCCCCCAAAAAGAAAAACCCCCCTTGGGTTTTTAAAATTTTGTGTAAAAGTTGTTTGCATTTTATTAAATTTTTTCCCCCAAAAAAAAGCAAGGGGACTTTAAAAACCCCGAAGTCCCCAAAAAGTAAAACAATGTAATTACCTTTTTAAAATTTTTAAAAAAAAAATTTTACCCTTTGGGGCTTTTGGGGCCCCAAAAGAAAGGGGAAACCCAAAAACATTTGGGGAAAAATTTTTATTTTATCAAATTGGGTAGTTTCGCAATAGTAAACCCCTTTTTAATCCTGCATTTTTTAACCAAATCTTTAGGGAATTTATTTTCAACAAAAATTTGAACAAGCCCAAAAATTTAATTTAAAAAATGACCTTTTCCCTTAACCCCCAAAATACCCCCTGGGGTTTAAAGGTCCCGAAAATATTTTCCCCCATTTTTTTAAGGGGGGAACCACCCCAAAAATCTGTTTTTTGAAAAAAAAAAGCCCCTTTTTTTTACAAAATTTTTTAAAAGGGGGAATTAGAAAAGGGGAAATTTTGAAATTTAAAAATTTAAGAAAAACCCCCTTCTAAGTTAAAGAAAAGAAAAACAATATTTCTTTGGGGAAACTTTTAAAATTTTTAAATATTAAATTTTTCTTTTTTTTTTAATTTTTAGGGAAAAAATTTTAAATTTTTTAAACCCAAAATTTTAGAAAATTTTTTTTTTTTCAAAAATTTTTTGGGGTTTTTCAAAAACCTGAAAATTCTTTAAAATTTTGACACTTGAGGGGTTAAAAAACCCCCAAACCCCCTTTTTTGGTTTTTAAAAAAAATTTAAACCTTTTTTCCCAAATAACCCAAAACCCCCAAGGGGTTTTGGTTTTTTGGGGGAACCTTTTAATCCCCAAAGGTCCAAATTTTCCCCAAAAAAAGGGCTTTTAAAATTTTTCCCCTTTAGTAAAATTGGGAAAGGAAAATTTTTTATTAATTTTGTTTTTTGGTAACAAACTGTTTTTTAAAACCGATTTTTTAATAAGAAAATTTTCTTGATTTAATTTTTAACTTTTTAATTTTTCCAAAATTTAAAACTTTTTCTAATTTTTTTTTTTATTTTTTAAATCTTTTAAGAAAAGGGTTTGGGGGGTTTTTTAAAAATTTTTTACAATTTTTAATTTTTTTGTCCCTGCATGGGTATCCCCCCTTTAAACCCAAATTTGAAATTTAAAACTAAAAAAAACAAAAAAATTTTGGCCTTAAAAAAAAAAATTTTAAAAAAAAAATTTTTAAAATCAAAAAAATTTTAAACACAAAGATTTTTTTTTAAAAGTTTCCCAAAAATTATTATAGGGTTTTACCCCCTTTTTTTTGTAAACAAAATGTATTTTTTAAATTTCCCCTTTTTTTAAAATTTGGGAAAATTTTTTTATTTTCCAAAAATTTGGGAAAAGGAAAAATTTTCTTTTATTATACAAAAAAATTTTTTTTGATTCCCTTTTACTGTTTTTTGTCCCCTTTTTTTTATTTTAATTTTTAAGTAAATTTTTTAAAAAATTTTTAATTTTTTTTTTTTCCCAAATTTTTTTTTTTTTTTTAATTTTTTTAAAAAAATTTTTTTTTTTTTTAACCCCTTTTTTTAAAAAATTAAAATTCCAATTTTTTAAAAATTTTTTTTTTTTTGTGTTAAAGTTGGTTTTTTAAAGGGGGTTTTTTTTTTTAACCCCGGGGGGGGTATACCAGGGAAAGGGTGATGCTGGGCCCTTTAAGGGTTTTTTCCCATTGCCCTCAGCCCTTTTTTTTTTTTTCATGAATCTCTCCCTGAACCCATTAAAGCTAGCTGGTTCACTAAAATGGTTTGGTCCCCCACAATTTAAGGCCTTTTTTTCTTCGTCTCTTCCCGTGATGACATTCCCTTTTTTCAAGTTGTACTGAGCCCCCAAACAGTGTTGTGTCTTCGCCTTTTACATTTTTTTGACTGTCCGCACTTCTGTTTTCTCCGCTATTTCCAAAAGTCTGTCAGTTTCCCCTTTTTTGCCCTTGGGTCAGTTTGCTCCCAAAAGCTGTCTATCCAGTGAAGAGAACTGCTCTTGGACATCTTCTTAATTTTTTCAGGTCATCTCTGGGGAGTGCATAGTTTTTTCCATTGGGTGGTTTCTATGTAATTTACTTTTTTCTTTTTTCATTATTTTTTTTTTTAAAAATTTCTCTGTCCCCTTTCCCTCACAGTGTTTCTAACCCTAAAATCTCCAAGTCTCCCCAGCTCCCCCCTTTTAAAACCCCCTATTGCTAGGAGGATTTAAGAGATTTTGAATTTATGAGATGATCTAGTGCAGAAGAAACGTTCAACTTATTTACTCCAAAGAAGATTGAGTGATGTAATTACATTTCTTTCATATGGATACTCACAGATATGCACAGTCATCATAACTGTACAAAAATGTCATTATTTCATACTAACGGAGTTTCTATTGAACACTTAGCCTACATAGAACTTTAGTACTCATCTTGCAACCACTTACTGAGGGAAATGCATAAATATTTCAGTCAGTATTCAATACCTACTTATCTAAGTCCCATTTACTTTCTTGTCCTGTTTTCTAGAATTTCAATCCATTGTGTTTCTCCATTCCTACTGCTTTCTCCTAGATTGTGACGCCCACATCAACCCTACATTGTGACCTCTAACTATTATAAATTTAGCTTTAATGTTCTTTCATATATAATCACTTATAGATGAAGAGAAAATAATATGAGCTAACCATTCTCACTTTCCAATTCTATTCTATATATTACAGTGCACCTAGAGTGTGATTAATAATTTCATAACAAGACATAACTTTCTGATTAGTGGCTCTCTTACTAGCCTGATGGGTTAGTTGATGAACTGATCCAGGAACAGGATCTTTATTTACAGTTCTAGCATGAGTAGAGAAGAACAAAATGAAAGGTTAATGAAGAAAAATTATTGTACTAAAGTATCTTTCTCAATATTTAGAAGCTCTTTATGATTCATTCCAGAAATTCAGGATAAAGCTAATATCTAAATTTAGATTTTTGACTGACATGTTCAGCAATAAAAACATTATTTTTAATACCCAAATTTTATTTCTTGAACCAGATGTGTTTTCATTAAACTGAGCTGACTTTTTATAAAACGACAGGTTAATGATTTTAATGACACTTGTTTCTGATAATTTATTCAGGAGACTTAGTCACTAATTGTCTCATGAGAATGTTATAGCAAAGCATTCTCCTCTGTGGACATCTGGATTCTTTGAAGTCGGAGTTTACTTTAAATTTCAAGTTTGACAAATGCCAAAGATTTGCTGAAGGTGTCTACCATCTGGGAACAAAATTGTTTCTTTGAATATTTAAAACATTTGTTGAAACAGACAGCAAGAATAATTTTTTTTGGTTTCCACCCAGTAATATTTATAGCTCTCCTTTACAATGCTAACTTGTTTATCTGTGTGTTGCTTTTCTAAGATGTTGAATAATATATTCATGTTTGTGAATGGCAAAATGCTTATGTGTGCACTGAAGTTTCACTCTATGATCTGCTTAACACATCTGTATTACATGCTCGGTAAGAAACAGGGAACTTTCCTTTGCATTAATTAATTTACATGTTTTACCAGTAAACATGAGCTTTATTAATTAGTCATGTCACATATTCCATGTTTACATATTCATAGACTCCACTAAACACCAAACCACACATTTACTTAATGTCCATAAAACTCATTACAGCTATAACAAGTACATCTCAGAATTTCCAAAGTGCTTTTGATTTGAAAGATATATATTTGTTAAACAAATATATTAAAATATATTAAAAAAATATTGTGTTTTCAATGGAAATGTAGCTAGAAGATGCCTTAATAATGAAAAGAAGACTTGAGTATTAATATCTAGATCTCCATATTCAATTATTTTTTTACTGAAAATAGGATCTTTTCTCATGTAATATATCCAACTTATGGTTTCCCCTTTCTCCAGTCCACTCAGTTCCTTCCCACTTCTCCTCCCTTCCAGATTCACCCCTTTTCTGTCTCTCATGAGAAAAAAGGCTTCTAAGAAATAACAACTAAAATGACAAAATGAAATATAATACGATGAAGCAAAAACTGTCATATCTATGTTAGAAATAGCAAGTCAACAGGAGAAAAGAGAATGAGAGACCTACTTATTCTTTACAGTCAAGAGTTCCATAAAAATATTAAGATAATAGCTATAATAAGAAGATAATAGCAAAGAAGACCTACTTCTGATCTGTGAAGGAACTGTGCTTGCTGCTCCTGTCTCTGTGAGCCTATCTGCTGTTTACTTAGTTGATTTAGAGGTCCATATCTCCTGGGGATATCCATCTCTTCTGCCTTTTAAAGTCTCCCTTGGATTCTTTCAACTCTCAGGCGAGGGATTCAATTGAAACCTCCCATTTAGCCCTTCCCTCTACATAAAGACTGACTGTAAGTCTCCTCATCTGTTCCCTTTTGCCAGAGAAAGTCTGTCTGACAATGACTGGATAAGGCACTGATCTGAGGGCACAACAGAATATCATTAGGAGTCATATACAAACATGCACACTTACACACACATGAACACATAGAGTCACAGACACACACACACATACACACACATGAGTGTGTGTATGTATGTATGTATTCTAAGACAAGTAGATCTCTAGGATATCTAGACTCTGGCTCTTGATTATGCAGGTAGTGTCATGTTTAGGTACTTAAGTTAAATCAGACATTGGTCTGCTACTCCTACAAGTGCTGTGTCATCATTGTCTTAATATATTTTGCAGGCAGGACCAATAGTAGATCAAATGCTTTGTGGCTGCATTGTTTTCTACGTTTCTCTTTCGGAAGTCAGCCAGATATCTTCCCTCACCAAAGAACTAGAATGTAGTGGTGAAGGTTCCATGTAAGCACGAGCTCAACATCTCCATGCTAAATGAGTTGAGTGGGTACTGTCCTTGGCAGTGGAGACCCACTGTCCATTTGTGGTGAGCAGCCCTTTGATTTAGCAATATCCTGGCTATTTAAGGATTTCCATGGGTCCCTCTTGGCCAGTAACTCAATTGAATGGAACCCAGTACATTTTCTTCTATCATATCTTCAATGCCAGATATTTTGCCCTTCATGTTTTTATCACTTTGGTGAACCTTTTCTCAGTAGCTCCTGTCCAAATTCATAAATGTTTCATTTCCAGAATTCTCTCAGTTGGAGGTCTGGGCTTGTTTGTTTTGTTGTTATTGTTGCTGTTGTTTGCATTTTTAGGACTTCAAAATTTTATATTTATTTCCTTCAACTCTTTCTGTTTTCTTGTCTTTCTCTAAGTGACTTATTCATTTCTCCAATATTTTTGTTAGTTTTTTTTTCCTGGATTCATTCATTTCTGCTTGACGAAGCCTGTCATCTCCATATAGTTTGTTTTAAGAATTTTTTCTTATT
Organism: Mastomys natalensis; assembly: GCA_021653895.1. Taxonomy (NCBI): domain Eukaryota; kingdom Metazoa; phylum Chordata; class Mammalia; order Rodentia; family Muridae; genus Mastomys; species Mastomys natalensis. Next base: position 1,580,539 of record JAJTUV010001053.1, read on the forward strand.
CTTCAGCTGTGTTGGAATATTCAAGGCCTGATGTAGTAGTATAGGTGAGTTCTGCTGTTATTGATTGTGATTTTTCTATGGCATCTATGCGTCTGGGCTCGGATTTGCATTTATGTATTATGGGGTCTAGGTGCTAATATCTATATTTGTCTTTGTTGGGAGGGAGTTTTGTTTCTCACTTTCTGTTTCCTGAATAGAGTTTGAGAAGTGTAATGGTTTATATTGGCTGTTTTTCTGGCCTGCTTAGCTGGTTTGTTCACAACATCTGTCTGATGTTGTGGGAGGCTAGGATATTGGTATTATTTGGGCCAGCAAAGTTTGGAGAAGGTCTTCCTGATTTCTTGAGCATGGCGTCAGAGAAGAAATGGAGACTGTAGTAGGTATTCTGATACAGATCTGGGTATGAGACTCCAACTAATGGAGGAGAGGTGTGGATCTGATTCCAGCTTACTTGTTGCCCTGCATGAACTAGTCCTTGGGTTAGCAGGGGGGGTGTTTGCTGAGTTTGAGATTTGAGACAAAGAAGCAAGTCAGGAAAGGAAGGGTAGAATGAGGAAAGTATATGAGATCCACAGATGGGAACAGAATACATGGAAGGCTGCTAAGGTTATTCTGTGACAAAACTGAGGATAAGACCATGGGATCTGATCTTGGGGAAGAGAGAGAGATGAGAAAGTCAGTAGACAGCTTTCCTGGTTTTCTAGTAGATACAGAGTTTTGTAGGGAGTTGCCTGACAGAGTTGAGCCTTTGGATACAATGACCCAACGATGGGAGGGGTGTTAGGAAGGGATGGTGAGTGAAATCCACAGGAAATGTGGGCAGGGGCCAGTGGGAGGATGAAGACTGAAGCTTGAGTTTTATAGAAAAGCTTCAAAAAAGTTTTATAGAAAAGGGAATAGCCTGGGAGACTAGATTTGAGTGGGAGAAGGGAGTGGTGACAGTTTTTCATTAGTTTCCCTGTTCCACTTAGCTGGTGTGTGTATTTATTTCCTAAAATGATGTTATAAGATAAGAGTTCTACCAAAGGCTTTAATGAATACATGACTTGGCCTAAGCCTAGAGTGTTTCAATGTAACTATCCCTAGGCCTAGGTCTAGAGACTTCTAGCCTCCATACAAGTTAGTAAATCCAGAGCTTGAAGACTTCAGGTTCCAGTTTCCATCTGATAAACTAAACCTAGAATATTTCAGCCTCCAAGACTTACTGCTGAGTAAACTCACCCTTTCTAGTTCTTTGTGAACTCTGGCTAGCTGGTTCAACTCAGCTGTTCTGGTTCAAACTCCTCTCCAAGCTGACTAATTCAAACTGGCTTCTCTCACCTTCTGACTGAATTGCTCAGTTTGGAAAGACTATCTCTGAACCCCATGGACTGAAATGCACCAAACTGTACTACACTAAATTTAACTGACTAAATTAAATTGAGTCTCTCTCCCAGACTTGCTTTTAAGTAACTTCTCTATCCCATGTGTTCTCATGATATTTGAGTGTATCCTATCTCTGATTCATTCTGTCAAATCTTTCTCTGATTCACCACTTTGTCTGCCCCTCAATCAGATGTCATTTTCAAATATAGCTGTTTCATTCTACAAAGTAACCTTATCTTCATTGTTAGGGAATAAAGGTATGTATCAAAGGCATGTTTATATTCCATCCACATCATAGTGTAATCCAAGGCATGTCTGCATCCTTACCAGATAATATGGACTTAGACTGTCTTTGGATGTGATCCCTTATCATAACAACCGTGTTATGTTGCTGCATTAAAATTCCTCTACAGTTGTCTTCCTAGAAAATGCCTGATGGTGGTGTAGGTTGGTATAATGGGAAGGATTGGGTTCAAGAATATTGGGAGAAAATATCTTTGTGCTTCATTGGTGATATAGTCAGAGAGGGAAGGGATTCTGCAGTGGGTTTACTGCTACAAACCTAGGGATAAGACAGTGGGTGGGTGATAGATTTTAGGAGCAGTAGGAGAGGTGTGGATTCACATTCTGTATATTTCTTGCCCTGGGAGGAATGGCCCTTGGGTTAACAAGAGGTGCCTGATGGGTTTGGGGATTGGGACAAAGCAGCAAGTGAAACGATGGAAGTGAGAGATGGAACATCTTTGGGAACCACAGGAGAAGGGGGTGGGGGGCTAGGGAAGGCTCCAAGGATTTCTGATGCTATGGATGAAACTGGGGATTGGATCTGAGGAAACAAAAAGATAAGAGAAGGTCTGCAGAAAGCCTTGCTAGTTTTCTGGCATGTGTGCACATATTTAATTCTTTACTACTATTTCTGCTTTGCTTATTCTATCAGTTATGAGATATTTGATTTTTCTATTTAGATTATAATTTGTTACTCGATTTTCTCAGCAATTAAATTTGTTTTTGATAGTTTTATAAATAGATATGATCCATTCTAGACCTTCTCTTATATCTCTCCAACCTCTGATAGAGCCAAGTCTGCTCTACAAACATATTTTCTACTTTCAAATTCAGAATCCCTGAATAGTTAACTGATGATTATGCTTCACAGAATATCTGATTTTTGCTAGCTTTTAACATTTATGAAATATTAGGCCAATTAGAATAATATACTGCAAGGTGTGGCTACCAAGATGTATCAGATGGCCTACTCCATTTTATGAGCTAATCAAAATTCAAAATGCATTTGTCTATGATGTTCTGAGATTAGTTCAGCTTCAGGAAGCCGAGTAGCTTATGCTTCTGTGTGAATAACTCTGGATAATTGATAACGTTGGGCTTGTCACCTCATCAGAATGAATGTTTCATATATATATATGAAACATTATATAATATATATGATATATATTCATATATATATATATATATATCACATACACACACATACATACACACACATACATATACACACATACACACACTAAGGCACTGAGCTCTGCAATTAGATTTGTGGTCACAATGACAGGAATTAAGGTCTTATATTACTGGGAAGTATTAATTAACCAGAGCATATTTCAAGTATGTTCTTAGTAAATGTTGGTTTATAATCTGACCTAGATCTAGAAAAAAATTACTTCCTAAATTTGTAGGAGTTAAATCTTTTTTTAGTGCCTCAATTTTTTAATGAAGAGAATATTTGAAAAAGTTACATTATAGTGAGTAGACACAATTATTGGTTCTTGGAGTATTTTAAGCAACTAATTTTTTTATCAGATTCATACATCTCTCTTCTTTCTCCTCCCAGGAACCAACAGGAATGAGATTAGCTGAAATGCCCAACAAAGGGGAGGGAGAACCTGTAGAAACCATATCTAGATGTTAGACAAGTCCCCAGCTAGAGCATGGGGTCTGTCTATAGGAAATACGGGGACAAATTAGAAGCAGAGACTGAAGGAAAGGCCTCCAGAGACTGCACCACCTGGGGATCCATCTCATATACAGACACCAAACCCACACACTATTGCAGATACCAAGAAATACTTACTGACAGGAGCCTGTTATAACTGTCTCCTGAGAGGCTCTGACAGAGTCTGACAGATACAGAGATGGATGCTCACAGCCAACCATTGGTCTTAGCATGGGGACCACCAATAGAGGAGTTAAGGAGTAAACAGAAGTAAAACAGCAGCAGAAGTAGCAGCAGCAGCAACAGCAAAAAAACTTGTGGTTGTTTCTTATTTAAAGTTCCCATACACTTGCTTTTATCTGTGTATGCTAGATATAAAACACTGCGTCTCCAATGGAGTAGTTGAGAAAGGGCTGAAAGAGCTGAAGGGGTTTGCAACACCAAAGGAAGAACAACAATATCAACTAACCAAATCCCCTAGCGCTCCCAGGGACTAAACCACCAACCAAAGAGTACACAGAGAGGGACCCATGGCTCTATCTGCATATGTAGCAGAGGATGGCATTGTCTGTCACCAATAGGAGGAGAGGCCCTTGGTCCTGTCAAGGCTCAATTCCTCAGTGTAGGAAAATGCCAATACATTAATGTTGGAGTGGGCATGGTGGGAGGGGGAACACCCTCATAGAAGCAAGGGAATGGGATAAGGGTGTTCCAGAGGGAAACCCAAGAAAGGGAGTAACATTTGAAAGGTAAATACATAAAATATCCAATAAAAAAAGAAATAGCGAATATTTCTACTTTGTAGTTAACCAAACTCTTACCTTCTCATGTTGATGTAATAAAACGCTTTAATACTGCATCCACAATCACGTACAGAGACTGATAAATGTACATCTGCTAGTATACAGCTAGCATTCTCCATTTTATACAGTCTAGGATCCCCTACCAAAGAGTGACATCCTCTGCCTTACATGGTTTAAGCCAAGAGGAGAATGCCGGGAACTGAACCTGGATACTCTGCAAGAACAACCCCTTCTTCTAACTGCTAAAACATCTATCTAGCTCATCAAATGCCAATTTTTAAAAGTTACAAAATAGGTGAAATTTACATGATATATCTTTTCAAAGTAATATAGAGACACATAACTTGACTTAGCCTGATAAGGAAAGAACATTTTTTCCACGGGACAAGAAAACTCTGTACAAAGCCAATTCTTCCTGATTTAATGAATGAAATGACCTGAAATTTATATTAAAAAAAGCAGATAATTTTTTTGAGCTTCTTAGACACAAAAAGGAAATGGTGCAATAAGCATGGCAGAATTATTAAGATAAGACTTATAAGACTGATAAAAACTAAACTAAGTCTATAGTGACAAATACCCTATAAGACATTATAAGTAGATAATTATACATTTTTCATTTCTTTATGTAGATATTTACTTATATCGTGTATGTTAGATATAAATACTAATGCAAATATTTCAGTATTTGAATATGGTTGTTTTAGTATGATTGGTAATACATAAAGAGGATGGTCTACAAATTAGTAATACTGAAAGTCAAGAAATAAAAATTTATATGAAGACTGGATATATCATGAACATGTAGAAATTAGGATATTTAACACATAGTAGTGATGTTATATCAAAAGCCATTTGGAAACTTAAAGTTCAAGCTAACTACCCCCACTCCTTAAAATCAGGTCCCTTTGTATGCTAGACAAATATCCTACCACTGAGATATATTCTGTACTACAATACTTTATACTTGTCTGTCGTTATCAGAATCATCTGTATTTTTCTTATATAGGAAGTTAGGCAGTTTGTCATGTGGTCTACTGTCTCTTAACAGACACTTGATTGTTCAACTTTCTCTGGTAGTTATAATGATGATGGAAATGAAGACTTAAATGACTATTATATGTAAGGAAAGAATCAAAATTAGGTCCCGACATAGAGTCATTAGTTCTTTAGGTTTTTGCTGTTGTTGTTTTCTGATGGCTTTTTTCAGTTTGGTTTCTCTATGGAATTTTTTTAAAAAAGATAATCAAATATTTCAATATTGTTTTGATTTAAGCTATACCAACATTACACAAAATTAAATCCATTTTCAACAAACATTGTAGTTATACAAACATTTATTTTCCTATGTTTACTTGAAATTTATGTAAGAAATCAAGTATAACTAGGAATATATACTATTAGATTATCTTTGTATTTGTCAACTTGGGGTGTTTTTTAATTTTCTCTATGGAGTACTGTGTGATGGATGAGACACAGTGGAAAATATGGTTTTGTCCTATCCTTTGCATTTTGGACTTTCCATGGAGGACAATAAATAATTGACCTCTTTAATCTTACAAAGGACCTGATTTGTTGTTTGATATTTGTCTGTAACTAACTGTCCATAGTAGAGTTTTCTGATGGACAATAATCATGTTATAAACTCAATATAAAAAAAGTTGTAAACTAAGTCAAGCCTTTCATCCCTGCATTCTCAAGGCAGAGGCAGGTGGATCTCTGTGAGTTCAAGAACAGCCTGGTCTACAAAGTGAGTTCTAGAATAGTCAGGGCTGTTACACAGAGAAACCCTAGCAAATTACCATTTTGAATACAAAAAAATTGAAATATTTCATACATTCTTAATCTTACTCACATTTTTAAACTTAATTCACCTTGATTTAAATTTGGTACATGACACACATCTAGGAAGTCAACCAACCACTCCTTTAGATTTTCCTATTAAGTGGAATATGATTTTCTTTTTTTTTTTTTTTTTAAAAATTTTTAGTCTTTAATCTTTTTTTACAGTCCAGTCCTTATCCCCTCCAGGTCCACCTGCTGACAGTTCCTCATTCCATTCCTCCTACATCATCTCCAAGAGGATGTCCCCATCCCCACATCCCATCCTACCAGACCGCCCCACTCCCTGGAGCTTCCCTGAGTTTCTTGAGGGTTAGGTGCTTCTTCTTTCACTAATGCCAGACCAGGCAGTCTTCTGCTGCATATATGTCGGGGGCCTCAGACCAGCTCATGTATGTTGCCTGTTTGGTGGCTGAGAGATCTTTATTTAATATACTTAGTATTTTTGTTTTCTAACTTCCAAGCTCAATTGTTTAACCTTGTACACGAGAGCAGCAAGGTTACTAAAAGAGTTTCATTTAATATATGTGGTATATGACAGTGTGGTTTGATTCAGGGAATGCTAAGAACTTATCAAATATATTTGAGTATAAATAGCATTGCACATTTAAATAATATTCCATTATTGAAAATTTAAGCCAGTCTTTAAGAAAACTGGAGTTGTTTAAATCAAGCTCTATGGAGCATTTCTCACTCAACATCAATATGAATTATAATTATTACTGACCTAATATATAATATCTTACCCTATTTTTGCCTTCATAGAACACATGAAAGGTTTTTAAGGTATGTTTATTTATGAATTTTTGAATTTCATTTATATCTATTGTAACATCTCCTTTTCCATATCTCATTGTATTAGTTCGTTTTTCATTATAAATGCTGTTTGAATTTAAAATGGCAATTAGAATGTACAGTATATGTTGAAAACAAGAGTTCAGTAACACAAATGGAGAAGCAATAAGGATAGCTTAGGAATGGTTTCATTCTCAGAAGGGAGGTATTGGTTTTTCTTCTTTTGAGAGTAAACAACAGAAGTAGAAACAGTGATATGTGAGCTGCTTAATTAAACATTTCTAAACAAACAGTACTGAAGAAAAATCTTTCAAAATAAGCCAATGTGAGAAATCATAGTCTAAGAATCCGTAAGTGTCTCTCAATGGAAATGCCTGAGAAAGAGTAAAAAGAATGACATCTGCAAATGAGGCTAGTATGTCCTCTGGATCTGCAGAACCCTGGGTGACAGGTACACAACCATGAATGGACAATTGAGAGTAAATAAAGGATTAAATGTCTTCTATAATAGTTAGCGAGTTGTTATTCTAGTAATGACAAAATAAAGAAAGTACAAAGGTATCAGGACTTCTTTATTGTTAAAAATAAACTTCTGCTTGGGAAAAGCATGTAAAGAAGATGCCATCTGGATATGTTTGTTATTTTGTTTTTCTTGGGCTCATTACCTGTGGGTATTAAAAAAAAAAAAAAAAAAACAAAAAAAAACAATGGCTTGCAGCTAATGCAGAATTAAAGAGTGCAGTACTGTAGCTCCTGAATGGGAAAGATATCATCTCTAGACTGTGATGATGGGAGCTTAGTTCCAGTCTGAAAGTCAATATTTTTTTTCCTTACTGCCTGTCTGTAGACATACAGTGTATAAAAAATGTCAGTGAATAAAGAATGAGAGCAAAAACGTGTGATATGAAAGGTCTTGAATATTACAGATGTGATCGTAGAGCCTGTCTACATCAGGGGTGCAATATGTCAACTATCATTCACCTCACTAGTTTCCAGCTATCTTTAGTGCTGTGGAAATAGGATGGTAATAAAAATAGGTTTGAATTTGATATCAGGCTAGAGCTAGTGCATCTCATGCTTTGCCATTTTGAAAGTGGCCTTGAAGATTATATGAAAAATGAGCACCCACATTTCAAATTACATAAAACCAAAAGTACCTATAAAATTATTTTAGAAAGTCCCTGCATGTGCTGTGTATAACTAGATAGCTCCATTTTAAGTAGATACTATCAACATATTTTTACATTCACATTGAAATGTATTTTGCCTATCAGAGAAACTGTATATCACATTTGTGCATTCATTTTCAAATACAAAAATGTAAGAAGACAACAGCAACCAATTGATCTATCAAAAATGATTTTCGATTCTACAAATAAGTAGCATGGTGAAGCAAAACTTGATAAAATAGAAAGTTAAAAGGCATAGAAAAGTCGACTGTGTGGGGGGGGAGGAGAAAGAGAGAGAGAGAAGGATTTCATGAAGTGAAACCTGTATGCCTGTGAAGCATTCTGAGTTGTAATGTTTATGGGAAGACTATGGAGCTTCTTGGTTTGATTCTTGATCCAACTTTAACAAATAGCATATCCCCAGACAGTTTCTGGAAATATAAGAGGAAGGACAATACTACCTAACCAAACTTAAGATCCATGTGTAGTGAAACCACCAAGGGCTAGATATGTGACCTGTAAGCATATTAGAAAGTTGGGTTGTTTTCTTTTCCCTTATTTCACAAAATTAACAATACTAAGTTGAAACACTGTTCATATGTCTCATGTGAGGTTCTTGATGTATAGATTTAGTGTAATCCTTTTCCTTCAAAGATCTGTAGTTTTTAGTACAACAAAATAAAGTATAATATGATAAAACAAAAACTATCACAGCAAAGTTAAACAGGATAAACCAAGGGAAAGAATCCAGGAGAAGGACCAAGGATCAGTGACCCACTTGTTTACAGACTCAGTAATCCCATAAATACACTAAACTGAAAGCCATAATATAAGCACAGAGGACAGGTGCAGACCTGGAAAGGTCCTGTGCATGCTATTTGTACTCTGTGAGTCCACATGAGTTTTACTCATGTGGATTGAGAGTGATATGTTTTCTTGGTGTCCTCCATCCTGTCTGGCACTTACACTTTTCCCGTATATACTTCCTCAGGGATCCCTGAGCTCTAAGGGGAGGGTATCTCTGATGGACATATCTTCTTTAGAATTGAGTGTTCCAAGGTCTTTCACTCTCTATGTAATGTCTAGCTGACTATCTCTGTATTTGTTCCGATCTGTTGTAGGAAGAAGCTTTTGAGATGAAGACTGAGCAATGCACTGATCTATGACTATAGCAGAATATCATTAGAAGTCATTTTATTACCATGTTTTGTTTGTTTGTTTGTTGGCTTGTTTAGGCTAGTAGTACCTAGTTGTATTTGATTTAACCCTATGTCCCTGGGACTTGGTTTCATCTCAGGGAGTGGACCTTAAGTCAAATTACTTATTGTTTGATATTCTCACAGACTTTGTGCCAATTTAGTACAATTTTTTACTAAGAAAGATCTGATTGAAATTAATTGGAGAAATGACAAGCTTACCCTAAATTTTATGATATCTATAACATGATTTATAATACCTAAAGAAATCTAAAAAAAAAAAAATCATACACTTAGAGAAATCACACTATTTAATATATGCTATAAGGGAGGAAATTGTATATAATATCTCTACATATCATATATTGTGTACAGATTATTGTATATATTATTGTATATATTATATTGTATTTATACTATACTCATAATGCTCTAGACATCTTATATAATACATACAAAATATCAGTTAAAAGAAATATAAAAATTGTATGAGGAGATCAGAGAAGTCTATAAAAAGCTACAAAAAAATATGATTGCCTGTCTGTCTGAAAACTTACAGAAGCAATTTGATGAAGGGAAGGAAGACAAACTATCCTGTTTGACACAGCAAATGAACAAACCTTGACTCAATTCTAATATCAGATAAGTAGTAGATCAAACCAAGTCATGAACTAGAATGTAAAGTATAGAACTGTAAATTACTGGAGGTAGAAAGATGAATGTGTGTGTATTTGTGATATGGGACTGTTTTAGATGTTTAAAAAAATGGTCAAAGGAGAAATAATTGTAACTTAGAAGTCATAAAATTTCAATATTGTGAAATCTCTCAAAAGTCCACAACTAAATGCATACTCTTTTTATACATGTATAAAAGATAATGGTACAGAGACAGTCAGGAAGATCAATGGAATAGAATTGAAGACCCAGAAATGAACCCACACAACTATGGTCACTTGATCTTTGGCAAAGGAGCTAAAACTGTACAGTGGGGGAAAAAAACAGCATTTTCAACAAATGGTGCTGGTTCAACTGGAGGACAACATGTAGAAGAATGCAAATCGATCCATTCTAATCTCCTTGTACAAAGCTCAAGTCCAAGTGGATAAAGGACCTCCACATAAAACCAGACACACTGAAACTAATAGAAGAGAAGGTGGAGAAGAACCTAATTTCTAATTTCTAATTCTAAACCTAGTTTCTAATTTCAGTCTGATTGTCTGCTATTGTACAGAAGGATGCTAAGGTAAAAAGATGGGAGCGATTCTTATGTCTATTTAAAGATATAACATTAATATTGAACCTTTTAGTTTTACTTAGTTGTTAAAGTTAGTCTTTTACAATTCTCGGGATGAGTTATTTATTTAATGATTATATCTTCTTTTATTTCATTAAATTATTTTTTATTTGTTTTCTAAAAAAAAAAAAAAAAAAAGATAATGTATAAAAGATGAGAAGATAATCCAAAGAATGTGACAATGATAAATAAGCTTATGAAAAAGATGTTCATAATCAGTAGCTGTCAGGGAAATATAACAAAACACAATAGAGACTTCCTGTTGGGCATGGATTCCTAAAAAACAATGGCAAACCAAAACAAACCTCAGAGTAACATCAAATGTCAGTGAGGATGGATGCTTGTGGGTGACTGTTGACAACTGGGAGGTGTGTCACCAGTCTGAAATAGTGCGACAGCTGCTTACATAAAAATAATGCATAATATTGTATGTAAGACATTTATTCCAGAGCAATAAAAGGGTGTTGCACACAAGCATCTGAAATAATGACGTTTATTAATATGAACCCTAATATGGAAAACAACCAACATTTCTTTTTAACAGACTACAACACACTAAATTAACTGCTTAGCATTCACAACATGAATACTATTTAGCAGTAAAGAATAAATTATTCATTATGACATTGTCACAGTCAGCAGTTATGTGAGAACTGATATTTCCTTTCAAAGCTTAGACACATGAATATTTAGTATTTCCTGTGGAAAATTGTTAAAACTACACTAAGCATATGTTTGTTGTTGTCTTTAAAATTATTGATGAATCATAATTCAATGATGAAAGGTATTAAATATTTATGTATATGGAAAACATATGATTATCTTTAACATTATAAATATAAATAGCCAATAATGAATTTATAAAATAGGTACAAATTCAAATGAAAAAATGACATGCAATTTGTGAACTATATTTACTTCTTTTTATATTTCTGACATTATAAAATAATTACATTAATGTATTAATTATATTCTCACAATTTCTTTCTCACTCCACAGCCTCTAATACAACCCCCATTTCAATCTTAAAACTTATGCTTCTTCCATTAGTTGTTATTTCATGAACAAATATATATTTACATACATGTTAATAAGTAGAACTTGTTCATCCTGTATAATGTGCATGTATGTTATAGTATTTCTCCTTCATCATGAGGTATGTTAACTTCTAAAATTTTAAAAACAAGACAAAAAACCTGTGACCACAGAAAGTATTATTTTCAGCTTTTTAAAAATATTACTATACCTTACATGATATTTTCCAATCAATTATATACTCATATTATTTAATGTATATGTATTTTTTGTTTTGTTTCTGTAGTTCTGCTTTGAATCCAGCTTGTCACGCATGTGAGGCAAGCAATCAATCCCTGAACTTCAATCCCAAACATGTTTTTGACATCCATTATTAGTTGTAAAGCTACCTATTGTTGGACCTATGCTGTATTCCTTGTGATAGAGTTTGGCCATGTATTATACAATTTTCAGCAGTGGAGAGGCAAAGATGTGAATAGGATAACATACCCACCTAAAGTTTTTTCCTGAATTGATTACTATGTATTCCCTCAATTCCAATAAATACAACATTCTGATTGTCCATCTTACCAATGAAGGATAACATAAGGGAGAATGTAGATAGTTTTGTGATTGGCTACATAGACTTTGGATGCTTTCATTGACAGGCTCCCTAGTGATAGCACTCAACAGCTGTGTGTTATAGCTAAAAGTTACAAAATCTTTCCTGTTTTACTTTTTTGGAATAAAAGCACTATTATGAAAATGATAGTATAAAATATGATAATATAATTATAGCTTATTCATCTATTATTTGCACAATGGTGAATGTGTAGTCAAAATCAATGTCATGCCTATCACAGATGACAGGAAATGAGGACACACAAACACAGACTGTATGATTGTACAACTTACAGTTTAATAGAGAAAGGAATTGTTAAATAAATAATGAACAGCCAGTATTAATTGGTGACTTATTATATTTGAGGCTTGGTTTTGCCTGTGATTTTGTGTCATTGTTCAGTCTATTATCAATAAATTGCTTTTTAATGTTTTATTTAAATATCCAGATTTATATATTAGTATAGCTAATTGGGTAATTGGAATAAGGGTGTAATAAAGAGCCAAATGTTTTTATGTGCACGCACGTGTGCATGCATATGTGCATGAGTGCATGTGTGCCTGTGTGGTGTGTGTGTGTGTGTGTGTGTGTGTGTGTGTGTGTGTGTGTGTGTGCTGCTGTCCATTTGTGCCCACCAGTGTGAAGTTTTATATGTGCACATGCATATAGTGGCCCAGATTTAACATTTGCTGATTTCCTCTATTTCTCTCCATCTTATTTTTTGAGACATGCCTCATCACAGAATCCAGAGCTGACTGATTGGTTAGGCAATAGTTCATGACCTCTGTGTATTTGTGTGACTCTGATCATTCAGAGCTGACACATATGAAGTCTTCTCCTGAGCTTTCATGTGTGTGCTGAGAACTGGTATTCAGGTTCTTAGTGCTTGTGCAGCAGAAATTCTATAATCTAACACATCTTGCCAGCCCCTTAAAATTAAAATTTTGATGAAAATATCTTTTTATCAATGAGGTATTGGACTCATTCTTGTGAAATATTTATTTTTTTTTCGTTATCCTTACTGATTGAAAAATCTATAAAATTAATATAGGTTAAATATATGCAGGTAATGTATTTATTTCAAGTCAAAAGTATGCTTATTTAGTACTATTTGTAATCCTGTTTTATTAAAAATCTATTTCTCAAAATAAAATATGTAAAATGTTACTATTAAACATATTTAATTTCTTTCAACATCTATCATGTGTTTACATCATGTCTTTATTTTGTTCATACAAACTGTTCACATTTTCTAAATTATTTCTATTTAATCTTGAGAGAAATTTTTATTTAATCAACTTTCATCAAGGAGTCTATATTTCCATGTTATAGGTTCTAGGTGATTTCCCTAAATTCTTTTTTTCTTGTTTTATTAATTTTTTATTTCTTGAAACAAAAACATAAGTATATCATTTCTCTGCCCTGTATGTTCCCTCAACCCATTCCATGACTCTTCCTACCCCTACCCTTAGTTTCTCGCAAACACATGGCCTCGATTACTTTAATCGATGTTATATGCACCTAGAAACAATATGCTCAGTCCATATAATTTTATGTATGTATGACTATAGGGCTGACTGCTTCTTATTGGATTAACATTTGCAAGGGTTTCTCCCTGGGTAAGAACTACCTCCTACGTTCAGCATACCTTAGATGTCTGTATTTCTTTGTCTAGGATTGCAGAACCTGTGAGATTTCTTCTGTCGACTTTAGCAAGATTATTGGTATTATCCTTGTTCAAGTCTTATATAGGCAGGCATTCCTTCCCTGACCTTTCTAGAAGACACACTCCTGCCACTTTCACAGTTTTTCTCTGGCGCTTAACCTTCTCTGTTACATCCCCAGAGCCTTAGGTAAACGAGTTGTGTTATAAAGAATCAGATTGGGATGGAAACCTCCAGAGTTTGAAAGTCAATCACTATTGTTGAAGATTCCATGCATTTGAGACATGTGACCTAGAGGAACCTAACTAGCTTTAACCTGAAAAGTTCCATCCTTCGAACTAGTTTTCATGGTATTGAAGGTCCATGAAAGCTTGTAAAGGAAGAGAGCAACCATTCATTCTGTAAAGCTATGATGCCTATGAAATACAACAAAACCCAGCAGAGCATAATGATCCTAAGGTTGTTACAGTGGCCCTCATCTTTATGGTAACCAATCACTATCTAAGAGGACTTGAAGCCTGTTGAACATGAGAGAAGTCATGCCTAGACTTATAAACTTAGCTTATTATTGCCTTTGATTGCCTGTGAAATAAATTTTATTTCACTTTTTTAAAAAAAATCATTTGACCTTTCAATTTATAGTCTCCCTTATGTTATTTCTTTTTCTTTTCTGTATACCACATCTAGATGTGTTTATGCTTATTTCTTTAAACTGTTCTTTTATTCCAGGTTCTAGGAATTTTACTAGGTTATTTCTAATTTTAAATAAGTTACTCATTTGATAAATATCATATGCTTATAAAGGAAACAAGGTAGTTTAGTTTACCACCCAGTTACTAAGAAACCATTCTAATCTTTCAATTTTCTCAAAAATTTAGATTTATATCCTCAAATAGGATTACTTTTATATTTGAAATTTTTCTTTCTTGTGTTCTCCCTCAAATAGATAATCTCAATGTGTAAGACATTGCTAGATTTACCCTAAAGCTCCCAATAGAGATTAAATGGTAAGACTTGATAATGACAATCAAAATCTTATGTTTACATTAGTTTGTAAAGCTTTGCAGTATATTGTAATTCCTAAAGATCGTTATTTCCTCATTATATCTATTTCTCATATCTCTCTGTTTAAACCACTGCTGAGAAATATTTCCAGGTACATATTATTATATGTACCTGGATATGCTTATTCAGTTTTACTAAAAATAAACAAATTAAATTTCAGATTAAGTAATTTTACTCTACCTGACACAGATATATGTATTATGAGATCCAAAGAAAATAATCCAGTGTTTGTTGAAGGAAAAAGTTATTACTCTCTCAGAGAGAGACTTTGTCTTCATAAGGAAGAAAAGTCAACCTAGTTACTAGGTTGTCATGGCTTAAAATCAAGTTTTGAAATCATCTGAAGTCAAGAGAATGGAGAATATACTCTGAATTTAAAGTACAAATAAAAATTCTGTCTCTGTTTTACTGCTGATTGATGATATAAATTATCTTCTGTTCCTGACATTGTTATAGCAAAACATCTGCTTCTGGCTTATAAACCAACAAAGTGTACACACATTGTGGGATGAATAAAATGTGCAATAAAGATGGAAGAGCTTGACATCCTACGTTAGATGTAATAATAACATGTTTGGATTCAAGGACAGCATTAGGGCAAATGTCTCATCTGTAGCCATAGAAATGCTAGCTTGCCAAGTTGAAACTGAAATGCAACAATAATTCTTAAAACACTTAGTAAATATTCATTTTTAATACTGCACTACCAAAAAAGCAATGCAGCATAACAAAACAGCAAAATGGCTCAGGGGGTAAAGTACACTTGCCCTCAAGACTTATGAACAGAGTTCAGTCCTAAATGTCACACAATAGGAGAAACCCAATTCCATCAAATTGTTCTCTGAACTCTACAAATATGCTGTAATCCAAGTTCCCTACCCCAAATAAGTAAGTAAACCACTGCTGAGAAATATTTCCAGGTACATATTATTTCTATTAGTCATATGCTGAAAGTATATTTGCCATTTGGAAATAACCTCAAGTTTATGTTGTTTTAGCAACAAAAAAAATTGTGATAAGTCTTAAGAAATTATAGTTAGTAAGGGTGAAGGCTTTCAGTAGGAACCAGCTCAAAGCTGTGATCAATGAGTTATGTAGATACAGTCTGAGTTATTTCTTAGTCTGTCTAGCTGACTCTAGCTATTGTCTTCTTCATGTGTTATATGAGTATTCTACAAAAATTTAAGGCATATGTTGAGCCATGCGTTGTGTGTAGGCTAATAATTTTAGATCCTGGTGGAGCTGAGACAGGAGGACACAAGTTCAGTGATTGACTGGTGTGTGGAATAAAATCAACAAGATCCTGAGTAATCTAGTTTATCTCAAAATTAAAAAGAGAAAAAAAAACTTCTGGAGAAATCCACAGACAGAGCAACAGGGTAAAAATGAGATCCCAGTTGAGAATTGGAAAGTTATTTCCTGCTTGTATATTCACTGAGAATATGACTAATATCAATCAGGATGTGAAAGACATGACCTATTTCAGAAATGTTGAATTGTTTCTTGCCTGAACTTTTCCATGAGAGATGCAAACAAAATTCTTCTTCCTCCACACACTTTACATACTAATGACAGACCATAAAAATATTTCTGTCAAAGTCCACCGTGAAGAATAAATAAATTTATGGACTTATGTATACAACAAGGGTCCTTGGTTGTTCACAGTGAATCAGTGTGAATCTAAGGCATCTGCCCCACCAGAAAGACTCGTCTTAGAGTGGAAGATGTCTTCCCTTTATCTGTATAGTGGAGACTATCTTCTTCAGTTTAAGTTCAACATTCTGTGTAATCTGTCACCTCGTAAGATGACAGTATCAAGTGCAGCTTCAGCTGAATTACATAGAGGTAGAAGGAAGATATAGAAAGGAGTAGATGAGATTTCAAGTGAAGATTTTATCACGTACATCCACTCCTATGAGAAATCCTCAACTGGCCTGATCATAATAAGCTCCTTTAAGTGGTCAGAGCCATTCTAATGACAATGCTAATGCCTGCTGTACTAGCAAGATGGGGTTCTTCAAGCTATTAATACTTCTAACAAATCAGCATGGATCCAATTACTACACAAATAAAAATAGTACTGTTGTTTTCAAAGAGTTCTGAGGTCCCTCCTAGTTCTATGGCTAGAAAGAGACTCGGCAGCTAAGGGGCCTTCCTATTGTTTCAGAAGACCCAGGATCAGTTCCTAACACCTAAAACACATACAGCTTACAACCATCCATAATCCTAGTTCCAGGGGACATAAATGTCAGTTTGGGACCTCAATTTGGTGCCATGGGCACCAACCTCATATGCAGTATATATACTTACATGTAAGCAACACACATGAAACTAAATATAAAAATAAATATTTGAAAATACAGAATTCTGCTTCTTGAAGTCTTGAAGCAAAATTAAGTCCCTGAGGGGAATACTTAATTGAGAGAAGACAGCTAAGAGTATATTCCTTATCACAAGGTGAGACAACTTTTAATGTTGGTCATAAAATAAAAATGATACTACCTAATGATGAGTACATTTAGAACTGCAAATTCATGTTAAACTAGTATTTGTAGATGTATAAACTTTTGTTTGCAAGTTGTTCTTTTTTTGATTTTATAATGTAATTACAACCTCCTCCCTTTCTCTCTCTGGATCCTCCCATTTTCCTATTCTCGCTCTCTTTCAAATTTAGGTCCTTTTTTTTTCATTAGTTGTCATTGAATATATATAATATATATATATATATATATATATATATATATTCCTCAATCTGTAAAATGTTACATAGACATACATTTTTAGAACTGACCACAGTGTACAACCAGTTGGAATGGTCCTTTCTGAGAAAAATATCAGAATATTTCTGGTACTCTGTATATTCCTTAGTTTCCTTTAGTTCTTTGTGAGATGATACATTACAGTCTAACCCAGAACAACATTAGAGGACATGCTCAAAAGAACCAGAAGACCCCATGATAACATTTTAGCTCAATACAGCAGCTTCATGGGGGTTGATATCAAAAGTATCCCCTCTCCAGGAAAAAGACATTGGGATGGGTATGGCTCTCATGCCTCACTGGACAACGACAGGAGGACCTGAGCCATTACAAGGTCCCCTTCAATTATTGGAGGTCAGGCCTCTATCCCCTGCCTTAGCAAGAATAGAATCGCCAAGGTCCTTCTATACTTAGAGAAGGGAGGAGATGTCAGGAGCAGCCCTGCATATACACTAAAAGGCCTAAAATCACCCATAGGCCTAAAGTCAGCAATAGGCCTGACATACATGCATGCTAACACCAAATCTTGGGTCTCTGTGGAAAAACACTGAAACAGCAGGCTATAAGCTATTGTAAACAGGCAGCTTCTGTGGAAATTTACCAGCCCAGGTAGTCATAGTCTTATAAATAGGCAGCCTCAGTGGACAGTACCAACTTAGATAAGGACAAGTGAATCATAGGCAGAGTCATAGTGACCTGTCCCCTGAACCTTCACCCAGCTGATAGCCTGTTCTGAAAGGTATTGTACTCCCCCTGAACACCTATGCTCTGGTGCATTCCCTCCCCACATCCTGCCTTTTTGTGTTTATTACCCCTGTGTAAATAAGTAGATTATGATGTGATTTAATAACTAAATAAATTAAAAAAATAATAAATGAAATTAAATTTAAAAAAAGAGTAAATATCTTTACGTTCTATCTTTCTAGTACTATTTTATTTTAGACAAAGAAACCAATTCAGAAGTAACTTGCCCACTGAAATAGAAATAATTTATTTTAGAATGGAATTTCAAACTGAGGATCTGACTCCTACTCTTCAAAATATTTCTCTTTTTAACTTTGGAAGTTGAAAAAAGCACAAATGATCCCA
Source organism: Mastomys natalensis (assembly GCA_021653895.1). Lineage (NCBI taxonomy): Eukaryota > Metazoa > Chordata > Mammalia > Rodentia > Muridae > Mastomys > Mastomys natalensis. The sequence continues at coordinate 1,599,167 of JAJTUV010001053.1, forward strand.
AATTGTCCAGAAATGTTTCAACATATTCAGAAGACTTTTTTTGTTTTGTTTTGTTTTGTTTTGCTTTGTTTGGCACACAAGCCAAGTATTTAAAAATGTTGTACAGGCAAAATATCAATTAATATGCTAAATATCAAATTATATATAGAATTCAATTATGTTAGAAGTAAGACATATATTAGATTAAACTGTTGTTGCTAACAGCACATTTATTTTGGAGGAAAGAGAGTAGCTAACAGAGATGTGAAGAGAAGAATATGTACTCAAATATGAAAGTCATAGGCTTATAGAATTAGCTTTCATTGGCAATATAGAAATCACAGGTTTAGGACCTTAGTCTACTTTTGTTGGGAACATTAGCTCAGTTGGCTTTTTTTTTTTTTTTTTTAGACAGAGATCATTCAAGCTTAGTATATTCTTTCTTTGTTCATCTGAGACAGAAAATAACCTTGAACTATTTTTTTATACATTTCTGTTGCATCTCTAATAGATGTTGCCTCATGCTTACACATTTGTTTGAAATCTTATCATTTTGCCTTGATGAAGCTATACTTACATATTGTGTTCCCAACCAACAGGAAGATGCAATGAATTTGGAGGCTATCCAACAATTATACTTTAAAAGTTCACATAAAACATACTTTTTTATACATGCATGTATAGAAGTTATTACTTATAATTACTTTTGTATACATAATTTGGAACAGTTGTCCTCTTACTTTAGTAACACAAAAAGATCAGATACATGAATATTAACTACTATTTAAGAGTCCATTTTGAAAATGAGACATTTCATTTGATCATTTCTATACAAAGTTATGTACCAAAATAACTGGTCCCAGAAATAATTTATATAAGCATTACTAATCCCCTAATTACTTTCTCTCTTTACAAATACACCCAATACTTCAATTTTATAATATTATACATGCAGCATAAGTCCCTTTTCAAATTAACTTTTACAACAAAGTATAAATATTAATTCAAAATTAATTTTAACTTTAAGGTAAAATTCTTTACAAAATCTATTTTGAATATATAAATAAATGTAGCCTCATAAGTTATAATTTTAAATTAGTATCTATTACTGTAATAAGAGATTGCTCTATAATTGAGTAAGAACAAGAATGTATTTATAAGCAAATTTCAATAACAGCAGAATAATTAAAAATTATTATTCCAGAAATTAAAAAAATAAAATCTTGAGTGTAATTATCTTGACCTTTGGTACTTGCCTAATCTAATCTATAGATGTCTTTAGGTTTGCATTTTGCATTGCACTTACTTTGTGATCTAAGGAAGTAATATTTAGTCAGCAACATTAGGAATTTGTAAATGGGTTAAAAGGAAAAACATACCAAATACCAAGTATGTGTGGGGTGAGGGGATATGAATATAAAGATAAAACACAGAAACCAAAGATATACATAAATTTATTGGAACACATTTAAAATAGCATAAATTTATTTATTTTCATTTATAATTATTTAAATTAAAGATTTTAATTATAATAATCTGCAATTGATTATTAAATAGATTGTGATATAGGCATATATGTATATATCAATGAGTAAAAACACACTAAAATGTTAAATGATTGTATAGAATATTTTGATGCACAAAAATCCATAAAACATAGGGCTGATATCTTTAAATGTTATTAAAATCTATTTTCTTTTAATAATCTACTATGTTCAGTTTTCGTGAACATAAAAATTTAATTTCACACACCTTGTCAAAAGAAAGCAGACCAGCTTGGGGACCAATGGATTTGTTCAGAAAAGCTTTCTGTCTGGGGTAGAAAATGAAGCATGGTTAATGGCAGACAGAAGTTAACTGGCAATGGTAATTTTTGGAAAAAGTATTCCTGAGATCTGCTAGTGTTAATAACTAATAGAAACATTTGTTAAAGAATGTTATATAGAAAATGATGCTACTCTTTGCAGTCATTTTACTAAGTTATGTTATGAATTTTGGGCATGTTTTCCAAGTAATTGTTGCAATCAGCCTGTTTTGAGGGCAATATGCTCATTTATGTATGTAAAAGCGTTGCTGAACAACTTGTCCAGGTCCAAATAGAAAAAGTGAGTGGGTGGGAAATTCATCACTTGCTTCTCTTGAAAGTCTGAATTAACTGAGATCACGGATATTCAGAACACAAAACAAAAAAACCAAAACAAGCCAAAAAACAGCCATTTTGCCACACAGTTCAGAATAAAAATAAATTAGTCACTAAATTAAATGAATATTATACAGAAATTGTTGGATAAGCTCCCGAAATTCTTTCCTGAAAAAAGCTTGCAAGTACTGGAAGAAGTGAATCTGGCTTTAAGCAGAAGCAAAAGGGTAATGGGCTTGATTATTGCTGGAATAACAGTTTTAATTACATTAATTGCTAGCACCACTGCTTCTGCAATTGCTTTGAAACAAGAAGTTAAGACAGCTACTTTTGTTAATCATTTAGCAATATATATTTGGAACAACTGATTGATGATCTTTATCCTAATATCCTATTCAAATTAGTAGAAGTAGGTTCAGTTTATGTGTAAGGAGTTGTCATGAGTGTCATGCCAAATACAATTAGAGTTGTGTTACTTCTAAAATTTACAATGATAGTTGTTATAATTAGGAAAAAGTTTAAAGACACTTGCAGTGTAATTGACATAAGTCTAACCCCTCTCTGGATGTTTTAACTTTGCATAGTGAGCTTATGAATTTAAAGAATGCTGCTCTGCTGAGCTTTGATGCTGCAGATACTGCTGATAAAATGATCCATGACCTGAGGTCACTATTACCATTTTGGTCAAGCCTCAAGAATGGCATATATAGCTTGATCATGCCTTTTTTGTCCTGGGAATACTTTTATTCCTGCCCATCATGTTAAAGCTTGTCTTTAACACATCAACATGTTGACAGCCAAAGTACATGACTTGAAACTGAAAATGGACCCCCAGACAGAGTTATTAACTTAACAGACTGGCAAGCCAAGGACAGGTAAGATTTTGCACAGAGTCTTACCAACCTAAGACATAAGTGCATTACTTTTAATAATGCATATTCCATTTTGGGTAAGGAAGGCGTTCTTGTCATAACAACCTAAAACAGGCTCAGTCTTACTTATGAAATTAAAAAAAGGGGGAGATGTGGAGAGCTTTTGGGCCTGCTTTGCAGGAATCCTACATTGGCCAAGGACAAGGAAATGGGCTTCAGGCAGGAATCTGACATTAAGCTAGAACAAAGAAGTAATTTCAGGCAGGAATCTAAATATTAGTTTAGAACAAAGAGGTGATTATAGGCAGAAATCTAAATCTTAAGCTAGAACAAAGAAGTAGGCTTCAGGCATGATAATGACTTTGCATTAGGACAGGGAAGTAGGCTCAGATAATTAGGGCATCCTGATAAGCCCTTAGAAACAGTGATCATGGGAATAACATGGGACTTTGTTTATTGCCTTGTTTGTTCTTTGACTATTGGTGTTTACTATCTTGCTTGTTCCTTGACTATTTGCATCTATTGTATTGCTAGTTCCTCAACCTAAAATTGACTTTAATACTTGTTTGCAATTAAAATGGTATAAAAGCAAAAGGTAGGAGTGGGGATGGGAAAGAGGGTTTTCTGGAGGTGGGAAATAGAGAAAGGGGATGATATCTGAAATGTAAGTAAATAAAGTATCAAATAAAATAATCAAAGTTGAGAAACAATAACCATGTCAATATTTAAGATTATTAAATTCTATGGACATGATGATACCCATCTGTAATGCTAGCACTTCAGAGACAGGTGCAGGAGAATTCTGTTTGATTCCACCTTGAACTACATAGGAAGACTAGGTCTCCAAACAAACACATAAAGAAAACGCAGATGAAACAAATGAAACTTTCTTGAAAGTAAGCTGGCATTTGGAAGAGTTTACAGAATGTGTAGTTTTGTCTTAGAGAATATCTCCACATTCTTCCTTCCTCTAATACTCATAAAATATGATAGAGATCTTATAACATAGCCAATAAAAGGTTAATGTTAATTCAACTGCAGTGATCAGGTCTGGTGAAGAAATACATATCTCTGTCAACTGAAAATATTTTAGTAGCAAAATGTATAAAAAGATTTTGGTAGGATAAAATAAAGTGAAAAATATGATCTCTAAACTCTAGGAATAGGATAGAAGACAATCTTAGAAGGACATTAAGTGCACCATTATCACATGAGTGAAGGAAGTACATTCTAAAGAGACATAAAAAGTGAAAATCCGAGCAAAACTCTTGACCCTTTAACCCCCATCAGACAACCAGAGAGACTATGAAATAGCAGATTGAAACAAACAGCATTGTTTACAATGAGAATCCTAGGAAGGCCATCTTCAGTGTGCAAAGAGTAACTATTAAACACAGAAAGCTACTAGAAGAGAGAACAGGAAGTAGTGCACCGAATCTTGCAGGATAAAAAATCAGACAGTAATGAGAAGCTCACAGCCTGGACATAGGCTATATTTCATATGGATATATTCTCCTATAATTTCCATATCCCTCTACAATTGAAAATTTTTATCAGAGATCATATATAAACCATGATGGATGAATACCTGCAAGTGTAAGGCATGATGCTTTCATACAACATGCTTTAGATCATCTCTCAATTTACTTATTGAAATAATGAAATGTAATGCTTAGGTCAAGAATCACCTGTCTCAAGTTTGCATAAGCAATTCTTACCATTTGTCTGTGCCTTGTCAATAAATGCTGACCACGCAAGAGCTGACCAGAAGAGAGAATAGATCAGAAGTTTTCTTCAGCCATGGGGAAGAAAGAGAAAGCAAGTGGGCGTTTCAGATTGCCATGAATTAGAGATGATCTGAGAAGACAGCATGAGAAGAAACTCTGATCAATCAAAAAGCCAGATCAATAATAATATTCGAGTATCATGAGATTGTGCTGGGAAGTAGCCATATTAGCTTAGACCTTATTCTAGATCATTTAACTGCTCAGTATTGAGGTGCAGCTTGAAATAAATCTTGGCTTCTCTTGCCGTTATTGGGACTAGCAAAGGTAAAAAAATACAGCTGCCAAATTAATTCTCTGCTTACATATATATTAAAATGATTCCTTTTACAAAATATAATTAATTCCAAGATTTATCATTATCCTTGCAGAATAAATTAGGCTAATGCTTCTGAGACTATGATGGTTTGAGAACTTCATAGATGCATATAAACATATTTTGATCAAATGCACATGCCATTACCTCCCATCCAACTCTTCACCATCCCCTGTTTTCCATTTCCAACTTCATTTGTTCTTTATTCTTGTTCTTTTAAACCATTGGATATAGAAGCATCTTCTGGAACATGGGTAGCCTGCAAGCTGCTTTCCTTTTTAGAACAGCTATAAAACGCTGATAGCTCCACAGCTAATGTAGTGAGCCCATCCCTTAACTTTAATTACATGCAGTGACTAGTACTGTGAGTTAACGTGTCTGGCTTATACAGCAAATATTTTTAATATTTCAAGATCCATTGCTTCTGTCTGTTTCAGTTTTCCTGTTCTCTTCTCCATGGTGATCCCTGAGCAATGCTAAAAGGGGTGTCATCTAGAAACCATATTTAGAATGGTTCACTCCATAGCCTTTTTCTGTATGTTGAACACTTGTGCATATTTGTATTAACCTACAATAAGTAAAAGCTTCTCTGATGAGGGAGAGATGCACTCAACTATGGGTATGAAGATAAGAATTAAAGGGGCAGTATTAATTTATATTCATATTAATTTATCAGAATAATAGTACTAGATGTTCCTCATGGCCTATGAAATAGAAAACCAGAGATTTCCGGGGCTTGTTCACAGTATCAGATATGAGTATTGTCTTATGGAGCGAATCATAAAGCCAATCAGAAACTGACTGGTTTCTCCAATTGTATTCACACCATTGTGAAACGTTGGGCATATCTTGCCAGGATATTTCTGTTACTCACAGAGTTCCAGCTGAATGAAATTGCTGTTCTCGTTTCTCCCCAGTAGCCTACAGAGATGTGTGATTGTACCATCTTCTGGCAGCTACAGCCCTTTGCCCTCTACGTAAGTGTAAGTGTTCAACTAAAACTTCAACATCTGCTGGATTCCTTCCAGATACTGGACATAGTTGATATCTACGTATTTATGTTACTTCTGCACTTTCACTGGTGACAGATCTATAGCCCAGAGTCCAGAAGAAATTGACAGAAGAACCCTCACTTATATTCATGAAACCATATCAATTCTATATGCTGTGTTCCCTAACAAAGATTCAGTATTTGTTTTGCTCTCGGATATAAATTAATTTTATATAACATTAAACCAATACTTATATTTTAAAAATACATATTTGTAAGCAGATATTGCTTGGATTATATTATTATATTTGGATCTTTCATTATAATAATATCCATTTATAAATTTCAAAATCTCTTCTTCATTTTAGTGATGACTTGTACAAATATCAACCAAAGTAATCTGTGACTGCTATGCTTATCTATTTCTTGTATACTAGAATAGTATGGTATTTTTGTGTGGATCTAATGATATTTATTAAGAATTGATATAGTTTATATAAACAATTTTATGGTTTTGGGCAGACCATAGGTTTGAAACAGGTTTATTTTTTTAAGACTTAAACAAACAAACAAAAAAGCTATTTTAAAATGTAACCCTGGCCAGGCGGTGGTGGCACACCCTTTAATCCCAGCACTTGGGAGGCAGAGACAGGCAGATTTCTGAGTTCAAGGACAGACTGGTCTACAGAGTGAGTTCCAGGACAGCCAGGGCTACATAGAGAAACCCTGTCTCAAAAAACAAAAAACAAAAACAAAAACAAAAAAAAAAAAAAAAAAAAGGAAAATGTAACCCTGTAAAACAAGTCCATAAAATTTACATTATGTAAGTAATATATACATAATGGTATATGATATATGGAAACTCCTATGAATGATTTAATCAATAGATTAAATCTGTCCTGTAAAACCTGGTCCTGAACTAGGCTGCCTTTTGTGGCCACAGTGGGAGAGGATGCACCTAACCCTGCAGAGACTTGCTGAACAAGGCTGGTCGATACCAAGTGTGGGCCCCAACTCTCTCAGAAGAGAAAGGCAGAGGAAGTGGGACTCTGTTAGGGAGGGACTGACCAGGAAGGCGGGCAGTGATCAGGATGTAAAATGAATAACTTAGTGAAGAAATTATAAAATTCTAAAATAGTTATTTTTTATATTTTCTATACTTGGAGAAAATAAAGTTTGAAACTATGATGGAAATAAGTCATACTCATAAAAATGTGAGATATAATTTAAGAGATGAAATGACAGATAATAGAGTAATCAAAGACCAAATGGATAAGAATTACTGGTATCCTCAATCACTAGTGGGAGGGGAAGGATGATGCAGGTTACCAGGGACCAGCTTGGGGTTTGGCTGTGTCTCTTTTCTATTTATGGTTGAAGATGGTGTGAGAAGAAAGCTGATACATATGATTGCACAAGTGTGTGATGTTTGGTATAGATGATATTATTATTATTATATTGTTGTTGTTGTTGTTGTTTTTGTTGTTAACTATAAATTTCCAACTGTATACTTACTAAAATTAAATTTCTATGAATCAAAATATTCTATTGTAACCAAAGTGTTACTTTTAATTGGTCATTTTTCCTTTTCATTTATCACTTTTTTAAGCTACCATCTTTTTTCCATTTATTTATCTATTCACTTTACATCCAGATAGTAACCACCCATTTCTGTCTAATCCCCCACTTACATCCTTCATGTCCCCATTCCCTTCTCCTCTGAGAAGAGGAAGGTCCACATTGGATACCAACCTACCTCAAGGCACTGTAGGAGTAGGTCCCACTGAGGCTCGACAAGGTAGCCCAGTTAGAGGAACAGGATCCACAGTCAGGCAGAAGAATTAGGGTAAGCCCTCTCTCCAGTTGTTGGAGAATCCACATCAAGACTAAACTCCACAACTGTCACATATGTGCATGGGACTGTGGGAGAGATATGTTGTTAGGTCCAGTCCATGTGTTTTACTTAGGTTTCCATTAACTGTAATCTTTTATAAAGTCAAAACGAAAAGGCAGATCACATACTCCAACATATCATGGACATAATATACATTACTGTTCCAAAATATCAAGTGGCAAGCTACTGGATCAAAGCAAGCAGGACACCAGCTGGGCAAACTCCAAATTCTACACCTCTATGTCTGATGTCAAAGCCTCTTTAGATCACCCACTCCTTTCTCCTTTGTTGACTACAGCACAATTCCTTCTTGTGAATGGTTCTACTAAGGGCTAACATCTTTCCTTGGCAGATATGCCAAGGGTCTGGCTTCTCTGTCATCTTGGAGTCTTCAAGGCAACTTCAACACCACAGATTCTTATATCAGTGTCTGAGATCCCCACATGATCTTATGAGCTCCTCATCTTCTTAGGTAACATCTTAAGGTCTACCCTATATAGCACTCCAGGGTCTAGGTGACTCTACTCCATTTCTGCTGCTGTTCTTGGTGATAATCACTTGGTACTGACATCCCTAATACAATGGGGTCTTCTTTTGCAACTAGGTTTCACCAATAGTGTTTCATAGGTGCCAAGCCACAAAATTTTTGTATGACTCATTCAGTCCTGGGCCATCAGCTTCAACTGATGCTGCATCATCACCAATTGCCTCCCCTAACCTCTCACACTGCTAAGCCTCAGCTGCTTTTTATGACCCCTTTATACCTTCAAAACCAGTACCTCCTGGGTGATTCTTACACATTACAAAGTCCAGCTGCAGCACAAGGTGCAAACTTGGCTATCTCTGAAAGACAGTTTCTTTTGACCTCTTAGAAACTACTTCCCAGATTTCACCTCTGTAATGTTGGTTTCATCTTAACCATTGCTAGCGTCTTAGCTCCCATCATTTGTCCAAACAACTCCTTCTAATCTTTAGTCTAAAGTCAGAGCCACATGGTCAAAGCTACCAAGTTCTGCTGCTTGCTGGAGCTGACACATGGCCCCTTTGTTCTATTACATTATTGCCAGCTTTCTGTTTTCAATGAATTTATTCTGTGCCTAAGCTTAGTTATCCTGGAACTTGATGTTTCGACTGACCTTGAACTCAGAGATCTGAATGGCTCTGTCTCCTGAGTGTTAGGATTAAAACTGTGTACCACCCCAACAGGACTTAAGCTTTTCTTCACCTGGAACTCGCTCTGTCCCTGGCTGGCCTTGAACTCAGATCTATTTGACTTTTTCTCCTAGGATTAAAGATATGTACCACCATGCCTAGAACAAAGCTTTTCATGCTCACTATTCCTCAAGATCTGGATCAAAAGCCTGTGTCCTCCAGTGTCAAGATCTAGATCACAAGTGTGTCTTCTATTTCTGAATTGTGGTTCATTCAAGATTAAAAGTCCAAATGAAAACAATAAACATATAATAATAATGTCTTGATATAACTATCCCTTGTTCAACTGAGAAGGCAAATAAAATAAGCTTAGCTTGGTGGGAACTTCTCTCAGAGTCCCCACTCTCTTAATTCGATTTAATATCTTTGAACATAGGTTTTAGCTTCATTCTTCTTCCTGGTGCTTCTTTACTCTTTGAACCATATATTTTGTATTTTTTCCTTTCTAAGTTTGCTACACTTATCAAAAATGCTCTTCATGAGAGTAAATCAGAGGACAAAGTCTATGCCAGGCATCTCTGAGAATTCCTTTGTCAATGCAATTAAACTGAGTCTCTTCACCTTAGCCTTAGCAGACTCTTCAAACAAGAGCAAAAAGAAGCAGCATTCTTCACCAACACATCATAAGAATTATCTCCAGAGTTCAAACTACCCTCTGCACCAATATCACCTATATTCCTATTAGGATGGCCCAATTAAGTCCCACTTTGAGCCTTTCATAGTGTTCCAAATCCAAAGTATCAAAATTCACATTTCTCTAAACAAAAACATAGTCAGACTTATTACAGGAACACTCTAGTTTCTGGTACCAACTCCTGTCTTAGTTAGGGTTTCTGTTACTGTGAAGGGAAACCATGACCAAGGCAACTCTTATACAGGACAACATTTAATTGGGGCTGCCTTCCAGATTTAGAGGTTCAGTCTGTTTTCATCATGGCAGAAGAAATGGCAGTGTCTAGTCAGGCATAATGTTAGAGGAGGTGAGAATTCTACATATTGTTCCAATGGCAAACAGAAGAAGACTGTTTCTTCCAGAAAGTTAGGAGAAGGGTTTCAAAGCCCACCCCTACAGTGATACATTTCATTCAACAGGGTCATTCCTACTCCAACAAAGCCACACCTCCTAATAGTGCCAATCCCCGGGCCAAGCATATTCAATCCGTCACGCATGTATATACTTTGGTTGGTGGCTCTGTCTCTGGGAACACCCAAGGGTCCAGGATAGTTGACTCTGTTGTCTATCCTTCTTACTGAGCATTCCAAATACTAGTATACAGGTATGAGCCATCATGCCAGCTGTAGTGATAGCCAGATCTGAATATACCTCTAAAAGAGTCCCCTGTGATATTGGATAAGAAAAAAAAGGTCATAGGGATTTTATATAGTGATGCATTACTTACTTTTCTATTGCTGCAATAAACTACTGGGACCAATGCAGCTTATATAACTAAGAGTACATTTAGACTTATGGTTCCAGAAGTGTACGTGTCCATCACCATCAGAATGTGAAGTTTGGAGATGGCTCTGTGATGGTGATATGGCTTCAGCAGGTGTTATGAGGTGCACAGCAGGGTGAGAATAGTGGGTTGGATATAGTGGATCATTGGAAAGGGTGAGTATATGCGTTCAAGTTATCTGCTTCCCTGGCTGGAGTTGAGACTATTTTATGGTATATTTTGTTCCTTTTTCTTCTCACTTCTTTAATTCTTCAAGATCAACTCCCACCTCCCAAATTACCTGTCTGCTCTGTTTGTTTCTCACTGAATTACAGTTGTATTGCCCAAATAGTCTGCTCTGTGTCTGTATTTTGTCTAGCTTAAGTCCTCACAGTCTTCCTCCTGCTGGAAAACCTCTGTGAGTTTGCAAGTGCAACTTCCCTGTTGTGTTCAGATGGTACTGCTTTATTACAGTTACCTACTACTTCTTGTTCTTTAGGTCATTGAACTCCTCTTCCCTAATGATCCCCACCTTAGCAGGATGGATGTTATACTGATGTATAACAGGGGTTAGCACTTCTCAGTCTCTTGTTCTCGGCACATGGACCAGGTGCTGGTCTCTGTGTTGATTGCCATTTCTCTTTCACGAAAAACCTTTTCTGATGAGGATTGAGAGATGCACTGATATATGTGTGTTGGGATAAAGCATTAGAAGTTCATTTAATAGTATGTCCATTTAGCATAAAAATAGTAGGAAGTTCCCCCCCTTAACAAAACAATGAAAGTAATTCTGTTTTGTAAAGGATTTTCCTCAATAGATTTGGCTAGCTTTCTTCCCCCTACCATTTAAACTTCTTTCCTCTTCAATAAACAGAAACATCTTTTTAAATCCCTCTTAAGGTATTTGAAACATCAAGGAAAATGTTTCCTGTAAACTAGATACCATATCTACTGATTAGTAACTATTCAGCAATATCTTTAGTTGATCCAGGAAATAAAAGAGGTTTTGTGTGTATAACTTAAGCATGTATGTTGAATTCACAATGTGTATCTATTGATTATGAGAGAAGGGAAAAAATTTGGAGAAAAATCTATTTTGTTGAATAAAGGGAAGCCAAAAGAACGCTAAGGTACAAAAATAGTTTTAAAAGGTAGACTAACATAAATTATCTTCTCTGTTATTGATATTCAATAGGGTTTACCAGGACAGATATTCTCAGTCTAAGAAAATAGTCAATAAATTATTTCTAATATGAATCCTTAATATTTTGGAAAAGTCACTCCATTCACAAAGAATAAATATATTTTCGGTTATGAATTAGTGTATATATTATAAGAACATTATAAGGTCAAATCTTTTTATTGAATCACTTTATATTCTAATCATTTTTTAACAAAATATATATATCTATAGAATATGTTATTCTTCTATGTTAAAGTTTGAGTGGGCATTATCAATTCAGAAGGTTGTGCCTTCTGACACAAAGTGACAAAGTATTACGAACAGTTTACATATCAGGATCTTAAACATTATCCAATATTCTTTCTATACCAAATGAGGTGTTTTTGTTTGGGGTCGACCTACCTTCCACAATGTACCCTTGAAAAACATATTCTCCTAATAGTGTGGTGAGAATGTGACCACATTGCTATAAAATGAGAAGAAACTATTCTATTTCACAGAGCTTCCCTCCCATGCTCCCAAAAGTAATTTTCTGTCTCCTGCGTGATGTCTCTTAACAGATGCAATGAACTGAAAATACTGTGTCAGAACCCATCCCCTAAGTGGGGGGCTGCATAGATATATTCTTCTATTATAAAATAGTATAAAATTGTTTGTTTATCATCACAGTAGACAATGAATTATGTGGTAGAAAGTGTTTACTCTGAAGACAATGGTCATTTTCTGACTAAACAAATCACTAAATATGGTAAGCTGAAAGAGAGAGAAAACATAGTCATGACTGTTATTAGAAAAAAATTGGACACTAGTTTTCTGGGGAGTATAATGTTTGGATCCTAATACAAAGTGGTAAGAAAATTACTTTTATACAGAGAACAGTGAATTGTGTGACAAACAGATATTCTCAATAAAAGTTTTATGAAAAATTTAAAGAGTAAAGAGAACCCACATAGCTGGCTATTATAGGAATCCTCAATAAAACTTTCGGTCCAACACTGAAGCACTCCTGTGTGCAAGAATGTTGCCTGTGGCTGTCCTCATATTATCTCATTGTGGAGCCTCTCTGGTGCCAGGGTTCATCAAATGCTAGAATGTAGGCTTCTTGAAAAAATGGCTAGTTTTTCTCTAGACTGCTTTTTTAAAGAATAATATAATCTTTCTCAGCAGAATTTTGATGGTAAACTACTCCCTCCGGAAAACAGCTAGGGTTAGTGTTCCCTTTGATGAAGAAGAGATGTTTCTGTTTATTTGAGCAGGTGTTAAGATAAGCACTTATTATGAAAAGTGAAGAAACTAAATGGAAACCTTATCTGCAAAGATGAAATCAAACACTATTGTTGGAAACAATGGCGTTTAATCAGGCTGTTATTAGGTAGAAGAAAAACAAGGAGACAATTTAAATGTTTAGTTTCAAAATGTATCCTCTTACATATAAAGGGGTAGATGCATATGTCTGAGACAGAATAAGTTACTGCTATTCTGGCCATTAACAATAAAAAATAGCTAATAAAAATACCTAATCTATTAGTGAATTAATATCAAATTAGTATTATTATTTAAAGCAATTCTGGTTTTAGATTTACTGTCAAACATTTCATAGGATAATATATTTTGCTGAAAATGAGTTATAGTTTACTTGTTATAAATATTTGACATACAACTTGTTAAAATATTATTCACATAAACAAATACATAATCCAATATTTTAGAGGCATGATTGTATTCACTTAAATGGTGTCCCTAATATGCTAATTCTCACTCATAAAATCTTGTATTTCAATATCTTGAAATCTTAGATTTTTATTATATCAAAGATTATAAATTGGAGAGCATTGCTTTGATGATATGTCTTTATCACTGAAGAAAATTAAATTTCTATTAAAGGATTATGTAAATTTCCTACAATTTAACTTTTTAAATCTCACAAGTACAATAATGAAATATCTCATTACTGTATTTTATTTTCGAGCAGTGTTTAATTTTACAGGAAATTTACTATACTACATAGAGATTTACATTACATTCCTTTCTCCTATATTCACATTTTTTTCATTTTTTATTGGTCATCTTATTTATTTACATTTCAAATGTTCTCCCCCTTCCCAGTTTCCCCTTTACAAGCACCCTATCTCCTACTTCCTCCCCCTGCCTCTGTGAGGGTGCTCACCCACCCACCCACCCACTCCTGCCTCAGCACCCTAGCATCTCCCTATCCTGGGTCATCAATCCTTCACAGGACCAAGGGGCTCCCCTTTCTTCCTCAGCAAAATGAATGTACTTAGTGCCAAAGTTGGAGACTCAAAAGCAGTTAAAATGGTGATTCTTCATTAAGTGTATAATCTAGTACAGTAATGAAATTATTTTAAATGACAATTAAGTCATGACATTACCTTTAAATTTAGTTTGCTATTTTTATGTTTGCAAATTTGACAGATAGTCACACTGTGTACATGACATAGATATAACCTACTGTGCCATGGGTAAAAATTACCTTAAAAATATTTAATTAAAATATTATTTGATAATTTAATATATATTTGCTGATATATATTCTATATAGTAATGTATTATATTAGTACACAAATACACTATATGTATGTTACCTACATAATATATATTATGTAATAAATGTCTGCTTATATATATATGCATGTATATATATATATATATATGTATATATCTCTATCTCTATCTATATATCTATATATCTATGTATATATCACACTCATTTGCTCTCATTCTCCTTTATAACATGGGGACCTTCCCAACATTCATGCCTTAATTATTTATTTAGCTATTTAGTTATTGTGATCCTATGAATTTAACCAATGTCATCTGTTTGACCATGGGTTTAGAACTATTCATTGCAGCAATATTAACAGTTACAGATCTAAAAACCATTGTCTGTAGTCTTCCAAAGCATCCATGAGTAGCCCATATATCAGCAGGCAGGGAAAATTCTGGTGATTGCTCCCTTTGTCTTTGGCTACTGACAGACTCGTTCTCACACAGGGCCATGGTAGGCAGTCATTTCTACTGTGATTGCATTAGTTGTGCTGTGCCCAGCAGAGAGCATTTCACTTCAGGGCATTTTTTGTATTCTTCTCTTACATTCTATCTATACCCTTTCTGCATTATGCCCTGAGATTTTTTTTTGTACTGCAAAACCTATTTTTTAACCTCATTTGATATTTATAAAGCCTTATAATAATAATTATATGTAAATTATACTTTAGCATAAAATAGAAATAAAAGTGCTAGCTCATTCTTTTCTTCAGAGACATTAAATGTCAAAAATCAAGTAGTTAATGAACATGAAGTGGAACTCACAGCAAGTATTTTAAAATTTGAGAAACCAAATATTCCCAATAAAATAGGAGGCTGGAGAGTGTGCTCAGTAGTTAGAAGCATGCACTGCCCTTGCAGAAGTCCAGAATCTAGGTCTCAGTGCTTAAGTGTTCCTTTAGCCCCTTTGGGTGCCTGCACTCATGTTCACATAATCTCACATAGACACACATACACATGAGTCTTTTAAAACTTTAAATTTATTGTATGTTTCAAATGCTTTATTTTTCATACAATATATTCTGATCATGAATTCTCCTCCCTCATCTCTTCACAGATCCTCCCTATCTCCCCACTAAACCAACTCCAAATATTTAAAGAGAACGAGGAGAAGATATGTTATGGAAATGTTTGTGAAAACACTAGCTCTAATATTATTGGTTCATTACTTATCAAGACATGCTTCTTAATGTGAAGCCCTTAGTTATTGTATGCTTGGATACTGGTAAAATATGATTTGCTTTATATCAGGATGATGTTATGAAATTTATTAGATAGTATCAAAATTATAAAAAGCTACAATAGATCAGTTACAGCTATGAAGGCTAAAGTTGAATATTATGATGTGCTATATCTCTATAGTAGTTACCATTTTATTTTGAATATTTAAATGTAGAAGATTATATAATGATATATGCCAGTTATGGAACATACTATAAAGTCGTTCAAGTTGAGACAGCTTTTTATCTGGAAGATGCTGCTACTACAATATTCTAGGATATTGAATACTTGAGACCCTCCATTTCAAAGTAAGAGTAGAACTGTAGGAGAAAATATATATTGACATCAGATGAGACAAATACTATGAAAGCTGCACATATGCTTACAATCAGATGCCAGATGTAAGCAAAGACTGACAAAAAATCACAGTCTATCACCCTCCCTACAAAGAGTCTTGAAGGAATTGTAGGTTCTGGGATTCTAAAGAGATCTTTGTAATATGTGATGTCTTTAGCTTATTTCCAAAGTAAAAAAATCAGAGAGGTAATCAAAAGAAGAAGAAGAAAATATCTATAAAAATAGTTGTGCAATAAGCCTGTGGCAAGAGCTTGGATATTACCCAGGAGGCAATGTCACCGAGAGGTAGTATTAGTGTGTCAAACAACCTGTAAGAATAAACTCTAGTATTGTATCTAACTATAAAGCAAGAAAAGAGAGAACGAGGATTAAAGAAAATGGGGAGTTCAAAGGAGAGGAGAGATAGTCTCTAGAAGAAAATGTGGAGATGGAAAGAGAGAAAGATGCACGCACACAGAGAGAGAGAGAAAAAAAGAGAGGGAGAGAGAGAGAGAGAGAGAGAGAGAGAGAGAGAGAGAGAGAGAGAGAGAGAGAGAGGGGAGTTTCTTATGACTGGCTCTATGACTAATGCCAAAAAGACAATGAGCATGTCATCTGAGACCTGATACAGAGAGTTCTCTCCTGACCTTTCTCTGGTGACAGTCACATACTGTTCCCTCAGTAACATCACAGAAAGAGTTGAACAACTTTAATTTCAGCACCTAGCCTTACATTTTTATGCTGCTCGAATCCTACTCCTCTTCTTTTACATTTTCCCCCATCCTTCAGATTAATACCAAGAATACCCCAATATACAGCTCACATGAAGCATGTGAAGAACAGAAACTTTCCTAAGTACAAAACTAGACTTATTTAAAATAGTCTATGAGTATATGAATAAGAATCGTTTATTCTAATTGTTTTGTGCTCTGGAAGTACTCTATGATCTTTCCACCATTGTTTCAAGAGGCAGGTTTAAACCAAAGAAGTACATGCTAGTAAATCAGGTAGTTAAAAATGAATAGATTATAAATGAAATAATTGAAGGACTAAGAGATACCATTTAGTAAATGTATCATGAGGATGATCATCCAGATACTTATGTAGAGTCACTTAATTAGATTCCATTCTCAATTTCTACCCCTGTCATAAAGTGATTAACTGAAATATAGAAAACAGCCCTTTTCTCAATGACCAGCTACCCACTCCTTAACATTAAATATGACAACATTAAAGCTTGCATTGATAATTCAAATCAAGTGAGGAAAATGATTGTTTCAGAACTTAAAAATGTTTCTTCAGGAGACGAAGGAATTCTGAAACAATAATTTAGTAACTAATGCTATTAAGGAGTAACTGTTGCTTAAGGTCTTTCTCTTGTTCCAAGAGGTAGCATGAGAACTTAGTGTATATAAAACACAGGAGTTTAAGAACCAGCAGGTATATATGAATAGACAAAAATATGCCTAAGGTCAGATGCGATTCTCCTTTTACGTAACAAATTGTGATAACTGATATATGTGCAAGCATATACATGTGCATATACTAACAAAAAGATAGATTAGACAGACCATACACAACCAATAGCATCCCCAGGACCACAGCCCCGGTGACGTTTTATTGACAATAAGAAGTAACACGCATGAAATAGGAAAAACTTGCGTGATATTTCAGCCTATTTTAAGGCTTGAGTGTGACTGAACTGCACAGAGTGGAAAGCTGTTAGTAACTGCACAGGCAACATTTGAGGAGATAGTGGAACTAAGCACTCTTTTATTCTCCTTTTTCTTGGCCCTTTGCTGGAAAGTACTGCTTTATTCTACAGGATGTTTAATATGGTAATGTATATTACAAATTTCCGAGTGAGAATTCATGCAATTGTTTCCTAAATTGGTTTGAAAATGGGTCTTTCTTATCACTAAATATAATTCTGGCATTCTATTAAACACAGGTGGAAGCGACACATATATGATAGTAAGTCTTTGGGCTGCATACACTTATTGAAATATTATCATGTGAAAATCCTTCAGCTAGTCATTTGGTGGTGAAAATTTTTCAGGGAATATAGCATTATTATTTACTTACATTTAAGTGAAATTCCAGATATACTTTGCAGATGCCCTATTTAATACTGCAGTGTTCATTTTAACACCATCACATCTAACTTAATTTATTCTTCTATAATCTGTCTCTATCAGGACCACTGGTCATTTCTAGGATCTAACCTTAATCTAAAGCATAAATTTCATGTGGATTACAAATTTCATTATATAATACATATTAGAGTTTCACAAAAATATTTTCCTAATGGATTCTTCTAAAGATTTCCTACTGTTAAAACACATTTGTGAAGGTATTATATTATTTATTCTAATGATCCCTGCTGTGACATCTCAGAAGTATTTTACAGAGACATTTATATGTGTAATGTTCCATTTATAATAATTTATTTTTCTAATTCTGTCAAGTATATGCCAAATTTTGAGTACATTTTAGGTTCTTTATTTGTATCTCATAGGATGCACTACGAACATAATTTATATACTGTTAGATGATTGTGATCCTATCTGGTTTGTCACATTTCCATACTTTCATTTCTTAAATGGTATTATTATTATGCAGCTATGTTTCCCATGTTAATAATCAATTATTTCACAGTAATGTAAGAAATAAAATGTATCATACAGTAGTTAGAAAAATATTTCAGTACTTTTTAAAATAGATTTTAATATAGTCCTATTATGATTTCCCCTCCCCAACAACTTTCAGACAGCCCCCACTTTTCCTACCCACACAAACTGACAAACTTCCTTTCCTCTGTATATGGAATATGGTCTTCTAGCTGGGTGCCTCATCTGGCCTCAATGGGAGAGGAAGCACCTAGCTCTCAGAGACTTAAAGTGGCAGGGTGGGGGATACAGGAGGAGGGGGTACTCAGAAAACAAGAGATGGGGAAGGATTGTGGGAGTGGGTGACTGGGACGGGTTATAAAGTGAATAAGCAAAAAATAAAATTAAAAAAGGAAAAAAAAAAAGGATACAAACAGACATATAAAAAAACAATATAAAATTCAATAAAATAAAAGCAAACAAGCCAGTATAAGACAGAATATCAATGACAACAAAAATAACCAAAAAAAAAAAAATTGCTGAAGAAAAAAACATAAGACATAGAGAAATAAAAATACACATATTATACACAGAGAAATCCCACAAATACAAAGCCTGGAAAAGGTAATACATATGGAAATGACGTATAAGGGCAGAAAAAAAGCCTATTAAAAATTATGAAATTAAGAACCTCTAAACCTTCCATTGAGTGTATTTTCTCTTGTTTATCTACTACTGGACATGGATCCTGGCCTTCAGAGTAGTTTGTATACCCAGTGAGATCACATCGGAGAAAATTATTTTTTCACTTGTGAGCAGTCATCAATTTCCTATCATCAAAGTTGAGGGAACACTGTAGAAGAGGAAGCAGAAATATTTTTAAAGTAAGAAGGAGGGATCACACTAACTAAACAAGATCTTCTTTTGCAAATTTTATTGGTAATTTTATTTATTACATTTCAAATGTTATCTCCCTTCCTGGTTTCCCCTCTGCAAACCCCCTATTACACCCCGTTTCCCCTGCTTCCAAGAGGGTGCTCCCCATCCCACCTATCAATTCCTGCTTCACTGCCATAGCATTCCCTACACTGGGGCATTGAGCCTTCACAGGACCAAGGGCCTCCCCTTCCACTGATGCCAGATAAGGCCATACTCTGCTTTCTATACAGTTGAATTCATGGGTCTCTCCATGTGTATTATATTTTTGTATTCAATATATATTTATTTACATTTTGGATGTTATCCCCTCTTCCATTAATCCCCTATCCCATTCCTCCTCCTCCTTTTTTGCTTTTATACCATTTAAATTACATGCAAGTATTAAGATCAGTTCTAGGTTGAGGAACTAGCAATAAAATAGATGCAAATGGTCAAGGAACATGCAAGACAATAAACACAGATAGTCAAAGAACAAGCAGGACAATAAGCAGAGTCCTCCTGTGATCACTATTTCTAAGGGCTTATCAGGATGACCAAAATATCTATCTGAGCCTACTTCCCTGTCCTAGTCCAAAGTCATTTTCATGCCTGAAGCCTACTTCTTTGTTCTAGCTTAAGATTTAGATTCCTGTCTGTAATTACTTCTTTGTTCTAGCCTAGGATTTAGATTTCTGGCTGAAGTTATTTCTTTGTTCTAGCCTAATGTCAGATTCCTGCTTGCAGTCCATTTCCTTGTCCTTG
Source organism: Mastomys natalensis (assembly GCA_021653895.1). Classification (NCBI taxonomy): domain Eukaryota; kingdom Metazoa; phylum Chordata; class Mammalia; order Rodentia; family Muridae; genus Mastomys; species Mastomys natalensis. The sequence continues at coordinate 1,619,385 of JAJTUV010001053.1, forward strand.
GCCTATGTCAGATTCCATGTGTACTCTTTGGTTTGTGATTTAGTCCTTGGGAGCTCTGGGGGCGGGGGGTTGGTTGGTTGATATTGTTGTTTTTCCTATGGGGTTGCAAACCCCTTCAGCTCCTTAAGCTCCTTCAGTCCTTCTCCTAACTCCTCCATTGAGGTCCCTGTGCTCAGTCAGATGGTTGTCCAAGGATCCACATCTGTATCAGAAGTGTTCTGGCAGAGCTTCTCAGGAGACAGCTATATCAGGCTTCTAAACACAGTTAGGGCAATGAGAGACTATGGCAGCATGCACAGAACCTGCACAGCTCTTGACCTTATGGGTCCCAATGCTGAGTAGGGGAGTAGACTGAAACCTACATCCCTAACACAGAAACTACATCCACTTGATATTTCGATATTTTAATTTGCTTGCATGTTTAGAAAAAATAATTCAGTACCCAAAGGAATGTCAGTAAATAAGTAGTGTAAAGTAACCACAGTACATATTGTCAAATTTTAATACAAATATATTTATGTATTTTTTTATAAATTAACACAAGAGATCAGTAAACTATATAGTTCGAGCAACTATTAGAAAAGAAAAAATGATGATAAAAGAATAAAATTTAGATGATAGAAATTTTGGTAATAACAATACTCTTTAACAATGTTGAATGCAGAAGAACTTGAGAACAAATTTCAAATTTCTATGTGTATCAATTGTTAGCACAATACTTTTATTTCTTAATTATATATAAAAACTAAGTAAGCCAATTGAACTGAAGAAAACTACATGCTTACAGCCAACAGCATAATAAAAACACTCCTATGAAGCAGCTGTCAACTTTTGTTTGTTTTTCCTCCTGGGCTTGGAGCCAAACAGCTCATTATAATGTATAAATAACTATTTCAGCAAAAATAGGTAAGAAAAAGAAAATGCTTACCCTTCTGAAAGGGATAGTTCTCCTTTAATTAGGAACTAGAAATGGAATGTACTTTATCAATACAATTTACATTAATGAATGCATATCAGAAGTTCAATGTGATTTTTAGTTTTCCTTAATAGCCTGATAGTTCTTTTCTCCATGGATTATATTTTACTTTATTAATCATTATATATCCTAATATTTCACAAATAACTGTCAAATTAGACTCTGATTTTATTCTTTTACCACTTACAAGCTTATTTCTTCATGTACATTGAAGTTTGCAATGACTGATACCATTAGCCTATCAAAACCATAAGACATATAATTACTCCCTTCTTGCCTGGTTATGAAATGTTAATGCTAGTTATTGAAAAGACAATGTTTGCATTTAAAAAAATAATGTCAAAAATCTGTAAATTATTTTCTTGTACCTTGCTGTTTCTCTCAACTCTCTTTGAAAGTGTTAACAATAAATAACCTTTTATTTTATATGCATATTTGAATAGTCACACAGTATTTTATTTGAAGCACCCTATAGCAAGCTAGTCATGTTTATATTACTGTCTCACTGTTAATGTTTCTTCATATTTTAACTATATCAAGGCTCTAAGTAACCTTTAAATCAGAGTGGTCAAAGAGATTAAAGATGTTGTGGACACAGTAAATTATTATGAAATTATTACACAGTTTTGGCTGTGAATTTTAAATATAACTAATTTACTTAAAATATCTCTTTTTGATATTCATATGTAGAAATATCAAAAAGTTTTGCCAGTCTTCCATAAAAAATTCCCCAAACAGTATTTAGTTACAAGACATAGCCTATTAATTTAAAATTTAAAACATACATGAAAATCATATCTTTAAAATCAAAACATGTGAAAATTGTGCTAAGATCATAGGATGCTATAGAAATGGTTTAGTGGTTTAGTGATAAAGAACACTGGATGGCCTTCCATAGGAATGGGTTCAGTTTACACATTTACTCACAACTATCCATGAATTTATATTCAGAGGAATCAACATCTCCTTCTAGTATACTCTCATACAGGCACACACGCAGTGTACATACATGTATCTAGAAAAAACTACATATACATATATGATATGCATATATATGTATATGTGCATATAGAAAAAAACTACATACATATGTATATCCATATGTATATGTTTATGTTGCAATAAATAGAACAAAAAATAAAGATTGCTAGTGTTTGAGGTCAGTAATATAAATTTTGTAATAATAATTTAAAATTAGCATTTCTATACTTTTTAGTTGTTTTCAGGAAAAAAAAGTATAGTTTGCTGAACATTTAAATATTCATTTAAATATTCAGAAACTTTCTTAGTCTTGTATACCTAACTGTTAAAAAGTATATGCAAGGTAAGAGGACATGAATAAAAATGATCCTTACATTTTCAGAAGAGATAAAATGTATGTAGCTTAATTAAAATAAAAATTATAGGAGAAAACAACTTATACTCTTCTGAGAGGAACATTGCCAAAAAATTGGCTCCTAATGATATTTTGTTATACCTGTAGATCAAGGTCTTGCTCAGACATCATCAAAGAACCTTCCTCTTGAAGTAGATCTAACAAAGACAGAGACCCACAAGTGACCAATGCACAGAGAGAGATTTTAGAATACTAAGTGCTAAATAAGATATCTTCATCAAGTCCTTCTTCTCACAGTCTAGTGGATCTCTATGAGAAAAGGAAGCAAATGGTTGTAAGAACCAGTGGGATGAAAGACATCAAGGAAAGAAGGCTCTAGATACAATGAGGCTGATGAGCACATGCACTCACAGAGACTGTGCAGTATGCAGGAAGCCTACGCAGGTCTAAGTCAGATGATGTCCAGTGCTGAAAGAGGAAGAGGGCACAACCACCCACCCCTAATCCAGAAACTACTTCAAATTGGCAACCACTTGGAAATGAAAAAAGAATATGGTTTCCCCCACAAAGTCTCTCTGGTTACGTAAAGCACACTCAAGGTACCATGCCTAACAGTAAATGACCAACACAAAACAACTCAATAGTATTTTTGTATATATATTTACCCAATATTGCATTGTTTCAGCATTTTTTTTATCTTCTAGTCTTGTGCTTATATATTATGGTTTTCAATTTTTTAATTTTATGGGTTTCGGGTTTTATGTAGGTTTGCGTGTGTGTTGTGTGTGTTTGTGTGTGTGTGTTTATGCCTGTTTGATGAGAGAGAGAGAAAGAGAGAGAGAGAGAGAGAGAGAGAGAGAGAGAGAGAGAGAGAGAGAAAGAGAGAGAGATCTGGAATGAAATGAAGGAGGGGAAACCATGATCCAAATATATTGCGGAAAAAAAAAAAAAAAACGAACTTTCCATTAAATAAAGTAAGTACAGATAGCCAATCATTATCTGAAAATGTACTTAGCCATCTGTAAATTAAAACTATATTGGTTCTCTAGGACTCTCCAGTCAAAATAGCAGTCATCACACAGCAGCAGGTGATTTCTAGGGACAGCAGTGCTGACAAGTGCTTACAGGTAGTGTTGACAAAACTGAGACTTAATTATCTGGCGCTGGCACAATCTGTGCCCTACAAGAAACTCTGAACTCTTGAAACAGAAAATTCCCACCCTCTCACACATAAACTTAGTGGATGAAGCAAAACAGGCTGTAGCAACTTTACTTGTTTCATTTAGTCTTGTTATATCACCTAAGACAAGGTTCTTTATGTAAAAGAAATAGTTACTTCAATTTAAAAAAAAAAAATGAAATGTGACACAAAAGGGAGTTACAGCAGGATTCTCGATTATAAGTTCAATGTGGTTTTTAATCTTCCATTCCATAAACTAAAGCAATAGTTTTATTGGAATAAAATTACCCAGTTGTTTATGACATTGTATACCAAGACCTGTGGCCTCCTCCCTTAACCTAATCTAGAATAAATGCTTGATCACTAATGTGTTCCAAGCCTATTTTTCCTCCTAGTGCAGTTCACATGCTTGTAACACATGAAATCTCACTGAACTCTTTTTCTAATTCTTTACTGTATTGCAAAAAGGAGGCACAGTTCTACATTTGATTCTTTCAACTTTCTATCAAATAACTTCTTAAAATTTATTTTAATCACTTCAGGAATTCTATCAAATCATTACCAAGAATTATAAAATCATCAAGTCATCTAAAAGTGTTATTTCATGAAAGTTCATCTTCATGTTGATTTGTAAGAACGTTGTCCAATGAGTGGGCTAATACTCAAGAGTCAGTCATAACACACTACAGGCAGAAAAGATCTTTCTTTACCCAATCACACTATGTCAGAAAAATTAGGAATACAGCAATGAAAACCATGAGAATGCATAACAATAGCAAGAAGAAATCCTGGGATGAAGTCCCTGGGTCTAGGTCTCTCTACAATTCACCAACTGCAGCCATACAAACAGTGAACCATATCCAGGAACCTCACACCCCCACTAAAGCTCCTCTGGCATGGCATCTGCCAGAGTTTCTCCAACTAGGTCTCCCATGTGATCTATTTTCATATCCCTTAGACTATTGCAAATGTAATCTAATTGTGTTTAACACAAAGTTTTCTGTGCAAACAGGTTTTTGCAGTAATATGTACAATGCAAAGGTATTGTATTAGTACAGGTATCTGTTAGAAGAGAGCTATAAACAAAATATGACTCATACACACATAATAGTTTTATTCTGTCCTAAAGAATAATGAATCTTTTGAACGAAAATGACTTAACTGTGGCTCATCATATTGTCACAAAAGATAGACCTAGAATGCCAAACATTGTATTTTCTCTCAAATATGGATATATACATGATACAAATATGTAGGAGCAATATCTGGGCAAAGGAAATAGATGAGCAACATCAAGGAGCAGGAAGACAATGAGGAAATGATATTTGATTACTATGACTTACTACGTGTTTTGTAGTGAAGAAAAATATCTTTATGAAACTCATCACTATGTATAATGAATTCATACCAATTTACAAGTGGGAAGAATAAATATTTATGATAAAGAGATGAAAATTTAAAGAACAAATATGGTTGAGTTTCCATGAAGGCTACAGAACCAAGCTAGAAGCTTAGAAGAGAGGTATGCTAGTTTCTATTATACTCTGATGTTTGGCTATGTCATCATCAAGATAAAATTTGTACAATATTTGCAATAATGTGTTGAAATTACCAAGATAATAATGAATCAGAAACCTGGTAGTAAGTATAAAAATTATTTCTGATAGTGGGGAGAAGGGCAAGTAGATTTTCTTAGCATTTCATAAATATTATTGGACTTAATAGAAGATTGAAGAAGAGGCAATCAACCATGCACTGAACATGGATATATTATGGAGATTTTAATTCAATAACACATGAAGATGATAGAAAAGTGAAAAATTATTCAATTTTAATAACAGACTGGATAAATATAAAGTGGAATAAATAAAGAGTGGTAGAACCAGCTAGAACCACAACATTCTTTAAGAATTATCCAAATTCACACAAGGGAATTCCATTTGAATAATTTATGTGATATAATAAGTTAAATGTTTGGGATCATAATTTTATGGCCTACAAAAGAACACATACTAAAATTAAAACTGAAAACTTTCTACAATTAAATAAAAATATCATAAATGGTAGCATAATGTTTAACATTGCATGTCCAGTTTCCTCTTTTTCATCATGTTATTAAAATTATAATGATTATTATTAAAAAATTTTAAGACAAATTTAGAATAAGAGTTACATTTGTGATAGAATTTGTTTCTCCTGTCCTTAGAAGTTGTAGAAAGAACATTTGATATTTCCACAGAAATGGTGAAGAGCACTTCAGAACAAATCCTTTTCAGCAGGCCTTTCAGAATATATATAGATTCTGACTGTGAGGTTTAGCCAAGAAAATCCCCGATTTAAAATATTTTTATGTTATTTATTCTAGCTATCTTATCTCCTGGATTCCAGAGAATTCTCTGTCTTCTTAACATTGCAAATAGTATTAGTGTCTTCTTAAGCATCATTATATCTAGAAAAATCCCCTCAAATTCTCTCACCTTGAACATAAAAGAGAAACTTTTATTTTCTGGTGACAAAGTTTTCTTTACAATTCTCAGATTTAACTTGCCCAGAATATTACTAAATTACTATTTTTAAATCTCTATTTGCTGTGTTTGCTTTTGCTCTCACCTTAAAGACCTTTTGTGACGTCTGCTTTTGCTTGTCAATGAGAAATAAACAAAAATAGCATCATTTATTTATAAAGGAGAAATAGGCTCTTTCAAGGAAAATAATTTTTTCACTACTAAAGAATACCACATCCTTATGGCTTTGTTTTTTAAATGTAAAATGTCTCTTGTCTCAATTAAATGAGAAGTGTAATAAAAATATGCCTGTTTTTCATCGTAATATTTTTCATTTAATATTTTATATAGTTATTTATTTTTAGTTGGTTTCCATGCAAGACATGAGTGTCCTACATCTGTTTCTGCACTTATCTCAGTGAATTTGCTCCTATCTAGCAAGTTGTAGTTTAATTCATTAAAAAACTGTTTCTCCTCCCATGGAAATACTAAAGTTTACCATTTCACAATCACTCCATAAAATTCCCTCCTCCTCTTTCCCTCTCCTAACATATCTTCCTCTTTCCTTCACCATTGTCTCTAATTCATTCTTCCTTACTCTGTGTTTCTCAGGGATTACTTCCTTTTGCTAAAATCACAATGTTAAACTATCTCACTGGGCTTCTTTCTACTTGTAGAAGGTAGAGGTTCAAGTCATCATGTTCTCTTGATTCTTCTATTATGATCGAGATGTCTCTGGGGCAGGGAAACAAGATGGCCCCCTAGATAAATTAGATGAAATGTGTGACTCAGATGTGTGAAGAGTAGCATTTGCATCCCAAGACTCTATATAAAAGCCAGGTATGCAGAGTGCTTGACCCTAATCCCAGCAATCTGGAAGTAGAGACAGGGAGCCTGAGGCAAATTCTAGTCTAACCAGATCCTGAGTTCTAATGTCACTGAAAAAAGAAATGGTAAAAAGATGTGCAAACATACGTGTATATGCATACACACATATGCACACACTACACACATACCATTTACCCAGGCAAAATAAATACCTGTCTGGAGTACATAACATCCCTTCCCACCTGCAGAAAAAATCCTTATCCAAAAAGTTCTTTCATTTTAAATATATGTTTGTACATTGAACCTAATAGTTATCCTCATGATTGATTCGAATGTGCCTTAATCATGCATCACTTCTAATTGTTTTCTGCAGATGTACTGGTTGATTAACTAGAAAATGCTGCAAAGCTACTCATGAAATTTACCTACAATTTACTATTCCTCTTTATAAGATAACTTTTACTCACAGTTTTGAAAGCCAGATTAAGTGACAAATACTATATTTTTTCTGTGTCGTCAATGAAATTAGTCATCATGCCTATACATGTTTCTTTCATGGCACATCTCATACTTATCAGAAGTCCTATGTTATTGACAGTTTTTAGCCCTTTACAATAATTCTGCAGGATATACTGTCCTGAAACATATTACAAATCATCTCATCAGTGATCTGTTAATTACATTATTTCTTCTTTCATTTCTTGACTTAGAACAGCATTTTCAGCACAGCAATCACTGTGTTCCTTGCCAATGAATGCTGCAAACAATATATATCTCTAGCTGTTTCTTCTCCAAATAATTCTCAATTAGACAACCCAAACGTGAACCAGAAGCAAATGTCATTAAAGTGGCTATTGTCCCTCCCCCCCACAATAACTTCCTGATTAAATTCATTTTCAATATTTTTATATAGTTGACTTCTTACTTTGTTACTATACATGGGATGCATTTCTCAATTAAATTAAATCCTGATTTAATTCTGTCTCATCATCACTATTTTTAACTGTGTTAATCTCCCCAGAGACAAATGTTTGTCAGGTAGAACATGTGTTTCATGATTTTTGTTCAAACGAACCAGGTTTTCTAATACCAATAATTAATTAGTGGCTGAAATTTTTATACAAATGGAAATGTTGGATAAGCGTTACACTTGTGGCAATACCGTTACACCTCTGCAGACGTTTGTTATCACATAGACAATGTCACATCTAACAAAGAGTTGGATTAAAGTATGAATGAAATATTTATTCACAGAAAATCATAGATTCTTATCAAATTCGGAGGACCCATCAGGTTCTGTATCACCCCCTGCCCTTAACATGCAACCAGGGCCCTCTCTTGGATGCAAAACACTGTGATCTTTCCAATTTCTTGAGGGTTTTTTTTGTTGTTGTTTGTTTGGGCTTTTGTTTTTGTTTTTCTTAAAACATCATGAATTTGAGCTCACTGTTTTCTCAATTTAGCCTTAAGAAAATTATGGCCAGATACGTATTCTCTAACTAACCTAAAAGTGAACTATATTTCATTGCTTGTAGGATGGTATGGGGAATCTGAGAGTCACCAAGAAGGGAATCCGACTTGAAGGTATATCTGAGTTTCTACTACCATTGTATGTGAAAGAAATTCATTCCCGAAAGGTATGTGGTATGGCTTTGGCTTACTCTAAGATAATTTAGAGTTTATGTTTTCACTCAACAGAGGAGCATCAAATTTCCTTGCCTCCTTCCTTATGAATTCAATTTCTCTAAGCTAAAGAATTATTTGAAGAAATTAAAAGAATCAATTGAACAACAATAGAAAGGGTTAGCTTTAAATTGGCAAATCAGAAAGCACTTAACTGAAGCTCTTAGCTGCTTATAGACTATGATTTGTGTTCCTCTTAATCTCTTGAGGTTAAATGCAATGGTAGCATTTGAAAAAACGTTTTAATGAGTTTTAAATTATTTTCTCAGGAAACATACATGGGGGTGAATTATCCATTCAAAGTATCGTACATTTTCCCCTTAAATGTAAAATGCATTTCCAAGAGAACAAAAGTTTGAGTATAAAATTAAATACAATATTTTAACTAATACCAGAATATATACCCTTTGGAAAAATTGATTTATTCTATGTATTTCATCACTTAGCAGCATGCTAAAAGAAAATAAGACAGAAGCTTCATGATTGTTCATTTTGACTTAAGAATTTTACTTAGAAGGTAGAAAAAAGTCTATGGCACCAGTATATTTCTATCAGAATGTTTTTTTTTTTGATAAGTGTCCATGGAAATGAATTATTAGGATAGAATGAAAATATTATTATAATAAAAGTGACAGAAATGAATTTGTTCCATATAAACTTATTTTATAAATGTTTACTGTTACCAATATAATATATTAGGAAATTTATATAGTAAAATCACATTTAAATGATTTCTCTTAAGCCTTTTTCCACTAATATCAAAATAGAATGAGGAATATTTATTTTTTAAAAATTAATTATGATATTTGTATCAGTAAATTTTAATAATATATGAACTATAAAGAATACAGACTATACTTCATTTAGTACACTTTTAATAACATATTTAGTTTAACATTACTTAACAGATTTCAGGCAAACAAAAAAACAATAGGGATGTGCATTTATAACTGATGTGCATGATTAAACTTTAAAAACAACTAATTTTTTAAAAAATATTTGAGATAGTTTTAATCGATCCAAAGTACTTCGATACATCAGGGTATTCCACAATTCACTCTTTTTCCAAATTTCTCCTGTGCTTGTCACTATTAAATAGTTTAGTGCAATTAAAGAAACTTTTGATAGAAATGAGAAAAACACTTCCCTAGATAAGAAATAAATGTAGTGACACAGGGAATTGTTGTTGTTGTTGTTTCTCTTTTAAATGTATCTTGCTGAAAAGCCCAGAGGCACCAAAGGTGGCATGGCTCTAAAGTTACCCAGGCTAATTTGTATTGTCTATCTGGGAACACAAGTAAAAGATGGTGAAGACCTCTGTCAATGAACGGGTTAAAAATATATCTTCTGAGGTGGGCACTTTTGAGAGTATAACCAAAGTTGTTCTCTGAAAACATCGATGAGAACTTATTTTATCTCTGGACGACATACTACAGAGTATATCAACATGTAAACCCGAGTATATTAGGTAGTGGCAATTGGACATAAAAATCTTTCTACACAGACTAGTGATCTCAGCTACGCAAGCATCTCCAAAGTCTGCTACATTGATTGAGAGCTACAATCTACCACCAGCACCACGCACCACCATGACACATACCATTCTTTGCTACTGGTCATCTGCATGTCCGTGGTTTTTCCTGCTAGTAATTAGCAAGAAAAGTGCAGCATGAGAGATGGTGAGCTCAGTGTTCAAAAAGGACATTTGGACTCAAACAGAATACAAATAGACTCCGTCCTTGGGAGATTTCTCTATACATGTACTACAAAACAATAAACCAGTATCTATTTATATAACAATCAGTGTGCACAACACTGAAACTCTTGTGCGCCTGAGGTTGAGGACAGCTTTTAGGAATGAGTTTTCTCCTTCCACACAAGGAGATAGTGGGAATAAACCACAAAACAGTCCAGTGTGACAAGTATTTGATCTTCTAAGACTTCTTATTCCAATTCATTTGCCCTTGAGTATACATAGTTGCTTATTCTGGCTGTAATGCTTATTAATTTTACTGTTTGGTGTAGCCAGGCACACCATTTCCCTCAACTTTAATTTTCAAGTTAATAATGGCAAAAATGTATTTAGATGCTTATATCTTAGTATCAGAAAATAAATATAAGTCACTAATAAAACTAGAAATGGAATTTTAATTAAAAATTTCAAGATATATGTCTCTAAGTATCTTTCCACATGTTTTCTTAATTTTTGTTACAATGTTTTGCTTATTTTGTGTCTGTGTGTGTCAATGTCAGAATGTGTGTGGGGGTGTGTGTACATATCACTGAAATTGTGTGGCTTCGAATGTGACATGTTTTGGGAGTCAATTTTCTCTTTCCAACACATGGAGTTGAGATAGGACACATATAGTCTAGTGTGACAGTAAGTACTTTACCTTCCAAGACTTCTTGTCAGACCAGCCTTCTCATACATTTTCATGTATATAAATGTACACAAAAATCCTATAATATTCAGGTAAGAAATCTATTAGACTCAAAAGTCATGTTAAAATATCATGAGTAGCTGAAAATTTTACATCATATTATCTTGATTTTTGCATACATCTCTCTTCTTAACTTCAGCCTGCTGTCTCTTTCTATTTAGCCAACAGATAGTATTTAAAATCACATTCTAGTAGCAGGACACTTTGGCTCAAGCCCATAATTCAAGCACTTAGCAGGTGGCTGCAAGATTGTTGCCATGAGTTTAAGGCCAAAATGGGTTTCATGATGACTCCCAGGCTAGTCTCAGTTTTATAGTTATTTATGAATTTAGTCCAACACATGAAAGCCAGATTCCTTCTGAATAGAAAGTACTGCTCTCTACAAACACACATTATATTCCCAAACCTGATGCCACATGGACTGGATTTAATTTTACAGGACACTCTTTTCATCTACTGCATCTGCTATCTCCCCCACCACACACACACACAAATACCACTACCAAGAATTTTTAAGTACCTTCTTCTATTATCAAAAATAAACTTTTCTACCTTACTCATTTTTTAAATCAAATCTTTCTAAGCAATCCATAGAACAATGTATTTGAGATGCATAGTATATATTCTACCCTGAATATAGTCAATGCCCTACTATAAATTATCAAATTTGAATGATATCAAGCAGTTCTAAACAGTTTGTGAAGTTAAATGCATTATTTTTCTTCAGTTAGGAAAAACACAAAAGTTGTATAACTTGGGTGACTGAGAAAAATGATTCCACATATACCTTCAAGGCATATATTCTAATATTATGACAAAATAACTTTGAATATCAGAAAATTAGGATAATAACATTTGAAGGTAACTGGTGTGTAGGATGTTAATGGGATTAAATAATATACATTTAACTGAATGTAACCAATAAAATTGCATTGTGCTATTTTATTGAGCCTGTAACGTCTGAGACTGAGCCATGACATTGTATTGTTTAAATTTTTTTCCCAGCCAATAATATTTACTTAAATTGCTATGTCATTTGACAGTAATCTCAGAACTGTGTTTGACAGTCTAATAATTATTCCCAAGCAGCTACTCACAGATAATTCCAACTCCAGAGTATTGACAGGAAGGCAACAGTCTTGAGTCACTTGACTTCTGAGTGAACCAAGTATAAACAAGGATCTAGTCATCTTATGTCCATGCATGTGGGTCTAACTCCTGTGATCCTATCTCAATGCTGAATACTTTTAGTTCTGTGCTTTGTGTGTTGGAGTCATTATACAGCTCATACATGAAGCCACGGGGAGGGTTCATACAAGCAAGTGACTTTTACCCCTGTGTAGTACCATATTAAGTTCATTTTCTGTCTCTCTCAATGACCACAGCAACACCCCACCATACAGATACACTTTCCCTGACACATACTGATTTATACAAATAAATGCCAGAGAATTTCATAATTAATTTATCAACATCATGATCATTATGCTTTTTCAGCTGGGTGTTTAAAATGGGAGACATTTTATAGTAGTTTATATTGTTAAGCCAAATCTCTCTCTCTCTTTCTCTCTCTCTCTGTAAATGTATGTATGTGTGTATACACACACACATATATATATGCATATATATATATATATATATATATATATATATATATAATCCTTACATTAAGTAATAGTAACAACACCCTAACATCTAATTATCACCATCAAAATATTACTATTATTAAATATTTGCAAAAAATGATTTTAAAAAATATTTGTAAAGAGAATCTTGTAAACACTGTTTTAAATTAATATGGCGTTTAACAGAACAACCCGAAGTCAATTGAAAAACTGCTAGCTCAAATACATTCTTGAGCATAATAGCATTTTTAACCTAGCTTTATTGGTTAGGAATTAATGATTGTGAATATGATTGAGGAGCTGGATGCATTAGCCTCATGATTAATGTCACAGAGCATTTGTTAGCTCCCTGCAGTGTAAATTGAGATGATTATCTCCTCTCAAATCTCTTCTCCTCCCTCCCCACTTTCAGTTCTAACAGTATTACTTTAACTTTGTCATAGCCAATATCTGTATTCTGCTCTGCTGGTTTACTACCGACACGTGCCCTTGATTCTGTCCGTAGGTAGTAGCACAGCCATCAGTAGCTTTTTCTTTGCTGTGGACAATCCTGTAGGCATCCAGTATTCTGATGACTCCTTGTGCTTGTTTGCCAATTATTGAAATATCTACCCTGTCTCATGCTGCTTTCAATGTTTTCTGAGAATATCAATGATGGTACTTTCCTTCAGATAAGTGAATATTCATCTAGGGAAGAGTTGTCTACTTAGCACTGACTGTTGCCATGAACTGTTAAAGAACACCCTGATGCTTTTCTTCTGTTGATGTATCATGCGAAGTTTCTAGAAGTGTTTGAACTCACTTCTTCCACTTCAGGGAAATTTGTACTGTTAGGCTATGTAACAGCTTTAGTGTTGTTTGCTGGTTGGTGATTGGTCATTGTGAGAGGAATTGTCACTACTCTTTCTAGAGATCCTCTGGCCTTATCCTTCCAGTAGCTGATAGTACAAGTACTGGTGGCTTTGCTTAGCAGCTAGCTTTCAGTTTTACTGAGTTCCTTGGTTCAGAGGAAGCAATCAGATTTACATCACTATATCTCAGATTGTTTAATGCTTTATACTTTTCTTCTAACTACAAGTAGTTCTCATCCAGATCTGCTCCTCTGTGAAATTGATTTCTCCATGTGAATCTGTCCCTACTCTCAATAACTCCTATACATTTTATAGTGATGTTTTCATGGGTCTGCAATCTTCATTTTGATATTATAATTTACTTTAATCCCATTGTTCAATGGTATTATTAATTACATGAAATTTAGATAAATTTTGTATTGCTTTTAAATATTAAAACAGATCACTTAACAATAACTATTTGCATATTCTGATGGGATAAAATTTTATGTTAGACAAAACAAGCTTTCGTTGCTGTTGTTTCTAAATAGGGTTACAGAGTCTGACCAGAAAGAGTAACATAACTTATGTGCTCTCTCTATTGTGGGTCTGATGAGCCCTGACTCTCTTGTACCAGGGTGTGGATGAATAACTCTGTAGTTCCTGTGGGCTGTATAGTCTCTACAGAATTCAGCATGTGCAACATTCAGTGATGCAGAAGCTAGATTATCTCAGGATCTTGTTCTTGCTACCCCCTTTTCTCCATGCACATTGTAATATCTGTTAGACCTATGGTGAACATACAAACTACTGAAAGTATTAAAATTCATGTGGCTTAATTTGTTACGTAGTATAAAAGAAAGAAATTTGGAACATTGCTGAGTTTCAGTGTACAGTGTTAGGTGGGAGCTCTCTTCATTTCCTTTTACCCCAGTCCTTCCTTATACATTCCTTCTTTCTGTGTTCTTCACTCCATCTAATCCTCTCTCTTAATGAACAGCCAATAGATTCCAATACCATAGTCCATAATCTGAGTAGTCCATTTCATCATTTCTTCTATTCTGCATTAGCAAATGTCTTTTTTTTTCATCTCTATTCTACTCTACTGACCTACTTTGAAGATGCACACTATAGCTATAAAGGTTATTCTTACAACTAGTAGAGATGTGTTTGTTATCTGTGGCTAGGAAACATTTTGCCATTTATGCATTATTTTTCTTCTGGATGAACTTAATCATCAGCCATCAAATTTCATTAAAATTCCTGCTGGGAACATAATGATAGCAACACCTGGTTTCATGTAAATTTCATCTTTATATTGTGGTGTCTTCCCATCTGGAACATAGCTTCTTCTCTCAGTGTACCAAGGAATTTCTGTGCATTTCTTAGAAACTCTTCTTAGCATCTTCTTATTGGCATTACAAATCCCTGTATAATCACTTAATGATCCCTACTAGCTGTGTGAATGAGTTTAATCATTTAGTGATTCCTACTAGCTGTGTGAATGAGTTTAATCACTTAGGGATTCCTACTAGCTGGGTGAATGAGTTTCTACTCCCTTTTCTCATCACCTCTCTGCTTGTATAGAGAGAAAATAATTTCTTGCTTTGTGACTGTAACTTGGGAGTTTTTAAAAACATTTTAAAATAATTATTTTAAATGAAGGAGAATTTTTGAATTTTTACAATTAAATTATTTTATTTATTTATATTCCAAGTGTTGTCCCTCTTTCCTGTCCCCGCTCCCAGATCTCTTCACGTCATTCCCATCCCCTTTTCCTCTGAGAGGGTATTCCCCCACCCACTCACACACCACCCCACCACCTCACTTCCACCTTCCTCCTTCCCTGGGGCATCAAGTGTCTACAGAATTAAGTATATCCTCTCCCACTGAGGCTAGACACAGACAGTCCTCTGCTAGATATGTTCTCGGAAGCATTGACCAGCCCATGTATGCTCTTTGATGGTGGTTTAGTGTCTTGGAGTATGAGGGGTCTGGGTTAGTTGATATTGTTGTTCTTTCTATGGGTTTGCCAACCCCTTCAGCTTCTAGAATCCTTCCCCCAACTCTTCCATATGGGTCCCCAACTTCAGTCCAATGGTTGACTGTAAGTTTCTACATCTGTCTCAGTCAGCTGCTACAGAGCCTCTCAAAGGACAGCCATGATAGGTTCCTGTCTGTTAGGTATAACATGGTATCAGTAGTAGTGTCGGGGTTTGATGCCTGTCCATGCAATGGATCTAGTCGCATTCACTGGATGGCCCATTCACTGGATGGCTACTCCACTTTTGTTTCTGCATTTTTTCTAACAGGAACAATTCTGGCTCAAAAATTTTGAAGGTAATTGGGTGGTCCCATCCCTCCACTGGGGGCCATGTCTATCTACTCTCGTTGTTTCTTCAGGTTCCATCTTCCCACTGTTGAGCATTTTGGTCAAGGTCATCCCCAATGAGTGCTGGGAGTCTCTCATGTCCCAGGTCTCAAAGAATTCTAGAGGTTGCTCCTGTTTCAACCCCCCACCCAGGTGCATATTTCCATCCATTCTCCCGGTCTTCTGGGCTTCTCTCCTGTCTCTCACATACCTGATCCTATCCCTGTTTCCCCTCTCCCCCCACTCTCCCACCCATATCCCTCCCTCCCTCTGATTCTGTGATAAGTTTCTTCCCCTTCTAAGTGGGATTGAAGCATCCTCACTTGGGAATAGAATTGTATCTCATCTTCTTTCCTTTCCTCCCTCCAGCCCTTTCCAGATACACTTCCTCAAACTACTCCCACAGCACTCCAGTTGATGTTTGGTTTTTTTATTATTATATATGTTACTTACATGCACACACACACACACACACACACTCACACACATCCACACATACACACACACATTCAGAGCTGACCACTCTGTATTGAGCAACCAACAAAGATGCTCAGTTCTAGGAGAGGCTAATTCTCTTCCTAGTATTTAATAATTTCCTTTAGTTCTTTGTCTAAGATGAGAATTCACAATAAATTTCCCCTTCCACATTCACATACATTGTTGTAATGTTTTTAATATGGTAGATTAAACAATATTTTGTTTGATTGTGTTTTTTGATTATGATATTTGACTTTGAGATCCATTAGAGCTTTGGGTTCTAATCCCTGTGTTTAAATAGCAAATTTGTGATTCAGCCTTGTGCCTTGGATAACCTTTTCACCATGCACAAATTGAAGTTCATAACAGCCTATAAAACCTTAATACTGCACTATTGTGGTTATTATAAGATGAAGTAAGACTTTAACAATTAAATTTAGCATGATACTCCGTACTATAATTATCATTCTTGATTTATTGAAAGATAAACACATACCAAACGCATTGTGCATTTAGGAATCTTCAGTAAATACTTTGTCATCAATGCAATTAGGAAAGAATCAGGTTTGAAAATACAGCTTGATCAAGTGGAAAATTATATTTAGGGTAAAAAGGAAAACTTTAATATAATTGAAATATTGCTTTTGTTTGTACAGTAGGGAAGAATTGAGAACATGCAACAGAAGGAAATTGAGAAATTATTTAGGGGCTGTTTTGTCTATTAGATATATAAACAGTCAATTTATGGAGTTTGGATGTCACATAATAGATAAATCCTAAAAATTTATTAAATTTGGGTATGTGTATATGTGTGTATACTCATGTGTACATGACAGTAGATTTAATTACATATGTTATTTAATGTTCAGCAGGAATCCTAAATGAATGCAAATAGAAAATATAAAAAGTGCCACTTTCAAAGTTGAAGAGCTTGGGAAAAACTAAATCAAGAAGGGCAAATTAAGAGGGAATGTAAACAAGATAAACAAGGGTATAGTGTTACTGGAAGCAGAACAAGGATGCTATCTTCAGGGGAACATGGGAACAATTGCTTTCAGCCAGCCAAGCATCAAGATGACTGAAAATCCATCTTCTGCTGTCATTTGGATTAAAGTTCAGTCAAATTTTGTTTTCACATATTAGATTCCTAGCAGGATGATGCATACCAATTTCCTCATTTAATGTTTGGAATAACTCACAGAAGGCATACAAACTATATTAATTGTGAAGCATTATTTTATAATATGAGTCTACTTTCTTGTTCAGAGGGACCACATACTAAAATTACTAGTAATTGCTTTGAGTACTTTGAATGTGTTTGATATTAGTTTGTTGCCTACACATATTTACATAGATTACACCATTACATTTCTTTTATTATTTTATTGCTTTTATAGGAATCACTGAAGGATCCTATTTTTTGTTTTTTTTATGATGTAAATCAGTGTAATGACCTAACATTTCTTGATGATAAAGTTCAGCTAAATTCCCCAAAAGACGATTAGAGAATTAGTCGGCGGGGTGGGGGTGGATTTTGTTTGTTTTGTTTTTGTATTTTCTTTTAGGCATTCTGATTAATTTGAAACTTTCCAGTATGATAGTCAGAACTATTCAAACTCCACATGCTAATTTTCATGGTTTGTTTCTAATAAAGTATCTATCTTAGAAGGACTTTTAATCCGCAAGCTTGCTTCTTTGTGTTTTTCCCCATTTGGTTATTCACACACTTTACTACAAATAATCTTCTTTCTCTTTTACTTAGAATTAAACTGTTACTTTGGTCTTTAGGTTATTAGAAAGAACAGCATAGATAACATAATTTCTATTTCAGATGTGTCAGCAGATGTAGAGAAATCAAATGGTGCATCCAAACCTTTTGAATTCCAGGAGGAACTAGGACTCTTTTATGTGCCTCATCATTGTAAAAGTCTCCTATAGGATGTTTTAGTCATGTATAATGAACAATTGCATTCTTTCTGATAGCATTAAAATAATAGAACTTTAGATTTTAATTTTTTTAAATACATAGGAGATTTATTAATTCTAACATAGCAAAATTAGTTTTATTTTTCAATTTAAAATTAGATAAAATTTCTATATTTTTGTTAACATGTTTTTATAACAGAACATGGAATATGATTTGAAGATTTTGAGAATTATTTATTGGAAATGCAGAATATTTACTGTACTTCTAAAATCAGCAATACAAATGTTACAAATATTGGATTTGTAATCATATCCACATATGTGGTATATTGACATTATTATGGTTTAAAAGACATTTTTCTTGCTGATGATAGACCCTCTCTAAATTTATGAGATCATAGTATTCTCATAAAAGTCATACTGGTAAAGTAGATGTTGACATTAATCACTGTATAAAGATTTATATCTGGTTTAATACTACATTAAAATAAACACCAGTGTAATTAAGATTTGTACCCACTCAATTTTAGATTTAATCTTTACAGAAGAGGCATCTCAAATTAGGATGCATTCTTGTAATACATTATAGATTCTACATGTCTGAATGCCTGATCCACTAAATAATAGATTTTTTCATATAGAACCATAGGTCAACATTCCCAAATTGTCATCTACTGCAAAACTCCATACCCATCAACAAACTTATAGATCTTGATTTTATTGATTTTATTTAGTTTTATGTTTCAGTCAGGACCCTATTGTTATAACATAAATTAGTTTAAATTTGTAAATAATGAAAAATGTTTTGTTTGCTTTCATATGAAAATTTAATCAGCTCAGTTTTATATTCGTACAGTTAAAATTAACTCAAGATTTAAAGTTGTTGACCAAGTAAGTGAATGTTTATTAAATGTTTGACTACTTTCATTAAGGAATAAATATAAATCCATGAGAAGAAAAATGTATTGTTTTGGCTATGACTTATAAATGAATTTGAAACACACACACACATACAATTTCTTTCTGAGATGACATTGTCATACTCTTAATATGTAACTTTATAATTTATTTTTCATTCCTGTCAAGAGTAAAACCATTATTGAAATTATAACAGATTATTTGTATCATAAATTGTAAGATACTTTTTATAGAATTATGGTAAATTTTCCTTCTTGCTGGGTGGTGGTGGCACACGCCTTTAATCCCAGCACTTGGGAGGCAGAGGCAGTGGATTTCTGAGTTTGAGGCCATCTTGGTCTACAGAGTGAGTTCCAGGACAGCAGGGCTAACAGAGAAACCCTGTCTCAAAAAACAAAAAAAAAAAAAAAATAAAGAAAGAAAGAAAGAAATGAAAGAAAGAAAGAAAGAAAGAAGAAATGAAGAAGAAGAAGAAAATGAAAAAAAAAAAAAAAAAAAAAGAAATAAAAAAGAAAAAAATTTCCTTCTCTTTATCCCCAAATCCTCTCACATACGGCTCCTTGCTGTTTTTCAAATTCGTGGCTTTTTTCATTAATTGTTATCACATACTTATATGTATGTATGTATAAATTCCAGAACATAACCTGTTCACTCTGTATAATGTTACATTATGAATATTTTCAAGGCTGACAATTTGGCATTGGATAACCACTGGTGTGTTCTTTCTTGGGGAAAACTATGTCTCTTTCTCATAGCATTCCTGAGCAGTGTGTAGGTCTTTGTATAGGGTTGAGGTCTCCTGGGATTTCTCTCAACTTCTTTTGATGTCCTTTTTCAGCTCATGTTTGGGCAGCCATGTTGGTGAGACTTTATATGGGCAGCTTCTGACATTACTAGGTGATACAATCTCATAATAAGCTCCCTGATCTAATCACCCCATCACTTCCTCATTGTTCCTTGAACCTTAGCTGTGGGAGTATTTTATAGATGTATCCATTGCCACTGTGCCAAACATTTTTCCATTTACATAGGATGTAGATTACTGCAGTGGTCTTTCTCTGTTGCAGAGGAGGTTTCCATGATGGAGAATGAGGATTGAACTTATCTGTGGATAACAGGACACATGTTTAGAATACAGTTAGAGATTATATTGGCTTAGTATAGTGGTGGCTGTACATTCTTTTCCAATTCCATGCTTTATTTTGGCCTGAATAGTTGGCTAGGTACACAGTGTCCGTTTGTTTTTACATTGTGGGTGATTTTCTCAGTGGTTTTCTTTGTAGTATAATTGATACATAACACAGCATACTCTAAGTTATTGTTTTTCTATTTTCTTTTCAGGGAATTGTTATTTGGTTTTCTTATTCCTCTATTCACATATTTATTTCTGTTTTCCCATTTTCTCTCTTTACTAACTTTTTAGTGTAAAAAATATTTCATTTCTACACTCAGGTGGAATTATAAATTTTGTATACCTGCATATATATTCCTCAACATTCAACAATTTCTGACTTTTTTTAATTTTAAAACTGTCTATCTATGAATTACTGAATTAACTAGTACTCACTATAGATAAGGCTGGCCTCAAAATCATAGAGAACCATCTGCTTCTGCCTTCCAAGTAATGAAATTAAAGTAATTTTATACTATGGCTGGTTAAATTCTGAGGTTTAACTTTTTAAAAATTTCTATTAGAAATTATCTTTCATTTTGAAATATTTTTCTTCTCTCTTGTAAGTGATTTTTTGGCTTTCCTCAGTATAAATAATAATTGATTTGACCCTTCATCGTCCAACTTGTTCCTTTTATAGATTTGTCACATTTCATATTTGTTTTTATTTATTAGTTCTTTATCACTTTTTAAATATTTTATAACAAATATTTTATCACATTGTTAGTCATATTTGTTTTTTTCAAGGGGTCAGACTTTCAATCTCAATGTAACCCTGTGTACCCTGAGTTAACATTATATGAATCCATATGTGATGTAAGGACTTCATTTTTTCAGATGTTACACACTATTTTTATATATATATATATATGTCTCTCTTATATTATTCATTCACAGATGCTATTATCAATTGAATTTAAAAGTTTAATATCTCTTACAATTAAAAACATTGGAGGCATATTAACTATTTTCTTCAATGTTTACTCTCCAACATTCATTTATCTTTCATATATTTACAAATTTTTCTACTGTTATCTTCTTCGACAGAAGAAAAAAGCTTTCTTCAAAATTTAGTTATTAAATGCCGGTTAATTAATGTTTTCTCCTGGTTAAATCAGAAATTTCTATAAAACTTAGAGTATTATTTTTTGTGCAGAGGATACCCTGATGATACATTTCAGTATTTTACTATATTTTTTCAAGTATGCTGAGGTGGGCTTTGTTTGTTTTGTTTTGTTCATATACAATTGACTTTCTGGCAGACCCCACTAATGGTAGATTAGAATAAGGCTTCCTTGAGTCAACTCCATGGTTAGTGTGCCCTCCAGACATAGTTGCATTTTGTGTCTCAATGCTAATTAGTGTGTTCATAATCTCTCTCCAAGCTTTCAGGTATTAAAATAATCATCCAGTACCCTGTGACCTCAGGCCACCATTCCCTTTAGTTGCCCTTTGCTCACAGTCATTCCAGAAGACAGTTTCCATGCAATGTTTCCTTGCATTTAGACTCAGACTTGATTTGAAATTGTTGCAAAATGTTGGAGTTCTCTCTGTGAAACTCCCTCTATTGCTTCATTCCACTCCCAAAGTCTAGCCACTCTAAGGCATTGGATTCCCTTCTGTTCGATGCTATAACTATGCTTGTCACCAAAGTCTAACAACTACAATTGATAGAAAGTTTCCATAACATCAAGTTCACCAGATCACATTCCACAGCAACATGGTGCAAATCTATGCTTTCTGCTCCCAGTAACTAAAACAGGTTATTTAATATAGTTGTCCCAGTTGCAGTTTATTTTATACCAAGAGGTTGAACTCCACAGTTTCTGACAACAAGAAACTTAACATCTACTCTTACCTATCATATTTTTAATATTTAACATTATCAATTACAGTTGGCAATATGCTAGATTGTGTCTAAGGAACCATGTAGATGAAATCATTGCATCTTCCCGGCAATGCTACACAGTAGATGCTGCGTTATTCAAGGAAATTCAGGGCTCAGAAACACTAATCAACTTACTTTGGTTTGTGCAGTTGAAAGGATCCCAAACTCTAACTTAGGACCAGCTGTTCTAGCTAAGCAGCAATGCACAGTCCTCATAAGATATCTCTTCTTTGCAGAACATTCCTGAGAACTGCAAGATCAGAACTCTGCAAGATGTCTCCATCAAATACTCATTATTTTGAAAGCCAATAAAGCAATAGAGAGACTGTGTTAAAAGGAAGTAATATGGACAGAGTCTGAGTTGTAAATTATACTCCACTGATACTTAAATACCATTACTTTTACATATGGCAGTTACACCATTCCAAATATATTCTATGGTGGAACTGTAAGACAGCAGTGCCTCTTGTGGCTTATTAATCTTGTTACAGTCATCCATATTATGTCTTTATTCATTTACTCCATAGCATTCCACCTCATTCCTGCATTACACTTGCATACTTGATTTTAAAATATTTTTGAAAAACTTTTTTGTATAGCAAATAAAGATGCATGGTTTTTGAGAGAATGGAAATTTTCTTTTTACTTTAGTAAATATCTAAGAGAATTTACTGACTTATATAAGAAAATGGCTTTTAAAAAGAAAGATCATCTAAATTATTTTCATTTGTCTGTATTCATTTTTCATAGTTTCTAATATTCTTAAGGTTTCTGGTTCCTGAACATCATTGTCAGCTCTTCATATTCTAGGTCTTATTATTGCTGTTGTTATTATTATTAGTATCAGCATTGTAAAGGTCATGAAGTAGACCTTCACTGGAATTTATCCAAATGTCTAATAATGATTTCAAATGGTTATGAACCATCTGTATGTATTCCAGGATGATGGATCTTTTCATACAATTATCTAGAGCACTCATTAAATACCATTTTTGTTTTCTTGTTGTATTTTTATATTAGATTATAGCCTTGACAAATAAAACTGAAAATTCTTCATGATCTCAAAGAATCCTAAAATTATTTTCTGTGTTCTTATCTAGACTTATCATTTTAGAGTCCTTTTTATATTCAGAATAAATTTTGACCAATTTTGGAAATTAATTGACAGGTAACCTCCAGTTTTTGATAGTCATACACAATACTATATTTTTTACACATTATCTATGAAACTTTTTGTTTGTATAAGTGTTCTAATTAGGCACTTTTAAATTTTACCATTTAGAGTACAAACCCTCAAAACACATTTTCATATATAGATACAAAAGCATATAGTTATACTAATATTGGATACTATATTAGATATTAGATAAATATTACTTTCTGATAATAATGGATATATACTAATAGTATACAGATCACATAGAAATTCTGATATTATCTTGGAAATGCCCACATAATTGAAGATGTATCTATCTACATTACTATTTAGTCAAGTTTTTAGAAAGACTAAAGTATCAATAAGTATCTGCAATGTTCAGTGGTTAGGGGAGAATGAAACTATTTCAATTAGTTATAGAAAATATAAATACATACCGGTATATTTCTAGCCTCATCTTCACTAGTCAGTTGTTATAATATTGGTCCAGTTGTTAGAGAAGTTTTATAATTAGACTTGACATTGCCAAAAAAATATTCATTCAAATTAGTAAGCTTAGATTCCACTTGATTGTGGAGGAAGTTTTCTGTTTCTACCACTTTCATCCCCAGAAGAAAATTAAAATCAAAATGAGTTACATATGTTAAAGCTGCGTGGTCTTTCATATTGGTTTAAAAATACTAGTAATCTTTAGCCTCACTCTCGATAAATGCATATAATACGTCTGAAATGGGTTAGTGTCTAGATTGCTCAAAGAATTCAGAACATTGAATATCAAGAAAACAAATAGCCCAATTAAATGAGGAATATAGAATAAAACGAGACTTCTCAAAAGATAAAGTATAAAGAAGATCACGAAACAATTATTTTTGTATCATTAGCCATTAGAAAAGTGAAAAAAAAAAAAGAAAATGAAAATAAAAATTACTTTGAGATTTCTTCTTGCCCCAGGCTTAACAATCATGATCAACAAAACAAATGAAAAAATTAGCTTGTATGCATGCAAGAAAATGGAAATATTTATTCTTACTTGTCCTGGTACAAAATTGGTATAGGAACTCTGTAAATAAATATAAAGGTTCCTCAAAAATCTGAAAAGAGATCTACTACAACTTCTGACCATACCACACTTCAATCAATATTCACATCATTCTACAGATGTATTTTCTCATCCATGTAAAATGATACTCTATTGATAGTGTCTAGATTGGGAAAGACCTATATCAACTTATACGAAATAAAAATATATATGGTACATTTATAGATGTATCCTATTGGAATATTAGTCAGCTGTTAATTAAAAAAATGAAATTTACATGTAATTAAATAAAGCTAGAAACAATCATCCTGGGTAGGATAACTAGTAAAAATGGTCCTCATAATCCCATAGGGTATAGCTCTTTTAGGAGGTGTGGCCTTGTTGGAGTGGGTGTGGCCTTATTGGAGAAAACATGCCACTGTAGAGAAGACGTTGTGGTCTTATATGCTCAAACCAGGCCTAGTGTGGCAGTTTCTATCTATTGCCTGTGGATCAAGATATAGACTCAGCTCCTTCTTCAGTACTATATCTGCATGCACACTGCTCTGCTTCTTATCATGATGATAATGACTGAACCTCTGAATGTATAAGCCAGCTCAATTAAATGTTTTCCTTTATAAGAGTTTCAGTTGTCGTGGTATCACTTTACAGTAACAGAAACCTCAATTAAGACAATCATTCAGACTCAGAAAGACAAATATTGCCTATATTCTCTTATACATGGGTATTAGACACTAAGATTTGTGTGCATGTGTGTGCGTGTGTGTGTTATTCATAGTATACTGAGAGGTTAGATAATTTATAGGTACAAGAATGGGGAGTAGGGACTCTTCTAAGAATGGGCAAATAGAATATATTTTCATAGAGAGATAAAAGGGAAATTAGAATAAGATTAAATAGAGAGAGAAGGTGGAGAAAAAGGTAGAGGAGAGAATGTAAGGAGGGATAGACATCACTAATGACCTTTGAGCGATCTATATTGAAATCTGCAACTCTTGAAGCTTGCTAAAATGTATGTATTTATGAGAGTGATTTAAATGGAGTTACCATATACTAGAGTAGACAGTACCTCAATAAGGCATCACATACAACCAAATAAAATCTCAGTACCAGGAATGGGTTACATCTTTTGAGTTGTTGTCCAGAGAGGTCCCATAAACATCTGCTTAACATTATAAGCTATTGTCAATACTGTTGGTTTCCCTCCATAACCTGTATGTAAGATTTTGCTACTGAAAACACATCATTCATGTGTTATTAACCAAGGAGAAATGGAGCTGGTGCTCAACTGGAGCTTTTATCCACAATGATAACTGTTCATAATGGTGTAGGGTAATATACTTGCTAATGAAGGAGAAAAGTAGTCATTGCCTCATTCAGCTCTAACTCTATGAGTTATAAGAGCAACCTTCCGGCAAGAACACTCCTGGTACAATAGTGGCATAACGGCTGTGGGAGTAATCAATTACATTTGTAACATGTGTTTAAAGCCTGCATCATGAGATAGAAACCCTTTTTAATAAGGCCAAGAACCTGAGAATAGATAGGTCATGGTCCATAGTGGGAAATCTCCTATTATCATTATGCTAAAGGAATATAGAAGTAAAATGATACCTCAAAGCATACTGCTATACCCAAAGACCAGAACATTGCTCACCTTTTATTAGGTAAAGACCTACTTTCAGTAGTTAGGAAATAACACAGCCACCTACAACCAGATGATGTGCAGAAATGAGAGCCCTTGAAGTACTCACTCCTGAGTGGTATGTCTTCACCAAAACTCTCTCTGCAGGGTAAGAGAGAATTCAGAAAAATTGATAGAATCATAGGTGGTGGATGACTCTAAGAAAAGAGCATTTATCCAGACACAAAGGGCTGATGCAATGTAAATTTACAGAGACTCGACAGCATGAATGATACC
This sequence comes from Mastomys natalensis, assembly GCA_021653895.1. NCBI lineage: Eukaryota > Metazoa > Chordata > Mammalia > Rodentia > Muridae > Mastomys > Mastomys natalensis. The sequence continues at coordinate 1,645,655 of JAJTUV010001053.1, forward strand.
TGAATAAGATAAAGTGAGGCAAAATCCTAGCATGGAGGAAAATTGTGCACAAAGCCCCCACAATGATCCAAGAATTTGCCACTGAGAGATGTGGAGAGAGGAAAAATCAGTTTCAATGGAATTACATGAATTATCATGTTCTAGGGCAGGACTCAGGTCTATGAGTAGATGCCCAGTACAAAATAAACACCATGGGTTTTTTTTTTCCTGTTTGCTTTTGTTTGTGTGTTGCATATTCTTTTCAGCTATTGTTTCGGTTTAGTTTTGGATCATTTTTTAAGAGGCATAACTAACATGATTTTGATTGAGGAGGAAGAACGCAAGGTTCTCAAAGGTGTTGGGAGATGAAAAATAATATGTTCAAATATATTTCATGAAATGTGTTAACAAAGAAACTATTTCTAAATAAGCTGTGATACATCAGGGAATATGGTACATCAAAGATATCTAAAAGTATAAAGTACTTGTTATACAAGTATGAGGATATGAGTTACCATCAATATCACCAGTGCTAAGACACAATGGTGGCAGTAAGTATACATAATTCCAGTACTGGTAGCTAGAGACAAAAAGAATCAGGACCAAAGTAAGATTGTGTTTCAAAAGAAATAATAATGTAGAAAAGCAATTGGTGAAGGACCTCTAGCAAGTTCTATCCTTTACATCCACCTGCACACATCCTCACACATATGGAAACAAATACAAACACACATGAACACACACACACACACACACACACACAAAAGAAAAAATAGCAAAATATATTGTAGAGAACAGAAGGAAAGCTATCAATAGCAAAGACAAAATATTATGATGTAATAGAGTATGTGCCATTCTTTTAGAGAAGAGTATCTGAAGTTCCCTGAATAAGCATTATATGCTTTGATACTTAGATATTCTCCGAACATTTTCTGGAAACCACTATGCAATGAGAATGAAAGCTAAAGGATGACCTGCTCATGTGGCATACATTTTTAGAGTTCAAGGGAAGGATTAGTAATATAGACGTGTTACAACAAAGCAACAAGCTTCATACTAGTAGATTTGAAACACTAGAGGAAATGTGTATGCATTCAACAGTGTATTGGAGTGAAAAAAATATATACCAAATTTCAAAGTCATATATGCAGATTAAAAGAGTAAAATCCTATATTAAGTCAATAGGAGGACAAAGGCATTTTGTGTGATGGATGCCATTTGCTAGCTAGGACTAATATCTTTACAACATAACCTTGAGGTTTTGCCAAGTACTGGAAACAAAAGGACAAAAGGAAAGATTATCAAGATTATAAAAATAAAGAAGCACAGTTTATTAGTGATATGAGACTCTATGGAGAAAATATAAAGAGAAATTTAAATCAAGCTAACAATAGATTCGGTTAAGATTATCTATGTTTATAATTCTACTGCATTCCCAAGTACAAACAACCAGCAAAAAATAAAATGATATAAAAAAAAAAGACATAAATATCACTTATTCCCTCAAAAGGCCTGCAAAGGTAATTTAAATTCTTTGTTTTTTTTTTATTGCATATCTAACATGTCCATAAAATATTACCTAGGCATTTGATAATGGGTAAACATGTCATTTTGATCTGACAAAGTAATTATTAGGATTCTTTGATTTAATGATACAACCAAACACCTTTCCATAGTTTGCTCTAGAAGCAAGAGATGAAAAGGAATGATGTGATTGTGTGCCATTCACATGATAATTCTAGAAGCTGACTTCATACTATCTCCCTGAGCACACCATTGTGTCAATGGTTACAGATTTTTGATAGACAAAACTCCACATCTGCTATTATGTAATTCTATCTTCTGTCACATCTCTGTCTTATTCAGATATCTTAATACCTATGTTCAACTAAAGCTACTTCCCCACCTCAAACCTCTATGGTTACCTAAGCCAATGAACAGCTCTCTTACCCTTATTTCACACTCTCAAGAAATTCCCACAAAGTGCAGATTATTGTCCTTTTTTTTTCCCCATCTATATTCCTTTAGCAATCTGCTGAAGCCCTTAGGTCTCTGAATAGCAGGCTGAGTCTCCTCTCATTAGGATATATCAACATAATATATCACTTTCATTTCCCTGTGCCTGACCCTTGTGACATCACCTGTAAATTCATCGCACATCAATATACCAAACACCTGCTATTTAGTAATTTTGATCCAAAATAGAAGGGCCACAACAACCATAGAGAATGTCATTTTATGTTTTGTGTTCACTGCTTGAAACACATAAGAAGGCCATCAGGATGTTATGTAGCAATGCACTACTAAAGAATAGGGTGTTGTTGACCTTGGCTTAGGTAGTTTGAAGATGTTGGATGCATTGGAGAATAAATAAGATGATACACTTTTATATTCATAAGATGGAACTATAGTATATACTCATTGTTTTCATTGGCATTTTTATACCCAAACTAACACATTTAATTTTCAATAAATATTTGAGTCACTGATGAGGACATCACTGTGAATATAAGCTTCAAAGTTACTGGGTATCTCTGCACAGTAATAGGTTTTTGGTATTATTTTATGTGTTTACTTATTCCCAAGGCTTTTATCTATGAGAAAATTAAAACTTCCTTTTACTCATATCATGCTCCTTAACTCAAATAAAATGACAAAATATGGTTTTCTAATATAACAAGCATGGACTATGAAAAAATTTGAGTATAGCCATTCTTACAATATCATGCTCTTTGTTCTCAGGACTCTCTATTCATTTACATTAGATATGAGTATATACTTTTCCCTACATATTAATTCCCCCTTCTTAAATATGTCTTTCTGACAACTTTGCTGAAGCTCAAAGTGATAATTTTACATATATTTACTAAATAATTTCTAAAGAATAAATTCATCCTATCTATCATGGATAAATTTTTTATGATTGCTTCCCTGGGAATATGAAGCTGATCAATATATGCTCTGTATTTTGAAATCTAAAGTACCATTAAAAAAGTTATAATGGTATATGATACTTATGTATTAGGTCCACTAATGTTTCTTTTGAGCACTACTGTGACAAAAGAGTAGCAATATTTACATCCTAATGAAAATTAATATTTACTTGGTTAAATATATATATATATATATCATATATATATCATATATATGTATATATACACATATATGTAAAACATGTTAAGCGTATTTTAATAGCTTCAAGAAGAGAAAAATTTACTACTACAACAACCACTATTAATACTATTAACATAATAGTATTTTATTGATGAAAAACTAATTAAAAACAGTCATAAAATCTGTCTATGTTCATACATCAATTAAACGTTAGAACCAGAATTTGACCCTGCTACAGAATGATAAATCTTCTATAGTATTCACAAGAATATTTTATTCTTTATTTCTATTGATATAAATGTATACATGGACTCTTTTAGGAGATAAAATATGCAAAGTTTCCTTTTCCTTCATCAATATCAGAATATTTCCTGAATACCTGCCTTGTACTTTTATCTTCAAGACATTTTGAGTTTGTGTGCACCAGAAGTTTATTTCTATCTTTGACCTTTGTTTTTTTCCATATGTTATTTCCCTTTCTACTTTCTTAATTTTTATTGGATTCTCCAATAATTTTTGCTTGTGGCTCATAAAGTGCACCCATGTTTTCTATGATATTTGTTTCATTTTGGAGGAAGAAAAATTAAAGACAGTGTCTCATTTATACTCATCTATCTCTTAGTGCTATGACTAAAATATTAAGTTGATATAGCTACCAAAGAATTGAGCACTGGAGATAAAAAAAAAATTCATATATATTGAGGTTTAATATAATTGAGGATAAGTAATATAAATTCTACGTATAGAAGAAACTTGGGGAGTTGTGTTTAATTTATCTTGCTACACTCAGATCACAGTCCATCCATGAAGGATGTTAGGACCTAAATTCAAAGACAGGAATCTGGAGACGGGAACAGAAGGCAGAAACCATGGAAGAATGCTGCTTATTAGACTGCTTTTCATGGCTTACTTAGGCTATTTTATTACACAGTTAAGGACTACCTTCCCTGAAATAGCACAAACTCACAGACAGCTGAGTCCTCCCAAACCAATTATTAATAAAAATAAGATATCCCACAGGGTTGTGCACAAGTCCATATTTTGGAGGAAGTTAATTAATTGAGCTTTCATCTACTGAATAACTACATCTTCTGTCAAGTTGGCACAAAACTACACAGGATATAGGTGTTCAAAAATGTGATACATTAATTTTTAAAATAATGAGCAGAAGACTGGGAAAGTTTATTATTATTATTTCATTTTTATGTCAGAATGTTATTAAAATAGTTATGACCTTTATTTTAAGATATCATATTTTACTGTAAAATACCACATTTGATACATGAGAGAGAAACCCAAAATAGATAAGGCTAACTTAGATTTATTTAAAGAAATAAAAATAACCATATCTTTTGAATACTATTACCAAGTTGTATGAAATTTCTTTTATTTTGAATCCCAAAACATTAAATATGAAATGAGAAAGCTAGCTAATCCCCCAAATCCCTATACTTCTCACACTGATAAAAAGTCAAGATGCAGTTTATATTTTAAAATAGAGGTTTCTAAAAAATTTTTAAAAAGAAAAAATAAATGTTCTAGGAGCCAAGATGTGAAATTTCCCTATCTCGTGCTCTTGAAAAAATATATTTTTATGAACCTAGTAATAAGATTGATTAGACCCCAAAGAGCAAAACTACATTGATTAAGAGCAAAGCTAAAATGGAAACATAGTGGCACATGCCTTTACCCCTACACTCAGGAAGCAAAAGCAGGAGGATCTCTGTGAGTTTGAGCCCCACAAGATCTAAAGAACTAGTTCCAGGATGGCCAGCTAAGCACAGAGAAACCCTGTCTCAAAAACAAAAACAAACAAACAACAAATAAACAAAAAGTCGAACATCAGATATTATTTTTCATTTTTTTTAAATAAGTTTAAAGACATTTAATTATTTTTATATGTTCCCTTGCTTTGCTTGCAACTAGCTGATCACACATCTGCATTCCTGGAGGCCATTAAGACCAACAGGGGTTGTCAGATTCCCTGAAACTGCATGACAGTTACGTGCAACCCACCATGTGGCACTGAGAACCAACTCTGGATCCTCTGCAAGAGTTGCAAGTGCTCTAAACCACTGAGATCTGTCTCCAGCAGCAAATGAACCTACTTTTATTTTTTTTTACCATTTAAAACATGAATTAATGTTTAATTCATCTACACCTCCTTTCTCTCTCCTTCAAGTTCTCCCATGTTACTCTGATACTTAATCTAAAATGATGATTTCTTTTTACACACACACACACACACACACACACACACACACACACACACATGCATTTTCTGAGTATATTATTGCTGCTTTTATATAGACAGAAATCATTGATTGCCTGGGGCTCTTCAACTAGGGGTGGTATCTAATGGAAATTCCACTGCCCACATTACCACATCTGCTGGTGTCATGCAGGTCTTCTTAGATGAATGTCTTTTTGTAGCACCGAGATATCATATGTGAAGTTTTCCTGTCATTTATAGGAGATACTATTTGACACTCACAATCTTCTAGTCTTTCTTTTATGACTTTCCTTGAGCATTTGTTGTAGAGTTTGATGTGTGTGTGTGTGTGTGTGTGTGTGTGTGTGTGTGTGTGTGTGTTTTTGTCTTTGAGTCTTGGCCATGTTTCTATGAATTTTGGCCAGTTTTTGAACTTTGTAATAACTGATACCTATTTCAAGAAGCTTCTTGAATGAGGGGTGAAAATTACTCTTATCCATTGATATCAGTTCATTACTTAGAGTATAATTAGAAATCATATCAGTTTGATAAAAATCACAGGAGTAAGTTCTTCTCTAGAAGACTACAAATTCTTTAGCTATAGATATTTGGCAAGGTTTATAGGAATGGACATCAATCTCCCCACACTGATTAGGCCAACTCTTACTTATTTCCAAGATGAAAGCACTATCATTTAATCATTGAAGATAGTTCATCATCCTGTCATTATTGTGGTTCGTAGGCCTTCCACCTGCTCTTCTTCCTTGGTATCTTACATAGCACCATCCAATATTTGTGAGAGCCAGCCCTCAGGGAACAGGTTTCCAGTCAATTCCAGATCAACTTTTCCTAGTTCTGTGTCTGAAATATACATCAGTTGGAACAGAGTTACATGCAAACTCTGGCAGACAACCAACCGAGGGCAACAACAGTCCACAGTGTTTTGGGTGTCTCTGGGACTCTTCTAAGTAACTCTCCCAGCATCCCTCAGGTTCTCACTGGCACACTCTGCCCCAACACTGAACTTCCCAGCCCAGGGCTGGTCTGCCCTTCCCTCTGAGGCTCTTCCCTATATAATCCAAACATTTGATCTCACCTTCTCTTCTCTCTTTCTGCCCAAACACACTTTCTCTTCCCTTCTCTTCCTCCCCATGGTGACATCCCTGGTCAGTCCTTCAAGCCAGTGAAGTTGCCCACCAGATAGCAGTTTCCAATAAGCCTGCCTTTAATATAATCTAATCTGGCACGAATAAGCTCCTTTAAGGGTAGCGAGAAATAATCTATTACTATTAAATTTCCAGTGTGTGTATTAGCACATATTAAATATGTGTTAATAACTTGAAGGATATTTAAGTTGTGTCCATTTCCTAGCTATTGTGAATTAAAAAAAAAATCCTGAGCAAGTATCTCTGCAATATGATATGGTGTCCTTAGGACATCTATTAATGAGTGGTATGACAGATCATTGAGGGGATTCACATTTATTTTCTAGAGATTTCTCCACTCTGATGTCCACAGTGGCTGCACAGGTTTGCAATTCGCTCAACAGAAAATGAGATTCTTGTTTCCTCATATCCTTCCCAAAGTTCACTGACAATGGTTCTTTGGTTCTTAGCCTTCAAGACATCATTTCTGGTATAGATGAAATCTCAATGTAGTTTTCATTTTCGTTTTCACAGCTTTTGAGAGCATTATTATAGTAGTATTGATATTGCAATAGCACAGAAATCTAGTGAATTAATAGGGTTGGAGAGATAAATTTGTGGTTAAAAGTATTTGCTGCCTTTACAGATAACTCAGCTTTGGGTCCCCCACCTTGAATACCACCTCACCTTGAGACATCAAGTTGCTGGAGGACTAAGCACATCTCCCACTGAGGCTGGACCAGACAGTCCAGCTAGGGGAAGGGGATCCAATGACAGGCAACAGAGTCAGAGGCAGCCTCTGTGCCAATAGTTAGGGCAGACACATGAAAACCGAGCTCCATACCTGCTCCAAATATGTAGGGGGCCTAGTTCTAGCCCATGCTTGCACAGGTTGGTGGTTGAGTCTCTGTAAGCCGCATGGGTCCAGGTTAGTTGACTCTGTAGATCTTGTGGTATCCTTGACCACCTCAGACTTGTTCAATCTTATCCTTACTCTTGCAAAAGACTCCCTGAGCTCCGCCTGATGTTTGGCTGTGAGTCTCTCCATCTGCTTTGTTCCCATGGTGGATGAAACCTCCCCAGTGACAAAAGGAGAATGGATAAAAATAATAATAAATTAGGAAGAAAAATAACCTAGCCATTGGCTTTTCAGATACTGAAAATGGACAAAGGCAAAAAGGTTGATCTTTTAGAGAATTAGTCATGAGTGAATGTGCATAGGAGTGTTAGAGACAGAAGAAACATAGTGGGTTTGAGGACAAGATTATTATTGGTAGAATGAAGACAAAAAAGAGGATTGAACAAATATATAATAATATTCTTAAATTAGTAGGGATTTTGAGGAGATGGAGATACTGTTAGTCTGGGTACAAGCTGAAAAAAAAAACCACAATCTATTGTGTTATCTGAATACGACTTATAAAGGCGTATAAGAATCAATGCCATTTAGAGAAGAATTTTGGAGGATCAGTATCCTTCAGAGTCAATCAAGCTTCACTTAGAGTAAATAGCAGCAAAATCTTTTAATGATGTTTCCAGTAGAAAGCAGTTTCTTTTCTCCACCATATTTACTGAATCACATGCTTTAATAAATAAGAGGTACTAAAAACAAGTCAAAATAAAGCACCTTTAATGTGGCTTTTATGGCTATTTGGAGCCAGAATATGCTGAATTCATAACATGGATATTTTGAAGTCACAAAGTAAAAATCTATTTACCTATTCTCCTCATGTTCAACAATTTTGGTTTTTTATATGAAGCCACCCTATCTCTGAATTAAACAAAGCACACTTAGTTGTTCCAATGTTTGTGAAGGGAGTCAGTGATGTTCACTTAAATACACAAGAAATAAAGAAAAGTATTGTTTGGAAGATGGATTGAGTACATTGATTTTAAAAATGCAAACTCAATTATGTTGGTAAGGAATAATTTCCTTGTATGTTTTAGAAAGTCTACAATTTGAGTATATTTATATCTTTATTATAGCTGGTATCACAATCTAACTCCATTTATATGCTTTGTAATGAACTTCAACTTCCTTTACATTTCATAATATACACTTTACATAAAGAATAATGGTGTTTCCATGTGTAGTTTCACTAAGAAAGTTAGCTATAAAGTCATCTTTTATTTCTGCTGAGACAGTGTATAAATTCATAGTTTATATCTCATAACTTACTCACTGGTCCAAAAATTCAGATGCTCAAATGTAAAAGTTATATACAAATTTGCATAAATGTTACATTTTAATTTTAGAAAGTTGAGTAAATTTATGTTTCCCAAATTTTGTAATTTTGTAAAAAACAAAATGTTAAGAATTACTACCCTGGTAAATGAAAATACTATATAAAAGTATACATAGTCCTACATAAGATTAGAAATAAATTGTAGAAATCTCAAGGTAGTCATGAGATAGTGCTAATAGGAACAGCTTCCACTCTAGATGCATAAATTTTTAGCCACAATTTGTATTATTGCACAGTAATTGAATTTTCACACAATAATTTTTCATAGTCTACTGTGCATTTTTTTATTTTATTAATTATTTTACTTATTTACATTCCAAATGGAATTCTCCTTCCCAGTCTCCCCTCTGCAAGCGTCCCACACCACACTTTCCTCTCCTTTGCCTCTAAGAGGATGGTCCCCCACCTATCCACCACTCCTGCTTTTAGTATCCCCTTCATTGGGACAACAATCATCCATAGAACCAAGTGCCTCCCCTCCCATTGATGCCAGATAAGGCAATCCTCAGCTACATATGTAGAGGAGCCATGGACCAACTCATGTATACTCTTTGATTGGTGGTTTATTCCCTGGGAGCTCTGAAGGGTCTGATTACTTGGTATTGTGGTTTTTCACATGGGGTTACAATCCTCTTTAGCTCCTTCAGTCCTTCCCCTAACTCCTCCATTGGAGTCACTGGGCTCAGTCCATTGGTTAGCAGTGAGTATCTGCATCTGTCTTAGTCACATGCTGGCAGAGACTCTTACAGAACAGCTATTCCAGGATCCTGGTCAGCAAATGCTTCTTGGCATAAGCAATAATGTCAAGGTTTGGTGTCTGTGGATGAAATGGATGCCAAGGTGGGACAGTTTCTAGACGGCAATTCCTTCATACTCTGCTCAACTTTTTGTCCCTGAATTTCATTTAAACAGGAACAATTCTGGATAAAAGATTTTGAGAGAGGTGGATGGCCCCATTCTTCAACGGGGAATGTCTATCTACTGGAGGTTGTCTCTACAGGATTTATTTCCCCCATTGTTGGGTATTTTGGCTAATGTTATCCTCATTGGGTCCTGGGAGCCTCCTGAATCTATGCTGTTTGGGACTTTCTAGTTTATCCCCACCACCATGTTTACATATTTCCGTTTGTTCTCTGACCCTCTGGACTTCTCTCCAGTCTCTTCCCATACTTAATCTTGCCCCACCTTTTTCCTCTCCTTTTCCCACACACCCAGGTCCCTCCCTCCTTCTGCCTCCCATGACTGTTTTCTTCCCCCTTCTAAGTGGGATTGAAACATCCACACTTTTGCCTTTCTTCTTATTAAGCTTGGTCTGTGAGTTGTATATTGGGAGTTCTGAGCTTTTGAGTTAATATCTACTTATCAGTGAGTATATATGATGCATGTCCTTATGGGTATGGATTATCTCACTAAGGACAATACTTTCCAGTTCCATCCATTTGCCTGCAAAATTTGTGAAATTGTTGCTTTTAACAGTTGAGGAGTATTCCGTTATGTAAATGTACCACATTTTCTGTATCCATTCTTCCATTGAGGGACATCAGGGTTGTTTCCAGATTCTGGCTATTATAATTAAGACTGCTATGAACATGTCTTGTTATATGTTGGAGCATCTTTTGGGCATATCCTCAATAGTGGTATAGCTGAGTCTTCAGGTAGAACTATTTCCAGTTTTCTGAGAAAACATCAGATTGATTTCCAAAGTGGCAGTACCAGCTTGCAATCCCACCAGTAATGGAGGAGTGTTCCTCTTTCTCCACATCCTCACCCACATCTAACCTCTAGTTAGATCACCACCATTTGTTGAAAATGCTTTCTTTTATCCACTGTATGGTTTTGGCTTCTTTGTCAAAATCAAGTGACCATGATTGTGTAGGTTTATCTCTGGGTCTTCAATTCTAGTACATTGGCCTACCTGTCTCTGATAATACCTTCTGTATTACCTCTGTAATAATGTGGATTTTATCACTATTGCTCTGTAGAACAGCTTGTATTCATGAGATGGAATTTAAGATCAGAATGTTGCTTTTCAGGTGTGTTAGGGTATCCAGGGCTTGCTGTGGTGGGAGAATTGGGTTCTGCCAAGTTGGTATTGGTTTCTGTTGTTTATGTTCCATGCTTGCCTCTTGCCTATTTGCTTATCTCTGATGTTAACTGCCCTTGCTATTTCTGACTGGACCATCTCTCCTGTGAGCCTGGTTATGATGAACTTCCTTGAATCGTGCTATCTCTAGGTGTGCAAGGGGTTCTGGAGCACCTGATCTGTGAGCCTCTGAGCCTGGTTGTGACAGATCTCCTAGGAGTCAAGTTGTCTCTGTGTGTGGAAGGGGATCTGGAGTACCAGATCTTCCCTGGGCAGAGTTGTAGGCAGGAAGGAAGATGTGTCTCCAGCAGGGGGAGAGGTCACTCAGAAAACATAGGGCCTTGTGGGGGATCCCAGCTAGCTAGGAATTGGGGTAGACAGTGTCTTACCTGTGAGCCTGATTATGAAGGACTTCCTGGGAGTCAAGTTGTCTCTGGGTGTGTTCAGGGGTGGAGGGAGCTGGAGCACCTGAACGCTCTCAGGTCCAGTTGTGGACAAGAAGAAAGATGAGTTTCTGGAAGAGCAGATAGGAATGCATTTGCTGGGTCCCATGGGGGTTTCAGTTAGGACAGGTATAGGATAGGGGAAATCACCTGTTAGCCTAGTTGTGAGGATCTCTGGGAATCAAGCTGTCTCTGGGTGTGGAGGGAGTCTGTTGCAATCAATTATTTTAACAATATCTATTATGTAGCTCTGGTTATCCTGGAACTCATATGCAGATGAGGCGGTCCTTGATCTGTCAGAGATTCATGTGCCTCTGCTTCAATAACTCTGGGTTTATAGATGTGCACCCCTACTCCTGGTCCAACTTTTTATTACTATTGCAAAATTACCTCATTTTTACAATGACAAACTTTATATGTAATATGTCTTATACTGAATGAAAACAATAGTCCATTGACCATGCACTTGAAATGACTTTCTTAATTATGTAATAAAATGTTAGTTAAGTGATTACATCCCAAGAATGTGAAGTGAAAATATATATTATGGTGTAACATGCAGATTAGTAATGAAATGAGTTCATTACTCTGGAAAACACTGATGTTTGATGTTTGTGTTTGACATCCGACATTTTATTCTCATCTTTTCTCTTCCTCATCCCTAATTCTGTTTCAATGTACAACAGAAAAATAAAATAATATTTCCTAAATCTATGTAAAAAAACTCCTAAACAAGAACTAACAGAACTGAAAGAAAGGTCAGAAGAACAACAGAAAAAGTCTAAGAACATAATTTCCTTGTTGGAAAGATCTTCAAAGTCAATTCCATCCTAATTGTATTTCTTACAGGCAAGGACGCCAACACTAGTTATCATCATCACCAGTGTCATCTCTTAATGTTTAAAAGACAATATACAAAATGCAAGTGCCATTAAGATACCATCAGAGAGTTAGATTTAAAAGCATAGGAACAATGGTACTAAAAGATGTTAAGGGAATACTCTTAGAGACCTATTTTATGTGAATGTATATCAATCATAAAATATGACACAATCTATTCTCTTAGAAAAAATTACTGGCAGCAATAGTTCTTCATTTTAGAGAGAGAATTTATAATCCTTCATAAGAGAATAAGATTTTACCATGAGGTTTCAGAAATATTTAATCCTGCTGATTCTTTAACGATATATATAGCATCAACAATACTTCAAGAATGACCTACCTTTTAACATTAGCTTTTTTGTAACACTCTTCATTTATATGTTCTTTTGAATATTATAAATAAATTTATTTACCATCTACAGTTATTTTGCTGTAATTGGCAATGATTCAAGATTTTTGTAAATAACCCTCTATTTAGAAATATAAAAAGAGATTATATTATTTAGTCACTTAATTAAGGTTTGTTTTCCCATTTGAACACAATCCCAAATCATGTAGTGGAAAAAATAAAATATCTCCTTGACTTCTAAAATCCAAATTATTTTAAAATAGAAACAAGTTTTGGAAAGGCTAAAAGTTCATTAAATTTTCAATTTAGACCGAGTTAACTCAAATGAGCAAAAACTGAGATAGTACCTAACAAGTCACATTGAAGAATAAGTTTTCAAAGATGATGTTGATATTTATTTTCTCAAAGAAGTAAATTAACAAAAATTAAATATGAAAATTGAGCTAACAACATATTTACTAAATTTTAGAACTGTGAATATAATAGTGATTGTCAATGAAACTTACCAATAACTTCTGAGATGATGCGTTTTTTCATGCATTTATGATCTGTTTGAAGGAATACATGTGGTTTTTAACATACCAAAAGTTACAATGGAAATTAATGATGTCTAACACTATGATGTGATAATGATCCATGCTGACATATTATTCTTGCATGTTGCCCTTAATAAAGTAATTTCAAATTTTATTTCTTTTGTGAATAACTAGTGAGTTGCACAAACTTGTCTGATCCAGACACCTTCTACAAGAATATTAATGTTTGCTAAATATGAATTAAAGACAAAAATTAATCTAGTAAAGAAAGTGATTTACTCTAAAGATTTTAATCCATGTGCTACATTTGCATTGGCCTAGATTTGAGGGAATTTAAACCTCTCAAACTGTTTTTCAAACATCTAAATTACTTAATATCTTGTAAAATTTATATATGTTATATTTTGAAACATCCTTTATTTTAGCTCTCAAATTAAGCCTAAAGCAAACACTTTTTCTTATATTTCCCTTTGCTGCTCCCAATGGATAGATTGTATTCTTGATGAAGTACTAGCAGACATGAGTTTTATTCTAGATCCTGATTTGTAGAGACTTCAACCTAAAATGGTAGTTAATGTTAAATTGTATGGCAAGAAGGAAAATGGAGTAATATCTTCCTATGATTATATTTGACAGAGATATTTCCCCATTAGAACCAAAGTCATTCATTTAACACATTCAATTACCAGGAGTGAAAGAAGGGTATTATAGGCCATCATGAGCAATTACCAGGCTTCCTGTTCAAAGGACTATTAAAGAACACCTTGAGTGTTATTGCCTATATATCCCAGGAGTTCTGTTCATATATTAAGTGCACCACAAACACACATTATATGTGGAGAAAGCTCATGGCAGAGCACCAGCCTCTTTTTATGATTTGTTAATGATATACTGTCACACTCAGTGACTTAAATATATGACAATATTTAGAAGGAAGTCAACTATATCACAGCCATACTGTAAGATGTATGTGTCTGTCACATTGGTAAAACACAAAATGTTTGGAAAATAGCAATCTATACAATATTGCAAATTCTGAATCTCGTTTCTGTATTTTCTGTTTTCTTTGTAACTTTTTAAACTTGATTGAATTTGACTATGAGTAGTTAGTTGCTCAAGAGAATATTATGTATTTATACTCTCACAATGTTTCTTCATACATATATATATGTATACATATATATATATATATACACACAACACATATATAAAATTTGAATTACTTAGTTTGACTATAAACAACAGAGTCTTGCATTGGTAGACATCTCATGAGGATGCTATTGAATTCTAGTGACTGCTATAATATTCAAAATCAATAGAGAAAACAATGCTATATCATTTATATAGCTAAGCATTCTTTCCTATTCTCTATTCATAATCTACTACAGTATACTGCAGATTCCATTTCCTACATACTACTAATTAATTATACATCAGTTCTCTAATTTATTCAAAGATTCTCTAGTCAATACTAAAAGGCAGATACATAAACAAATAACAGTGATGAATTGACTATTATGAGGTAGTGTTATAAAAAGCCATTTGTGATGAACTACTAAGTCAGTAGAAATAGAAAATGTATGAAAAGGAAAGTGTGTAGCAATAAACATTGTACAGATCATTACTATCTGCTGAAATACTTGTGTTGAATTCATAAAGGAAAAATAAAGCCTTTTTCAGAAAATGGTATAGAATTTAAATTAACAAGAATATCATAATACAATAACATAATAACATAGTACAATAACACTGATTCACATTGCCCAGAAAGCTAATGACCTCTAAGAAACTGTGAAAGATGATTGAATAGAATTGTGTTAACCACAGATTCTAATTGAAGGTAAGATAAATATATACCACATTGAAAGGAAGGATATGAATTGATGATGAATGACTCAAAAAGAAGTGTCAGGTAATTATATTTATTCCTAATTCCATCGTATATGATCAGGTATTTTTTGAGATGTTTTTAGAGAAATATTTTCACATACATGTGCTCTGGTGCTCTCTAGGAGACCCAACTCTAGCAAAGTCGTTAAAGCATTCATTTTAACGTGAGAATGTGGTTCTGTCCACTAAGATTTAGAGCTCAATGAATCAGTGTTTTCCAGCATTATTAATTTGAAAGGAAGAAAGGCTTTTACTACAAGACTTCTGTACACCAAAAATATATAGTGTTCCTTGCATGTATCTTAAATCTAAGTTAAGGTATAATGTTAGCCCTATAGAATGGACTCTCAGGTACTTAAGATAATAAAAAACAACACTAGCTGAAAGAGATGCCCAAAAGAATATTAGTACATTAGAGCATCCTCTTCATGTCTTCTCCAAAACTTCTTACATTCTAACACTGAAAATAGAGAAGGAAGAGGAAAATGCCAAATGGAGAAGTACAATAAAGCTGCCTTTTCATCCAAAAGATGCCATGCAATTAGGCTCCAGAGAGACAGGAAGGCATGTATGTGAATTTTCTAAATGATACATTTGGTTATATTAATCATCATGAGAAGACTTTCCTGTTCCTAAGAATATCCTGATTAGGTTTTAGCCAAAGAGATATGGAACAGGATATTCTATTGAGAGGATAACAAGAGTTGATATCCTTCAAGATTATAAGTAGGTGGATTACAGAATTTGTTATGGAAATTTCTAAATATTTGAGTGAATCAATGGCTGAAATTTAACAAAAGGCCTACCATTGGTCTTCCCTTATTACAATAAGCCTATAGTTTTGCCACTTCATGTTCTTTATGTGAGACCTCAAATTCAACTAACCAAAAGCTCATACTGTGGATTCATGCTGAATCCTAAACTTCTGAGTGTCAAATGAATTTTGTATCTTTCATGCTTTCTGCTTGTTTAAAGTGTATTACTAGGTGGTAAAAACTGAGATTAAGAATTAAATTTGCTAAACACTAGGGAGTAAACAAATTCAGGATGACAATAATATTCAGATAATTATTAATACCTTTTTTAGAATTGCATTTCATTCTAAATAACAAAATTCTCTTTAGGAATGCTGAGAATAATCCTAAATAATGGCTTAACTAAATGTACTCAGTAAGGGCACATTTTAAGGTGTTAAAATGAATGTTTAGGAGGCTGCCGAGTGAGCATCACTCAAGATTGAACTGTGTTTGGAATAAATTTGGAGGTTTTTGTTTTTTTTTTTTAATACACTAACAAGGTGAGGAATCTAAGACAAGTCTGCATCAAATAATCATGACAAGAAAAATAAAAAAACCTGACACTAGTATGCAGAGGTTTCCATTTTTCATAACCTTGCCTCTGTTCTGCAATCAAGCCCTTTGCAGTCTTGTCAAATATTTCTACTTAACTGCCATCAGAGTTTAAAGCCAAGGGCTGATGCATATCTTAATATTTCATAAGATGAAATATTTATGTAAGCTAACTATCTCCTTCTACTCTCCTGAATTAACAATCAATCTAAAGAATTCCGAAAGACGGCCAGGTGTTAGATCAGATTACAATTTCTAGTTGGCTTCTCCACTGAGATCAGAACATGGCTTCTGTTATACTCCATTCCTTACTTCTTCCTGACAAGCATTTGGAATATAGTAAATCCTAGGGGCATTGGAAAGTATGACATCAGAAAGTGTGTGTTCACAAGTGATTTTAGCATATGTAAGAGAAGGCTCAGCAATAGGTATTAATATATATTGAGACATTGGTCTACAGAAGAAAGAGATACTAAAGAATTTTAGCCTGAAGACTGTTTATAAAGAATAGCATCGTAAGAGAAGTATAGCAATCTCTTAGAAATGTGCAAGCATGTCTGCTAAAATAATTTCATTCTCTCACAAAAAACAACAAAATGTATCTTTGATATTTTTTAACATAATATCACTTTGGCATTCACATGATATAAACTACTAAGTAAAATATCTTATTATGATTGCCTAGATATATTATTATAATTCCCCTTAGTTTACATAGGTAATATTTGTGTTGCATATGGTATTGCCAGTGTTTCTTTCCTTCGTTAAGGATGACTATTTACAGTATAGTATTAAGTTTTTATTATTTTTGAGGTTATATTTTTAAATTTTTCTATATTAGAATTCAAGAAGATTTACATAAAAATTCTCAGGCATTAAATGTTGAGAATGAAAGGTGGTAATGTAAATAAAACTTTCACCTTGATTTATAAAAATCGGAATATGAATGTAACTTGCATTAGAGAACATCACAGAAGAATAGATAAGTAGTACATTCACTGAGGTTTTGGGAAGCAGCAATAACATGAATTGACTGCCTATTTCAAAGATAGAGTGCAGGAGAAATATCTGGAATTTGAGAATCACTTCAGGGAGATAGAGAACTTCTCCCCAATTTCAAATCCATAGATAATTTTATGGACAAATATGAAAAAGACATATTAGTTATTTTCAAAATTTTATAAGTTTAGTATAATTCAAACATCATCATTAATACTGAGTTGACAAAAGGCTAATCCAGAAAAAAACATATTTCAGTGGTTTTCCAACAAAGGGTCCCAATGCCTTTGGGGTCTGAATAACACTTTCCAGGGGTTGCATGTCAGATATCATATCAGATATTTACATTGCAATTCATAGCAGTAGCAAAAGTACAGTTATAAAGTAGCACTAAAAATAAATTTTTGCTTAGAGGTCACCACAACATGAGGAACGTAATAAAGAGTTACAACATTAGGAAGGTTGAGAACCACTATATTAAAATTGTAACTATTATTATTTTAATGAATATTTCCAACTAAAAGTAAAGGCCTTAATAAATTATTATTATTAAATATCATTAGAGAAAGCTTTTCTTTATAGAACTTAGATGGTCTAAACATTCCTTAAGTAAAATTCCAATGTAGCATTTTTGTTTAATATTAATTTCATTTGTTCTTAATTTGATATTAACATTCAACCATTATGGTTAAAAGCAAAATGTTAAATTATTTTGTCACCATTTCCATGAATTAATGACAATCTTGTATGCAACTTTGCAAAGGAAATGTATTATCATACAAAGCTTCATGGGAAATGGGCAGTTATTAAAATCCCCAACTCAATAGTAAAATTTTAAATGTTGTGTTAGAGGAACATGGTTGCCAGGAGCTAAGACCTGTGTTGGGTCTTCTCTGAAGCATCCATTTAGATGGGGAGCTTTGGCAGGGGCAAGACTTGGTCACATGAGAGAATAAGGTTGCTTTATTTATCATCATCTCATCATCATCATCATCATTATCATTATTATACTTATTTTCTTTACATCCTAATTCCACAACTTTTTTTCTGTCATTCATCTCCCCTCCTATTCTCCTCTGAGTGGTAGGCCTACCCTGGTAATCCTTCAACCTTGGCACATCAAGTCTCTGTGAGGCTAGGCACATCTCTTGACTTATGAGAAAAGAAGACAAAACTAAGTATAAGACTACATAAGAAAATATCTTGAGTATTGTTACACGTTTAAATAATATAAATTTATAGGACAGACATGCTAATGTATGGTTCTATCTATTTGGTTATAACTTTCAACACTCGGTTACTAGCTACCAGTAAGTATTGAATTTAATAATTAAAATTAAATAAATTTACATAAACTTAAAAATTTGATTCTTCTATAATTCTCTATGGCTAATGGCAACCGTATTTGATAGGATAAACAATTACTCTGATATAGAAGCCTCTGTTGTTCACAGATCATGGAAAATGTAAGACAAGTAAACCTATTTGAATGAAAATTTACCTATGCTTTGTTTGTAAATAATAATTCAGCTTGCCAGATGTCTGTTTCTGTTGTGTTCCATCATTGTTCATTGTCCAGTAAAATAAACTTCATTGGTTACACTTAGTATAGTCCTGTAACCATTCAAGGCACAGAATGTGTTTCTCACAACCCATACTTAACATCTCAGGGATCTTATGTTCACTGTTTCAATAGCTTATGACAAAAGGGAACAAGAATTACTTTAATTCTTTTTTTCTTAAGAATAAATTTTTTTTCAACAATATATTTTCATTGAGGTTTCCCTCCCCACAACTTCTTGCAGATCTTCCTCATCTTCCCACCACCAAAATCCAGACCTTCTTGTTCTCTTCATTAGAAAATAACCAGACCATGCAAAGCAAACAAACGATCAGGAAAAAAAATTAGTCAAAGAAATAGCACAAGGAATACATATAGACACAGATGCACATACACAAATTCACAAACCAAAGAAATCCCATAAAAATATGAAAGCAGAAACATTTCATTGTGAGCCAAACACCTGTCAATTAAGAAAACAAAACTGCAAAAAAACTTCCAAAACCACCTGAACACCAATGGTGGAGTAGGCAGGGCAGAACTAGCCCTGCCCCTCCCCAGCTAATGTAAGGAATTCCTCAGTCAATAGCTTCTGCCTTGGATGCAGGCAGAGAAAGACTCATTCTCCCTATGAGAGGATGGGTCGGGGGAAGGGCTTGCCACTACCAATCTGACCATGCTCTAGTGAGCATATATAGAGAGCACAAAATAGATTTGTTTCCCCCACCCACAGGAGTGGGGGGAGTGAGAGGGAAGACATGGAAGACTGGAAGGAGATTGCAGTTAGGGAATATATGAAATTCCCAAATAATCAGTTAAAATAAATTAAAAAAATAGTATTTAGTTCATTTTTCTGTAGGCCGTTTTCTGGGTCATGAGACCTGACCTTAAGTATGGTTTGTATACTCAGTGAGACTACACTGAGGGAAAAGTAATTTACTTTTACAAGCACTTATCAGTTAGTGATAGCCTCTGTGTAAGAGATGGGCATTGTGTCAATTTTCACTGCTAGGACCCCATGAAGCTTAGACCTGTGTAGGTCTTCTGCTTGCTACCACAGTCTCTGTGAGTTCATGCCTGCATTTGTCTCTTATATTTAAAAGGCTTGTTTTCTTAGTTTCTTCTATCCCCTCTGGCTCTTACAACTTTCCACCTCCTCTTCCACGGAGTTTCCTGATCTGTGGAATTTGATGGAGCCATCCCTTTTATGAGGAATGTTCCAGGTATCTCACTCTAAGCACATTGACAGTTGTGGATCTATTATCAATTTCCATCTACTGCAGGAGGAGGCTTCTCTGGTGATGGTTAAACAGGACCCTATCTACAGAATGTCACTAGTAGTCCTTTTTTGCTACATTCTTTAGTAAAACAGTCACATTTGTTTTTCCTCAAAAACCACGACCACAAATATTAGAAATTATGTGGCATTTGACTTTCTGTTCTAGGTTACCTCACTAAGATAATAGTTTTCAGTTCCATCAACTTGACTACTTTTTGTATTGACTAAAACGCAAGTGGTTGCATACAGTAATAAGCTTTTTCTTAAATAATTAATTTTAAGTGGAAAGATATATATTTTAATCAAGATCTTTTGAGGTATTAAAGATCCATTTTTAGACTGGGTCACACTTGTGGCAGTTTATATAAGGACATGGAGGAAGGAAGCCCTTGTTCTTTGACTGCTTGCTGGCAAATCAATTCTGTTACTTGCATGGAGCCTACTTCTTCAGGATTTGGCATGTACTGAAGATCAACCAAGACATCTAGCCATATAGACAGAACAACTTCTGAGTCTTGGACTTTCCATTGACAGACATCATTGAATTAGCTGGACCACAGCCTGTAAGCCACTGTAACAAATCCCTATATTAGAAAAAGTAAGTTGAAAGAACCAGTTTGGTGTTCTTGAAGTGGGGATAGACAAAGAGATGCATATATTAGAAAATGTGCATATATTAGTAATTAAAAACATATATCAACCTAGAGTCACATGCCAGGAAGGTATGTGGTAAGAAGATATCCAAGGATTCAGAACACCATCTTACATTTCCAAGGTCATGACCAAAGTGATTCCCCAGAGCGTGCCCACACTGGAGAGAAGAGTTGACATCTTGAAGGAGTGAGGCAAAAAAGAGTGGGGAATAATGTAACATAGTTATATGAGCCTAGATGGACAGGAAAGAAGGAAATGGGGAGGGGGTTTACATAAAACCAATTTTGAGAAATGAAGAGGATACATCTCCCTCAACTCCAAAACCGAAGACAAAGGAGACAAAGAAGCAGCTGGGATTAAAGACAAAGGCACTCAAATTCCTGCTGTCCTGACTCTATTTCACCTGTTTTCACCACATTTCATTACATTCATTCTGATCATTTCACAAATCGATTATTTACTTAATTCTAGACTACAACTATGACTGATTATGTGTGATCTCCCTTTAACTAATTGATCATCTACATTTAGAAGACTATATTACAGGCATTATAAAAAGTGCCATCAAAAAAGGACAAATAATTTTATCTTCTAAGCAGACAAACACACACTCTTCTACTGATGTATGATTGGGGCAGTAGAATAAAAAGGCAAATTTTTATCTTACTATTTAATAATGTAAAATATTTATAATTATGAAATTCATATATTATTTTATATGAAAACGAGATATATAACAAATGCAATAATTTCATGGGAGATGAAATAAGACATAGAGAAAGATGAAGTTTTTATTTTAGAAAGATAGTTTAAGCAGATTTTCTTTCATTACATTTCAATTGCTATTTTTCCCTAGTTCAGTGACTTGAACCTCATGTATACTAATCAACTGCTCTACTATGGAGTTGCATCTCCTCACCTGCTTCACTTACTTTAATGCTATAAGATATTCTGTTTCCTTAATTCAAAATCCGGCATGAAATAGCACTAAGTCAGAGCATATGAAAGACAGGACAGAACACTTTATACTTTTCCCAAGTTTATTAAAAAAATATGAACAAATTTTTTGTTTCTGTGAGATTAATGCTAGTATTATAGGAATGGTTTTGTTAAATAAGTTACTTTTAATCATTCAATAAAATTTTATAACGAGTATATAACATTTCCCTAAGTGCCAAAACACTGAAAGCAATGTTTCCCTTTTTCAATATTAGACAGAAACAAAATGTTAGAGCATAGGCATATTTATTTTTCATGGTTTCACAGTCTTTTAGTACTTTTCTACAAATTTTACTTCAATCTTTAAGATGTTTTTAGGTTTGTAAAACTATTTTTGCAGAAGTGTTTATAAACATTTCATGTTTTATTTCTCAGTCGGATATGAAAATTTCATGCATTTTACTTTTCATGCATAACAAAATAAGAGATAAGAACTATACTATGATTATTTTGCAGCTGGGAAATGACTCACTGATTTCTTATATGTCATCACTTCTGTACTTTAAGAAAAACATTCTACACAGTCAATATCAACTAATAAAATATCAGTTTATTTATTATACATGATAAGTTCTGGTTCTATGTTTAAATATGAGTGCTTGTTTTATAAAGGAATGTATTAGTCTTCTCTCAAAGTATCTAATGTGGAACAGCTTTAAGCACACATAAAAAGAGTTGGCTGAATATATAAATTCATTTGTATTTCCTTAAGAAAAAACATTATCAGCTATTGTTGTTACTGATGAGATTAACTAGGAATCAAATAGTACTCCAGAGCATCGTGTTTTTACCTTCTGACAATGCTACACAGATATTTTGTTCTACCTCTGATTGTATCTGTGCTGGCTTGTATATGTTTAACTCAGGGAATGGCACTATTAAGAGGTGCAGCCTTGTTGAAGTAACTGTGTCACTGAGGGCATGGGCTTTAATAACCCTTGTCCTAGCTGCCTGGAAGCCAGACTTCTCCTAGCAGTCTTCCATGAAGATGTAGAACGCTCAGCTCCTCCTGCACCATCCTGCCTGAATGCTGCCATGATCCTGCAATGATGATAATGGACTGAACTTCTGAACCTGTAAGACAGCTCCAATTAAATGTTGTCTTATAAGAGGTGCCTTGATCATCCTGTTTTTTACAGCAGGAAAACCCTAACTAAGATAGAACTTGGTACCAGGGACTGGGATATTGCTATGATAGGCTGGACCATGCTTTTGTTTGGAAGAATGTGGATTTGGGGACTTTGGATCTGAAAAGCAGTGGGATGATTTAAGTGGGGCTTAATGGGCTAGCTGAGTAGGAATATGGAAGACTTTGTTACTGAGAGTGATTTGAACTGTTCATACCTAGCCCAAGGGGTTTCAATGTAGAAGAATTTCAATACGTGGCATAGATACTGTTTTTTGTGATATTTTGGTGAAGAGTGTGGCTGCTTTATGCCCTTGTCTGAGGAGTCAACTTGAGGCTAAGGTAAAAAATATTTATATTAATTGCATTGACAAAGGAAGACTCAAATAACACCAACAAAGACATTGTTCTCTGGTTTAGTCTTATGATGAGTGTTTTAATGAAAAAGAGAAAGCTGAGAAAGGAAAACTACAAATATTAAAGGGGCACCAGTAAATAGAATAGAGATGAATCCTATGTTCTAGGAGATAACAGATACAAAGAATGGGACTTTGGTGTAAGACCCAACCCAGCTTAGTCTAGGTCCTGGTGGGTATAGACCTTTAATCCAAGGAGACAAAGCCAAGCAGATCTCTAAATTCAAGGTCAGCCTGGTACAGAGAAGGTTCCAAGTAAAAAACAACTTAATCTGGGTGTGGTGAACCACACCTTTAATCACAGTAGTTAGTTGATAGGCATGCAGGTCTCCCAGTTCAAAGTCAGTCTACAGAGCAAGTCCCAGGATAACCAAGCTTAGGCAGAGAGTAAATTCATTGAAAACAGAATGCTGGTGATGGTAATATAACAAGAAGGGCATGTTACAGTCCCAGAAAGCACAAGTACTGGGCATAATCAACCATATGGCTCCAGGTTTAGAAGCAAGAATAAAAAGGACTACTGAGACAATTGATGCTGGTTAGCTGGACCTTAGAAAATAGTGGTGATTAAAAAGCATCACTGATTGGCTGTAAGCATTTGAAGAAGCTGTGTTCCAGAAATAGCCAAGGTTGTGCTGCAGCTAGACTTAGGAATTTGTAAGAATCATCCAGGTGGTACTGGTTTTGAAGGTATGAAGGGGTAATGGAGAACACTCTGAGAGGCCAAGGAAGGCCATTGGTGAAGGCTTGAGTTTCAATTGACTGCCCAGGGCTGAAAAGGTCATGCAAAGCAGTTGAAGCTTGGCACCATGAACGGAGCTTATAAGAGGCTATTGGTGAAGCCTAGTTGCAGTTGAAGACCCCAGCATATTGGAGATGCCAGTACCGTGGAATAATCAACAATAACAGCAGCAGGAGTGTTGTAGAGTCAACCCAAGCCTAGAGTGTTACAGAAAGCAGAGCTGGAAATGTGTGACTCAAGCCCTTTGGAGGAGGCCAGAAGATCATGTGTGAATCGTAGACACTGGAACAAGAAACTGTGAAGTTGAAGTTGCCTTGGAGACCCAAAGATGTTAAAGATGCCATAGCTGTGGTATACCTGCCATGAACAGCTGCTAACAGGGAGTAGAACCAGTCCAGGAGAAAGAAACATATCTCAATCAATGAAGATAAAAAAGTAGTTAGAGGTTTGAAGACCATTTGGCATCAGACATTGAGATGCAGTTTGAAGTTTGCCCATCTGGTTTCCTGTCTTTCTTTGGGGATTTCAGTTGATTGATTGGAGGAATCTCAGAAGAGATTTTGAACTTTGGAATTTTAACATTGTTGAAGCTGCTATACACTATGGGAACTTAGGAAGTTGGATTAAAATGTACACTTTTATTATGCTATGGCTAGGTATGGCCCCCAAAGTCTCATGTGTTTGAACAAGCCTATGGGGGTCAAGGAGTGGAATGTGATGGTTTGTATATGATTGGCCCAGGGAGTAGCACAATTAAGAGGTGTGGCCTTGCTGGAGTAGGCGTGTCACTGTGGGAGTGGGTTTTAATTCTCTTGTCCTAGCTGCCTGGAAGCAGCCTTCATTCAGAAGAGGAATTCTCAGCTGCTCATGTGCTATGACTCTCTAGAGGCTGCCATGCTCCTGCCTTAATGATACTGGACTGATCTTCTGAACCTGTAAACAAGCCCTAACTAAATGCTGTCTTTATAAGAGATGCCTTGGTCATGTTCACAGCAATAAAACCCTAAGACAATATCTCATAAACAATAATGGAATCTAATAAAGGAATGGAATCTAATCTCTCTCTCTCTCTCTCTCTCTCTCTCTCTCTCTCTCTCTCTGTGTGTGTGTGTGTGTGTGTGTGTGTGTGTGTGTGTGTGTGTGTATGTTTCTTGTATGAATGCCTACAGAAACACATATAAAGAAGAGTGCAAAAGATATGATAATACACTCTTCTGGGTACTAAGTTGATGTCTAAGATCATGCCATATAAATAAATTAAACAATGTTGAATCTGCTCAACCATTATTTCTATTTTGAATACATATTTATCTTATGAGTTATTATTTCATTGTTTATCTAAGAACTACTACATAATAATTATTTTGGATTCTAGTCTATTTACAGAATCAATATTATGAAATAAGTTCATGTAGACAACGCCTGCACATGTATTTTAAAAGACACTTGTATTTTAATGAAACTTTCAAATTTTGTGAAAAGAAAATAGAAAAATCAGAGGGCTGAAATAAGGAAAGGAATAAGAAAAAAACAAAAAGAAAAACAAAGAACTAAGTCATGAGAATTTTGGTAAATTACCCTTATGCATAGTTGATATTGTCTTCCCTTTGTAGCTCTTGAAATCAGGAAACAGCCGAATATCAGGAAGATCAAAAAATCATAGTGAGATGATGCAATGTTTTTCTTAACTTTCTGCTGTCCTCTTATGTTAAATGAATTTTTATTTGCCTGGTGTAATTGTTGTCTCTGAGGCTTACTGCCTCAGACTGTTAACTTAGGCCTACTCCTAGAAGATTCTAGCCTCTGTACAATCTAAACTAAGCCAGAATGTTTTCTGCCTCTGAAATTACTGCTGAATAAACTCACTCTTTCTAGTTCTTTCGGAGCTCTAATGGCTGGTCAACTCAGCTGTTCTGGCACAAACTCTTCTTTAATCTGACTTCTCTCTCTAAGCCTCTGACTGATTTGTTCTGCTTGGCCTCAAACCAACTTAGCAATGTCTTCTAATCTGGTTCCTTCTAATTCTCTACCCTGTTCTGGCTTCACCTGTATTTAGCTTGTACTCTCTTTAATCTGTCTTTGTAAAATTTTGCTGGTAAAACTGCTTTCTCCTTCTCCTCATCCTTGTCCCTCTCTACACTACCCCTTAAGTAGTTTCCCTTTCCTCTCTCTTGTGAGAGTTGGGCATAGCCTACTCTGTCAAATCTGTCCCTGATTTGTCACTTTGTCTGCCACTCAGATATTATTTTCAAGCATGGGTGCATATTTCTACAGACTAACTTTACCCTTATTGTTTGCAATTAAAGGCGCATGCAAAGAGAGTGTCTGTATTCCAGCTAGAGGGATAGGAAGTGTGTGCTAAGGCTGAGTCACACAACAGCTAGAACCAGGTTTTTCTGGTAAAAAACACAATCTCAAGGTTTCACAGTGTGATCAAATATCCTATAACACTCTTGAATTAATATTAACTTCTTCAAAAGTTCCTAACTGATTTTAAATCACAGGAGTCAATACTAAGCTCTACAAGAAAGTTTCTTTATCATTAAAGGAGGCCCGTTAGAGTTCCCACAAATCATTTCTAAACTAAACTAAACAAACAAACCAACAAAAACTAAAGAATAGACACCATCATTCAAGAGAAACAGTGACTCACTAGTGTAGGTATCCTGATTGCTTCAGCAGTTAAAATTTAAAGGCACAGATAACTAAAGGTTCAGTATAGCAATGTTTGAGAGAAATTTTAGAATATAGCAATTTAAAAAATAATACAATTGTTGCATTTGATAACAAAAGATAAAAATGTCTATCCATGAATTAGTATTTCAATATATAGCTTAACAGCTGACTACCACAGCTTAAAAGAGAATTGTTAGTACAATAGAGAAGTCCTTCACTTCACAACTAATGAAATGGATAGTATAAGGGGAAATCAAGATAATGAGAGCATAAAAGGACTTCAATGAATATCTGATATATATTGAGAATATTCATTAGAGATGCTGCTGAAGAGCTAATGGATGATAGTATTTTAAAGTGATGAAAGATAAATTATCAAATTCATAAAATTCATAGAAAATTTTATATTGAGTTAGTCATAATATAGTCCTCTTCTGAACTCTTCAGTGAAAAACATTAAGGTAGCAGATTGAGTCATTAAACTAATATCATTATGTAACAGAATTATTCTTTAAAATGTTAGGCATGTGCTTACCATGACACTGATTTTCAGATCTATTAGGATTCCAATCCAGATGACAGCCAAACAGTGTTTGTAAATGTACTTTTAATTCAAGATGCATTCCACTACAATGGAGTTATACATATATCTCTATTCTTTCTGGCTTCTTTGAGTTACAATAGAAGATTTTAATATTTCCTAACAAATCTGCATGGCTTATATAGCTGAATTTGTTCTATAGTCTGGATGAATTTATTCCTAACTTATAAAACCACAAAAAATAGCACATTATTATGTATAAACACCTAAAAGACATATTAAGAGAATGATACCTAAGATTAAAGTGATTTTAGAAAATGATTGTGGGTACAGCACAGTTAAAAAACATCCTGGTAACATATGCAAGACTCTGGGTTGAATTCCTATTGGCCACATGAGAAAAAAAATAAAAGAAAAAGAACTATTAGTGAAATGTGACCCATAAATATGACTAAAGAATGAAAATTATGGAAACCATAGAAAGACATGTTAAGGCACTGAAGTCATTGACTGAGGTGGTAAAAAGTGAAGGGGCTTTACGTCTTTAAAAATATTTCCTTGAGAATTCCATAAAACATTTTTTATTATATCCATCCTTCTTCTCCCAATACTTCTCAGAACCAATCCTCTTCCTTTCTCTTACAACTTGGTGTCATTTTCTTCATAAAACCAATTTGTGCTGCTCAAATATTCTTGCATGTGTGGTCTCCCTTTGGAGTTTGTTTTACTAATGACTACACTCTTAGAAAAACTTGACCATGCTCACAACAACAAAAAATTACCAACAGTTCCTTAACTAGGAGAACAAGTGGTATGTGATTGCTCCTTCCATGTTGGGATATTGTGTGTCTTGAACTTCCATTGGTCTTGTGCATACTGTCACAAGAGCTGTAAATTCATAAGTGTAGCATCCCTTATATATCCAGAAGACACTCTCTCATTGTAAGCATTTAGTGTCCCTAGACATTCTTTCTACATAGCCTCTTCTGCAAGATCTGTGAGCCTTTGCAGGAGAGGTTGCATTATAAATATATGTCTCATTTAGAACATACCATTGCTAGACCTTATTGTCATCATCTAAAATAATTGTGAGTCTGTATAAATCATTATCTACTGCAAACACAATCATCTCTGATGATGCTTGGAAGATACCTTAATCTATGTGTTTGATGATAACTCATTAGGAGTTGGTTTGATTCTAAAACAATTTACAGCACACTACTAGTAGATTCTACCCTAGAATTTATATATTGAACAGCCAAGGGTTCTAGGACTGATAACGGTGCCATCTTTATAGGTTTCATCTTATGGAGTTGGCCTCACATTCTAACAGAATGTAGTTGGATAATCTCCAATTTGTTCCAGTATTGCATCAATGTCTCTGTTTTTCCCACCCAGTCAAGGTTGTATTTGACCGCAGCCACAGATGACTAACATTAATAATTACTTTCCTATGTTAGTAGTGTGCATAGCACCATACAGTCAGTAGAAATGAAGCTTAAAGGTGGGTACCAGCTTGACATCTCTATGTTCTATTACTCAGGCCTAGAGTCATTTCAATAATATGATCTTATTGTTAAGTTATTGAGGTAAACAAAATAATAGACAATAGCTTATAGCGTTTGGGAGTCTTTTGGCCCTCACTGAGGTCAATTCCATAAAGAAGTTCCAATTCGTGAGACTGAAGTTCTTAGTTGTTACTCTGTGGTGATGTAGGAACATTATTGCCTTGTTAGAAGATAACCCCAGTTAAGTTTTTTTATATGAATATACAGTTTCTACATTTTTATTCATTTGAAAATTTGAAGTTATTATTATTTATTACCCAAGTTTCCCAATTTTCTCTGCTTTCTCCTTCTAAGTCTCATTTTAACCCTTCCTAAAACATTGCATATCTTTTCTTGTTTATACCAGTTCGTTCTGTCTTCTCTCCTGAAAAATCCCCGCTTTTCTATTTCTCTATTCTCCTCTCTCTCATATATATATATATATATATATATATATATAATGAAAGTAATCATATATATAATGATCTTACTATTAAGTTATTGAAGGTAAACAAAATAAGTGGCAATAATAATTTGTAATATTTGACTCCCAAATGTTTGACTTTGGAACCTCACTTAGGTTAACTCCAAAACAAGCTACCCATTTCTGATTATATATATATATATATATATATATATATATATATATATATACACTCAGGAATATGTATCAAAACACACACACATGTGAGTGTGTGTGTGTCTGTGTGTATAATTACAGATTTAAAGTACATGATTATCCTAATAAATACACAAAATTATTTGATGAAATTCAACACTTCTTTATGAAAAATGTCCTAGAGACTGTAGGAGTAGAGACAACATAGACCTGTTTGGATATAAGCCCAAGAGCAGTATATTTGAATTTTGTGGTACATCTATTAGCAGTTTAGAATTCACTATGAAATCTTCAATACATTCCAAGTTGATGTTGTTTTTTGGAATAATAGATGTTGGTCTAATTTCATTTTTCTATATGTGGATACCCAGTTTTTCTAGCATAGCTTGTATTAGATGTTTTCTTCCCTTCTGTATATAATCATGACATCTTATCAAATATCATATGGCTATAACTTTATGCACAGATAATTGAATCTTATGCTTTGTGTCATCATGTCATTGATCTACATGGCTTTGTTATTGTTCTAGCATCATGCTTCTTTTGTTTCTATAACACCACAATGTAGTTTCAAATACTATATGGTAATCCTGCAGCATGATTCACTTGATCTTGATCAGAATTCTTTTTCTACTATCTAGAGGCGTTTGTGCTTCTATATAATTTTAGAATGATTTATTTCTATTTCTGTGAAGAATGTCATGTCATGTGGATTTTGACTGGGATCACATTGGTAATGTAAAATGCTCTGATTCCAAACACTTGGGTCTTCAACTGCAACTAGACTTCACCAATAATGTCTCATAGGCTCCCTTCATTTTGCCAAGCCTCAACTACTTTACATGACCCTTTCAGTCCTGGGCTGTCAAGTGCAATGAGGCTGTACCTTCACCAATGGCCTTCCATGGCCTTTCACAATGCCAAACCTCAGCTGCTCTCCTTCACCCCTTCATACCTTCAAATCCAGTACCACCTGGGTGATTCTTACACATTTCCCAAGTCCAGCTGCAACATAAGGTACAACCTTGGCTATCTCTGGAACACAGTTTCTTTGTGCTCCTAGAAAATGCTTTCCAGATTTTGTCAGTGATGCTGGTATCTTCTTATCACCACTAATTCCTTAGGTCCATCTAACCAGCATCAATTGTCCCAGTAGTCTCTTCTATTCTTGACTCTAAAGCCAGAGCCACATGTCTGAAGCTGGAGGTCTGGCTGCTTTCTGGGGCTGGACAATGTCCCCGTAGCCCCCTTTTCTATTACCAGCTTTCTGTTTCCAAATTCCTTACTGCTTAGGCTTGGCTATCCTGGAAATTGCCCTGTAGACTGATCTTGAACTCAGATATCTCCATGACTATGTCTCCTCAGATTAAATGTGTGTACCACCACACCTGGATTTAACCTTTTCTTCACCTAAGATTGGATCTGTCCCAGGCTGATCTTGAACTCAGAGGTTTGTTTGACTTTGTCTCTTGGGATTAAATGTTTCTACTACCATTCCTGAACCTAAATTAGGTGGGTGCGATATTGCCCAATGGTCAGTACTCCCTTAATCCAATTTAATATTAGTTAACACAGGATTGAGCTCCATTTCATGTCCTGATGCCCCCTTAATACTCAAATCACATATTTTATATTTTTCCTTTCTAAGCTTGCTATGCTTGTTCAAATACTCTAATCACAGTTTAGACTTAACCAGAGAACAAAGTCTCTCCTGAGCTTTTTTGAAACTTCCTTTATCAAGGAAGTAATTATCAAGGAATTAATGCAATCTTTTTGCCTTAGCTTTAGGTAGACTCTTCAGACAAAGGAATGTGATTTGTTTTCTCTTGCTGATTTTAATACCTTCTTTTTGTTATTTATACCTAATGTGTTAATGTGCTATGCCATGAAAGTTTCTTTTTGGTCAAGTCTATTTGGTGGTCTGTGTGCTTCCTGTACATGTATGGGTTAGTCTTTCTTTTAATTTGGGGCTTTTCTTCTGTGAGCCTGTTGAAGATATAATCTATATCATTTACCTCACAGTCTTCTAGTACTTCTATCTATAGAATTCATAAATGTGTTCTTTTCATGGCACCTCAAAGATTTGCATTCTCCCTTAGTGTATTTTATTAGTTTTTTTCATAGTCTTTGATTTAATGGTTTAGTTACTCTACTTTTTCTTCAATTTCTAATATTCTTTCTTCTGCTTGATTCATTCTATTGATAAACCTTTCCCTGATTTCTCTGTATTATTTAAATTTTCAATTCTATCTTCATTTGATCTTATGCTTTCTTAAGTATGTTTCTGTCTTTTCTTCATTCAGTTTTCAAATGCTGAGTTGTCTTGATTTAGACATAATAGTGTGTTCTTGGGTTTAATTCTCAAACTTACTCATGTCCTCAATGTTTATTAATGTGTCTATTTCTGTCTTTTCTGAAATCCTTGAATTCTTTGCATATACTTTTCATTGATCTTTTAAAATATGGGTTCTAGGTTTAATCCTAGATACCCTAACTGGAGAAAAAATGTAAAGTTTAAAAGTTTAGGGAAAGATCATACAGACCTAGCAGGCGTTTGGATGTGATCAGAGCAGTCATGTTGCTACATAAAAATTCCTTTACAATGAGTAGAAGCCAAGATCTCTTACGGATGCTGTCCATGTTTGGCTGATTTAAGATCAAGTATGAGAATTTTGTAGGTTGATTCTTTAAATACTCAGTGTTGATTTATTTTATTTTAATTGGTTGGTCTAACAGAGTGGTTCCAATCAGTTGCAACCACAACAGCATTCAAATGTGCCTCCCAGCTGTGTCTGCACAATGGGAGTATGGTCCAGCTGGTTAAGTTCCTAGGAGATCATTAGGCTTGGCAGTTGCATGAATTGCATAATCCAAACTAGGCCTGGATATTCAGTGATAGGATAGTCATAAACTATCTAAAGAATCCACTAAACTGGGCATGTACATGAGCCTTGGGTTGAAGACTAAAACTTTAATTCTGAAACCGATGTTACAAGACTATAAAAATTTAATATACATCCAAGAATATTTGTGTACATCCTACAGTTGATCTATTTCATATATATTGGGTGACTGAAGCTCAACGTGCCCTAATTGGAACATCTCTAGGTTTGGCATAACTTAATAATATCTTAACTAATCTGAAGTTTTGGCCATGTATGTTATGGGAAAGAGTTCAGATTAATTTTTGATTTAGAAAATTGAGATTTCTTTTTTTTTCTCATAGTATTTCTTTAGTTTTAGCCATATGCAATTTGGCCCACCAATCTTGACATGGAGCAGAACAAATCTCTGCACATGATTCACACAGATAGGACAACTCTTGTGGTATTCCACACTCTGAGTTTCTTTAATTGATTCATCTTAGCCAATTTTTATGCAAGTGTATAATCCACTAATATACTCTTCCCATAAAACTCTACCTTCAGTTCTGTAACCATCCCTGATCCTGTCAGTCTCTGGTTTTCCCTGAGTTTCTTTTGCTTCTACTTCTCTGTAAGTTGTACATATATTAAAAACTTACTCTTTTTAAAGAGAATTTATTTTTCTGCTTGTATTAATTCTGACCAAATTGTAGATACAAATGTCTTGTCAAACATCTGCTCTGAATTCTAGATCATAATCAGAACATTAATTTCATACTATTCAACAGATATATGTACAATAACACCATGAATGTGACTTCAGAGATACTCACAAACTTTGAACCTAGGCTTGATCCTGGGATGCCTCTAGGAAGATCTTCAGATTATTTCTAAGCACTTCAATATATATATCCAGTTATGCCTTCTCCTGTTTGATTTGATTCAGTAAGTCTAATGAACACAAATGCTATAGTTATTATTTTTTATATAAAATAAAGAATAAAACTAATATTTCTTTCAGCCCAGAGTCTTAACATCATTAGAGCTTTTATATATAAAAAGCTATAGAAATTGAATTATAGGAGTATAAATAAAATGTCATAATTTGAAATACCTGTTGCAATTAGAAGAAATAAACTTAAGAATATATCTTCCCTACTCTATGTATTTAGTTGGAGGAAAATATATGAATTACTAACAATTTACAAACTCATGATTGTTTGAAGTGAAAGAATTAATTGCCTTATTGAATCTGGACATGGTGGGGCAAGTCGATTACTCCACCATTTGGGACGTAGAGGCAGTAGATGTGAGTTTCAGCGACCTAGAGTAGAAAGTGAGAGTCTATCTTTTTTTTTTTTTTTTTTTTTTAACAATCCTATCAAACAAAGGTAAGATTTAACCAGAGGTAACAACAAACATGTATTCCATAATCTTTATTTTACCTAATTATATTTGTCATATTTCACTTGTAATATCAGTACTGTAACTAGTCTGTTCTCTCCATAAATATAGAAGTATTATCAAGGATATTTGTTAAATAGAATTGGATTACTATTGTAAATAAGAAATTTCAGGTTAGGCTGTTACAATGTCAAGGAATATTGATGACATAGTTTTAATCTTTCTAAATTTCTTTTCTAGATAGAATCTCATGTAGCTTAGACTAGCCTCACTCTTACTTTGCAACTGAAGATAACCTCCATCATCTGATCATGGTGCTTTCTCATGATACCAGAATTCCTAAGCCATGAAAATACTAACATCCAGTGGTATAAATTATACATCAAATTCAAAGCAGAAAGCCAATTTTTCAGATATAAGGAATATAAATTCTGTTTGTAGCAAGCCTTGAATGGGTTTGAAGAGGCCTAGAAGATTGATTTGCTTTTCTCAATCTATTGATTCAAATGGTAATTGACAATTATTCTCTCTGTTACACTCAAAGCAATATTTTACTAAATTCTGGAGAAACCTCTAGTCCAGTCAAAGTCATTTAATAGCTTTTTACTTTTTGACTTTATAATCATTGTTTATTTTCACTAAATAATTTTCTAATTTTTCTTGTTTTTGTCATGTTAAAAAGCTGTTTGAAAAATGTCCCCCATAGTATCTTGTATTTGAATATTTGGTCCCTAGTTGGTGTTGTTCTTCGGGGAATCTTAGGAGGTCCAGGATTGCTAGTGTAGGTTGAGTAGTGAGGGCAGGGTTGGAGATGAAAATCCTGCCACCGAGTATGTCAGACTCTTGCAGTCTTCTAAGGAGACAGCTATATCAGGCTCCTGTCAGCATGTACATCCTGACATCCACATCAACCTCTACCTTGGTGACTGCACATAGGACGGATATCCAGGTGGAATGGTTTGTCTCTCCTTCGGTTTCTGTCCTGCACTGTGTCTCCATATTTGCACCCTTGAGTATTTTGTTACTCCTTCTAAGAAGGACTGAAGCCCCCACTACTTGGTAATCATTCTTCATGAGCTTTATGTGGTCTGTGAGTTGAATCTTGGGTATTTCAAGCTTCTGGGCTAAAATCCAATAACCAAGAGTCTGACATACTCAGAGGCAGATGCTCACAGCTAACCATTAAACTGAGCATGGGGTTCCCAATGGAGAAGATAGAGTGAAGGCTGAAGGAGTTGAGAGGATTCACGACACCATGAGTAAAGCAACAATCCCAACCAACCAGAGCCCCCAGGGTCTAAACCACCAGCCTGGGAGCGCTTAGGGAGGGACCCATGGCTCCAGCTATATATGCAAGGGAGCTATATATATAAGTGGGAGAAGAGATCCTTGGTCCCATGAAGGCTGGACATGGGGGGGGATATTCGAGGGTGGGGAGGTGAGGTACGGGGGGAGGGTGGGTGGGGGTACACCAATGTGGAGGCAGGAGGATGGGGGAAGGGATAGTGAGTTCCTGGGAGGGAGGGGGGGAAATGGGGTAAGGGGAGAATATCTGAAATGTAAAAAAAAATTTCCAAAAAAAAAAAAAAAAGAAAATCCTGCCACCATTCCCCATTGTCTCTTTGCCTCATGCTTATATTTCAAGATGTTAGCTCTCAGCTTCTGGCTCCTACCACCATGCCTACTAAGTGCTATTATGTTGTACCTACCATTATGAACTCCAACTCTCTGCAATATTTCTTTATAATTATTTGGCTATGGTGTTTTATCACATTTTTTTAAAGGTAAAATAACAAAGACACACACACAAAAAAAATCTCCGAGTTTCCTCATCTCATTCAGGAATTAAGTTTCATTATAGATTCAGACCCAAAATTACACTAAACACATGGTTCAAGCATTTTCAAATATTTGGAGACTAAATCTTTTTTTTCAAGTAGTAAAACTCAGCTACATGAATGAAGATATTTCCAAGGAAAAATAATCTAAAACTCATTATCTCTTTCTCTACTTGAAATTAAAGATACCCTTGAAAGCACATATATCCTACTGAGAAACTTGATTTTTCTCAGTTAAATGTGTCACACTTAAAAAGTAAAAATTAGAGTCAGGAAACTTGATTTTCTATATTGTCAAGACTCATGGAATGAAAAGTAAACTAACTTATTAAAAAACTGTTTTTGCTTCTTCTTTCATTGCACACCTAAGACATGAAGATTTTTTTCACATACAAATCCATATTCAAAATTCTCTATTTCTGTCCCTCTTTTAATCCTGTCCATAAACATACATTTTCATCATTATCATTCCGATTGCCAGAAGAATTTACTAATTTTGTTGATTAAAAATAGAAAAGCTATATACTACTTTTTCTAGGCTGAAATATCTACCAATTTATCTAACAATTCATGTAATCTCTGGACTGTTCACAAAAAATTTTGTAGCACAAAAATTTTCCTGATGCTTTAAAATTTCCTTGTGCTCTCCCAAGTAGGATCTAGTCTATACATCCTTCACAGGCACGAGGAATCTTGCTCTATTAGCTGATGTAGTACAAATGTATAGATCTGAACATGCTGAGTGGGCAGAGTTGACACCTACAGCTAGGACAAGGACAAAAAAAGATAGAAGGGATATATGGGAAGAAAATGGATACATTGCCTGGAGTGGGAGGAAAAGAGGAAGAAATGTGTTTAGTACTACAAACACTGTCTAAGAAGAGGGATCTCTAGTACCGCTGTGTACCTGATTGATATAAAATAACAATGTCTTAGTACCTGCATCTTTATTTTTGGGTAGAGATAGAACTTTTTCCACCTAGAATCCTTAGTTATGAAAACAGAATCATCCTGTAAGGCAACCCATAGTTGATATTTGAGTGGAAATATTTAATAGATATAGGAATGGAACACATTGAATCTTCTGTATTTGAGAGCTACGATAAAACTGTTTCCTGTAGCAACTCTCTTAGTACACATTCATCAGTGGGACAGGAATAAGGAAAGCCAATAATAATAATAATAATAAAAATAATAAGGAAAGCATAATAGGCTACCATAGTCATTGTATAACACCAAGGAGACAGGTATTACCTGACAAAACTTAAATGTACAAAGAAATTCCTAGAAGTGAATGTCACAGTGGGAAGGGCTCAGGAAGAGTATTAGACAAGAAATGAATGAAAAGTTAACTTTTAATAAACACTCTCTCTGTCAAGACTATTTCACATTCTAATGAAATTATGAACCGAGAATTTGGAGGCATTCTTTTAACAATCCATACCACTATATTAAAAAAAAAATTTTTTTAGTAATTAAATCATTTGCTTGCTGAAGGGATTAAATTAAAATCTTATTATCTTGTTATTAAGCAAATTTATTTTAGTTACCTATTTTTCTTGTTCTTAAGTGGGTTGAATAGAGAAGGAATAGGAAAAAACTTCATTCTTGGAAGCAGAAACTAGGAATACAAATTAAACCATATGATAAAGATTGTTCTACTTGAAAGTATTTCAGAAATCTTCTCATGAGGGGTTAAAAAGTAAAGAACAGAGAAACAAAAGAGGTAGCCAGACCTCTAAGGTTTCTATGATCTCAACACAAATCTAGAGCCCACCCAAGAGTGATTCACCTCAAATGTACTCTGTATAATTCACCCAGTCAAAGTCTATTTGTTGACCCAAAAACCATGTGTCATACATAACACAAACTGTAGTTTTTCAGAAGTCTACATAGAGAAAAGTAAACCACAACACAATCCACTTTGTGGATAGTTCAGTCAAGTGGAAGACTTGGATATGTAAGTGATTAAACAAAACAGAATTCCTATGACAAGTATGATAATAGACATCAAGCTGACTGCTTAAGGAAGTAGAGGGCATGAGGGGAATT
Organism: Mastomys natalensis; assembly: GCA_021653895.1. NCBI lineage: Eukaryota > Metazoa > Chordata > Mammalia > Rodentia > Muridae > Mastomys > Mastomys natalensis. The sequence continues at coordinate 1,683,200 of JAJTUV010001053.1, forward strand.
TTAACTAGAAGAATAAGGATGCCCAGAGAATTCAGCTTTGAGCTGGGATTTGAAAAATGAGCATTTCAACTGTCATTCAGCCAGATAATAAGAAGTAGATGTGAACTGTAGTATAGGCAGAAAGAAACTAAAGTTGAGAATGAAGAGAACAAAGAAAAATTTGGGTAAATGCATGTTGTGAAATGAAGCTGAGAAAGTAAAAAATGGATGATATCATAAAATACTTGCATGTTACAAGTATCAATTTGTCTAACAAAAGGAAATATTAAGAGATATCATGTTTTAATGTTAGTGTGCTAAAAAATTTGTACATTAAAATTGTTTAGAAAAGTAACACAGTATAAAACGAAGAGTGAAGAGTAAGGAAATATTGTGGATAGAGGGTAAAAAGATTGTCAGAGCTGGAGGATCAGGGATTACCCTGTGATATTAAGTTTCCTAGTAATAGTAGAAGATAACTCTGTGAAATCTCGTGGACACAACCACCATAAAGTGAGCTGAATGGGAAGAAACCAATAACCATGCTTAACTGTGGAGAGGAAAGCACAGAAAGCCTTAATACAGCATAAAGTACTATATTACAAGCAGATGAGTAAAAATGGGAGAGGAGGTGTTACTGCCCAGAAAAGAGGCTGCCAATTGGTTGTCCTGTGATTAAAAAAAAAAAAATCAGGTCTGACAATATACATAAAAGTAACCCTATATGACTTAACAGGTTATATTTACTAATAAATATATATGTACATATGTGGTATGTGTGTGTGTTTGTGTGTGTGCATGTGTGTGTAAATACAATAACAACTAATGTAAAGAGGACATAAATTTGAAGGGGAGAAGAAAGCGCTGTATGGCAGTATTTGGAGAGGAGAAAAGGGAAGAGAGAAACACTGTAATTCATTTACACACTCAAAGATAAAAATAAATAAATAAAAAGAATAGAAGACCCACAAATCTAAAGCTACCTGATTTTGGACAAAGATGTCAAAAACACATTTTGGAGGTTAAGCCTCTTAATAAAATGGTGCTGTGAAAACTAGATATCTACATCGAGAAAAATGGAATTCAATCCTCTTCTCACCATGGACTAAAGTTAATGCCACATGAAACAAAGCCTCACTGTTAGGTCTGGACTGTTGAAACATTGGATGGGGACTGTCAGAATATTCATCATACAGGCACAACTAAATGCATTTTGAACAGAACTCCAGTTAAGGCAATAGGCAATATGGTCAACAGTTGGTCAATCACATAAAATTAATTTTTTTTTTTTTTTTGCAAATGAAACCATCACCACAGTGAAAAAGCAGCACAGACAATGGGTTAAATCATTGTTAGCTTTACATCTGCTAGTGTACTGGTGTCTAAAATATGTAAGATTTATATTCCATACATGAAGAAAGCAAACACCCTTATTAAAAGTGGTATTGGGAATAGAGTGGAGTCCTCAAGAAGAAACATAAATGGCTAAACATGTCCTTTCAACATCCTTAGCCACTGTAAGAATGCAAATTAAAATAATGTTGAGAATTCGTATTATTACAGTCATAGTATATATTATAAGGAAAAATAAAGGGACAATGAATGCTGACGAGGATGTGGAGAAGAAGAAATCTTACTATCTATTAGACATAATATAAGTTTGTGCAGCCCTTATCTAAAACAATATGAAGTTTCCTCCAAAAGTTAAAGATAGAACTACCATATGACACACCTATATTGCTCCTAGAAATGTACCCAAAGTATGCATACACTACTACAGAGATATATACATCTCTGTGTTTAGTGCTGCTCTACTCATGATAGCTAGGAAATGGAACCTGCCTAGATGTTCATCAATGGAGGAATAAAGAGTGAATAGGTGGCACTTACAGACAATGGAATTTTTTTAGCATAAAGGAGAAAGTATAAAATATTTAGGAAGCCATTGATCTTAAAAAGTTCAAGAAGAAGTAGAAGGGAGAAAAAATAAAGAGAAATGATGTAATTATATTAAATCTCAAAATTAAAAAGAAAACTGTTCAGGAAAAACAACAGCTCTTGAAAATATTCTAAGTGAGGAAATCCAGGTTGAAGAATTTAAGTCTCCTTCTCCTTCTATCCTTATATCCTTATATCCTTTAAATTTTAAAGTACTGTGCTTAACATGTGTTAATAAAAGCAGATTACTACATTAGTTAAGTTTGCAGTATAACACTTGTAAAGTATTTATTGACCCTTGATGTGATATCATATAATAATCCTCCCTTATTTTTAAAATAAATCATAAAACATAAGTGGATAAGAAAATAGATACAAATAAGATATTAATGACCCTCATTTTCTTGTAGACAGGCCCATAAAGAAACAGCCACAAGAGAAGACAGAAGGTGTATTAAAATCTTTGTTTGGAGTAATGTTTCTTACATGTAATTTCTTAAATAAAGGGTTGATTTTGCAGTTGAGGCACAATGGAAACTAGCTATTAGTAACTACTCAGCTGCATGGAATTGTATGATTTCATATATCGTGTTAGATAGCTCACTGAGTTGTCATGATTTTTTTTTAAATCACATATGCATTTATTTGTAATACCATGAATATTATATTAAAAGGTTATAATATGATCCTAAGATGCATTAGTAGTGGCACTAAGCTCCAAGTAAACACTGTGCAGATCTATAAACAAATATAAAAAAAAAATCTAACTGATTTGGCAGTGAATATGCTGCCCTCGTAGGAACTTCATTGCCTTAAAAAAACTTAAGGATTGAAATGACTTAATAATGCAGTTTTATTCACATGGGCCTATTGTAGAGAACTGCTCATCACCTCTGATAGCTCTGTTTATAGTTTTAGGGAGTACAAAGATTGCTGCTGCTACCATAGTAAAAATTTAATCTGGATATAAAAATTTAATTCTGAGAGGAAATTTAGTGGAATAAGTGGAATGGAACCGAGCCAAGGATAGAACTTCAATAGGATCCCTATGGCGAGGGCAAAGTGAACTGACATGTTGTTAACGAAAATGAACAATGATTAATCCCGCAG